>JAWLRI010000563.1:4911639-4929192 GCA_034781795.1 Crypturellus tataupa
CACTGCCTCCCTTGAGGTACTTATAGACACTGATTAGGTCCCCTCTCAGCCTTCTCTTCTCCAGGCTGAACAGGCCCCGTGCTCTCAGCATTTCCTCACAGGGCAGATGTTCCAGGCTCCTGATCATCCTTGTGACCCTGCACTGGACTCTCTCCAGTAGCTCCCCATCCCTCTTGTACTGTGGAGCCCACAACTGGACACAGTAATCCCCGATATTTTTTGTTATGCTCACTTGCAAGAAGCTAAGACCAGAAAAAAAATCATTTATTTACACTGCAATCAATAAGGAATCAAGTACTTTGAAACGTAAATCCCTCCACTTCTGCTGTCTAGCACAGACTGCACAGGGAAACTCTCACAGTAGATGCACAGTATTACTTGGTGGACCAAAGCCAGAAGTCAATGCCAACAACCCAGCAGAGAGAAAATAACCGTGATAAGCTAATAACAGCAGCTCAGCGGCTTCTAGGCTTAGCTTCACTTCTCCCAACCCTCGAGGTTCAGGACATCGCTCCACTGAATACGCTGCCGTGAGCAATGCAGCCTCATTCCCTGCAGTAGCTATTTCACCTGCTAAAGGGCAGCGTGTTCCGTCTTGTGCGGGCTTGAAGTGACACCACGCCGCACAAGAGCCTTGCAAACACATTCAGGAAAATTTATCAGCAGGGAAGGATGCTCATCAACAAAGGAAATGTTTTCTGCTTTTGTTCATATACTTTAGAGGCACTTCTATTCATCCCCTGAATAAACTGTCTCTTTCAGCTGCTTGCCTTGAGTGTTTGGCCTGCAGGCTCCAACGCATCCTGTGAAGCATTTTAGCGTGGCAGTCACAGTCAGCATGGGCTGACTCTCATTCCTAAGAGTTTTGCAGCAGGTACAGTCCTGTCCAGTCTCTCTCCTGCAGAAGAAGGGAGATAGCCCAGAATGCAGGTTTTCCTTGGAAAGCCGCCCCTCTACTCCTGCCCCAGCTAAAGCACTTCCCACTAGGAGCCAGCAGCCTGCTCTGTCTGCCTTCCTCTCCCTGTCTCTGGTGCCCGGCAAGGAGCTTTGCACTTTATGAGCAGCTGGTGCTGTTACCATCTCCCAAGTGGCATGAGTAGCGTCAGAAACAACATTGCGGCAACATGGCTCAGTATTCAGTTTTGGAAAGTCACCACCCTCACAGTAACATGCACATCGGAGTCTGTTGCTGGCCCTGGAATCACTTAGCAAACAGGTCTCCAAGCAAGAGCAAAGACAGACTAAAAATTAGCAGACGCTGCTCTTCGAGTTACAAAAGGTGGCTATTCTGTGAATTAGTATTTGGGTTCCCAAGTGTCGAGCAAGCCCATTATTATATGAAGTTTCTTCTTTGGCGACAGCCTCCACAGTTGCTCATAGGTGAATTTTGTATCTCAAACTTTGAGCTTATGCAACGTGTCCTCTGTGAAACCACAAATAAGACTCACTTCCCATCACCTACTTTCAGTAGGCTTTCAGGAAGTGAGTATCTTTACAGCCTTCATCAAAAAAAGCATTTGGTAAACAGATTCAGAAGTTCTAGAGGAAAAACACAGCCCCCAAGAAGAGGATATGACACACATGCACAAGCTCAGATGCCCTGATGTCATTTCCCTAAAAACCAAGTGAAGGATGGATCTCCCAGCCGACTTATAGAATAAACAGTGATACTGCATTGGTACCTACTTGCATGTACATAGGGTGATATTCTGAAAAGTTTGTTTAATCCAAATCTTTTGGAAAAAATTACAGTGAACAGCACCAAAACAAGGTCATTTTTGAGTGAGTGTATGAGGCCTGTTCTGTACATGGACAACTGCTAATGCAACTGCAGTCCAGTTTTCAGGCAAATAATAGAAATCAATACTGTAGGTCTCGCATACATAGCCTAGGAAATCAGTGATTTATGATATAGATAATTCTAGTAATACTGCTCTAGAGTACAACAAAGAAGACTTCTCTCTGCAGAATCTCCAAAATGTTTTAGATATGGACTGGTAGGTGGCAATGGAGTGGCTGACTCGATGCACAAAGTGGCAGAACTGAGTTGAAAACCCCCCAAAGTCACTGACGTGAAAAGAAATTTTTCAGACAGGGCAGACAGTGTAAAGCTGATGCGTAAGGGTTGAAGATCTTCCTACTTGTCGCAAAGCTTGGGAGACAGGATGAGATAGCAGAATGGGACGTATTTCTGCCCACATTGGTTGGTAAAAGCTCTTTATTGCAAGATGACTGTTGAGCTCAACAACTGTGTGTATCTTCAGAAATCCTGGCAGTGGCTGGACAGTAATAGATCCCTCCATTACTATTAATTTAACTTACAAGAAGGTACCTGGTTCTCCTCCAGTGCAATCTTTGAACCAGTGGAAGCACAGAAAAACCACCAAGCCTGTCCACAAGCTGATTATTATGCAGATCAGCCATCGTTATCCTTTCTCTCATTACCTCAAATGCTTTCTGCCATCTGTTGGTAACAAACCTGCATCTGGCAGATTACCAGAGAAGCCCTAATCAATGGGTAATTGGGGGAGAGGATTGTGGGGACAAATCCTGGCAATAGAAACACTTCCCCACCCCCCCCACAAAAAAAAAAAAAAAAAAAAAAAACCAAACCATACACACCCACAACCTACACCATGAGAAGGTTTTCCTGCACAAGTGTGCAATCCTGTACCCAGCATTTCTCCTACACCCTGACAAGATTCCCCCCTGTTGCAAAGAGGCTGGATGAATTTGCTACAGGCACTGGAAGGACTTATGGCAGCCTCTGTAACAACAGCAAAGGGTTCATTTCCAGCAGATGATGCCACTGAGCGCTGCCAGGAGAGGCGCAGGGCAGAGCAAGCACAAACACGCAAGAGTTTCCATGTTTGCCTCTTAGAGCCATCTGTTAATGGGGAGCCCTGGCCGCTACGGAGACTTTCAAGTTACAGCTCCTAATCTCATCTCCTAGTGGCTCCTGATGGGAATTGCTCAAATGATAGTCCCTGCAGATGTTCCCCTGCATCTTCCGCTCCTCCCCACATAGTCCTTCCACATCTTGCTCGCATGTGACATTCTCATTATTCCTCAGCTTCCAAAGGTGCAAAGCTCTGCAAGTCATACGGGCTAGTACTGAGCTCTCAACAGAGGCTTCCTGGGAATTTTACAGGCAGCACTCCAGTTAGGGAGAGCAGAGGGGAATTTGCTGCTCTGCACTCCCTCCATCAACTGGCTGCCCAGCTTTAACCTACTCTGCACGCATGGAGCCATCAAGTAACTACTACAGCTGCTGTCTCCTCTTTACCACATTTATCCTACACAGTATGAGATGAAGTTTAAGGGAAAAGTGGGAAATAGATCTGTAAGAATCAGACTATTAATTTACCTTATGAAGTTGAAAAAACACACACAAAAAAATCCCCAAACAGTACTGTACTTTATGAAAGATCTCATTCCCTCTTTCATGCGTGCAACAATCTCAACTGGAAGAAAGTTCTGAATATCTGACCATCTCTAATAACATTATAAGATGCTCAAAATACTGTATCATTGTTGAAGTTGAGTAAGTCAACAAGATGAGATTAGCTCCCTAGGGCTATTCTCTCATCCCTCATAACCGCGAAATTTGGAAGAAAAATACAGTGCACTAAGCAGCTTTGAAACTCCTTGTCTTTTACTGTGATAACCTAAGACACAAGTACTTGTCCCTTCTTTCTGTCAGACTTAAGTAGCACAATGACTGCAAGAACCAAACACGGGACACATGCCTGTGACAGACTAGTGCCCCAGGAACTGAACAGAGTGGTTTTGCTTCAGCACATCAGACTACGAAGGGGCAAAAGAGGCAATGGCTTTTTTTTTTTTTTTTTGCCGTACCTTGCAGGCTCTTGCTGTGTCACATCCGCCTGCTTGCATGGCCCCAGCTGCTAGGAGGGCACGTACATAACATCCAACATGCGTACACAGCCTTGGGAATGTTGCATTTACTGGGGCATGGGAGGAACACAGAATTCTTATAATAAGCAAGAAAATGGGCCAAAGAAAAGAAGGAAGTAAAAATCCCTATAAATATCCAAGCGCTGCCACGCATGCTGGGCTGGGATCCAGAGTAACTGTTTTAGGGTGATAAGAATCCTTGGAAGGGCACCTGAACATGGGAGAAGAATGCCAGGACCTGAGCTAAGATGTTAATGAGACTGTGACATCTGAAACCTGGCAAAGAAACAATTTCCTCCAGGCAGTTAACACGTGGGCTGCTGTGTCTAGAAACCAAGAACATGAATCTTTACTATACAAAGGAACTAAGAAGTGGCAGAGGAACACAACCAGTTGGTTTCAGAAGCATATTTCCAAGGAATACAGATCTCATTTCCTTCCTGCTATGAAAGAGAACTGATGCCTTTAATACGTGTAGGATTGCATTAGGGCAGAGTAACAGCCCCATTTATTGAAACCTTGTAATTACAATTCAGCATTTCAGGGAAGTTACTGCAGCCCCCATCCCACAGTTGCAGCTTTCTCCATGCAGGTTGTACATGAGTTGCATATGCAACCCCACAGATAGAGGGGATCCAGACACTACAGCTTTTTAGAGACTAGTAAGTTGGACTGTTGTGGAAAAAACAATCTCACCAGCTCGAGACTCAAGCTACACAAAGCTTCAGGAAGGGAGCAGAAGTAGAACTGTAGAGACAAAATTACAATGCCTTTGCTTTTTTATCTAGAATATTGTATGATCCCACTTCAAAATGCAGAACTCAGCCCCTTCTGTGCAAGATCAGATCACTGTATGCCAGTGGAAGGATGACTTTCGCCAGCTGTCTCAAGCCTCCCATACTCATTAGTGGCATTAGTCAAAAAAGAAAGGGGCACAGTGAAGAGCCAAATCCTCTTTGGATGCCATTTGTGGCACTGGTCGAAAGCAGGGAGGAAATATGAAGATCCAGACTCAGTTCTTTTAATATGACTGCACTGCTGTGAGCAGGCTATTTAGATTTAATCTCAAACTCTGTTCAAACAGCCATCCGATTCCTTCACTACTTGGACAGTGCTAAGCAGCCACATTGGGAAAGTGAGAGGAAGCATTACCTTAATGAGACGACAATATCCTTGCTAACACCTCAGAAGCCACTCAGCTGTGTGAATGTCAGCACCTAAAAGTATTTTAAGAATCCTGAGTATTTCAGACACATACAGGGTACCTTAGGCAGGAAAAGACCTTCTCAAGCAGCACTTAGAGGCTGACATGATACCCACCAAAATTAGAAAGTACTAATTACACATCAGTAACTGTCTTGTATGCAGTGTGTACTCTAATTCCTTCCTGCTCCTCCTGTAGTGGACACTTGTAACTCATCCTCTACAACTGTACCTACCCTTCAGGAAAGTAGCTTGCCTAGAAGCTAGTATTTTACACAACCCTGTTAGTTCTGCTGCAGCAGAATGAAGGCCACAGAGCTACACACACTCCACACTACCTTGGACAGTTTTGGTGTCTCTCCTACATTTCATCCTTCCCAAGCTTCTGTTGTTGCTCCCTCACTATAATGCCCCTCAAGACTTGAACGACATAGGAGAAGGAGATTCACCTCCTCCCCTATTAACCCTTCCTGTTGTTAATATTTATGTCAGAATCACACTTGATCAGGCAGGTGTTCTTTGCTAGAGCAGTAAGCAGAGAAGACAGAAGGGAGCAAGCAGGAGGCAGAGATGGCAGCTGAGCTGGTGTCTGCCCCAGCAACAGAAGAGTGAACAAAAAGGCAGAACATAAGGAGGCATCAGGAAGAAGTGGCTCCACCAGCACTGCTGATTCAGGGCGTCACAAGGCAGTGTTCAGCTGCAGAAGCATTTTCCCTTCCGGAGAAGGGGAAAGAGTGCAGCACTTTGCACTTTTGCCTAAGGCTCTAGCTATAAATGTGTGCTCACTTTACAGACAGCCTCCAAGCGAGCTTGCTCTGCACCAGTGCTGTGCAGATATGCTGAAAGAGGACTGGTAATATGAGCACATTACAGAAATTTCTCCCTTCCCTTGCCTTCCCTAAGTTAACTATAAGCAGCAACTTAAAATTCCCAAAGGGGTTGATTTTCTTCAGAGTGTAACTCAATGCAGGATAAGATGATCTCTGGCAGGCAAATAACCTGCACTTTTCTACAGGCTCAGGTGTCAGGTTGAGCAAGTGAGCAACTGCTTGTAACCAAGGCTGCTGAAACAGAGTGCTGAATCACTTGATTCCAAAAAGTGGGCACCTCCAATGTACCTTGCCAAAAGGATACAGGGGCACTGAAAACTCCCGTGTTTCTGAAGGACTCCATCATGTTACAGAGAAAAGTGATTGGCAGGGAATGAACTCAGGCTCTATATTGGCAAGGAAACTATCACCAGAATTTACCCTTACTGGCTACACACTACTGCAATGAATTATTTTATTTCACAGTCTAAAAGCTCATGCTGTGAATACAAGTACTGAGTAGATCAAGGATGACATGTCATTTCTCAGGCAATAGCCAACAATTTTTTAAAAAGATAGTATTTATAAACACAGAAGTCCATGATAACCAATTTGCAACCACTCAAAATTGCAGGAGAACCTATATCCTTCATGTGTTCCTAGAACAGTCTAGGATCTCAAATAATAATAAAAAAGTTACTTTACAGCTTGCTTACTTTCTGGCCCAATGAAAATGAGATCTGTCTTATTATGGAATGGGTTTCTGTATGCTCCACTTTCATTACACACTGTGCTAAAGCATTTTATGCTTTGGAAGCTCTGACCCTGCAATGCTTGAAGCTCATACAGAGGATTATTACAAGCAACTTTCCAGAAGAACATAGCGGAAAGTTAACATTATGGTCACAGTTAACTGGGCAAGCAGGCCAGTGTTTGACAGAGACTGCAAAACATGAGAAGTGCTTTTCTCCCCCAAACGGCTGCTCAGCAGAACATACCCCTACAAAAGAAATGCAGATGTCACTTGGAGGCAGTCACGCTGTGTCACACAGGCGAGTATTAAAGAATTGGGACATCTAGGAGAGTCAGCCTCAACTCCCACAGCTTCCTCAGCTAGCAGCATCCTCTGCCCAATCTTTTTAAAAAGCATGAGCTGCTGTTAGCTCAAGAATGGCAACATATGCTTCAGCTATATGTATTTTATTTTACTAGAATACCTACATATATTACAATTGTCCTCATAAGCCCCAAGAGAATAATTGGACAGTGGCAATTTTGTTATTAATATTAATTAGTCAAAGACTAAAAGTTTTTGACTACTTATACCTTCACAGTCTCTAAACACACTAAATATCTTGTTCACATGGATATAAGACAGACAGCAGCCATTAAAAACAGCTGGAGCATCTTCTAATTAATATCTCAACTAGATGTCCAGAG
The DNA here is from genome assembly GCA_034781795.1 of Crypturellus tataupa. Lineage (NCBI taxonomy): Eukaryota > Metazoa > Chordata > Aves > Tinamiformes > Tinamidae > Crypturellus > Crypturellus tataupa. The sequence continues at coordinate 4,919,010 of JAWLRI010000563.1, forward strand.
GAAAGCCCTAAAAAGCTAACACAGCAGCCTTCATTATCATCTTCATCTGTAACAATCCTAATTTATCCAAAGGCACCAGCCCAATTTACACCCCCTTTTATATAAGTGGAAAAGAGGAAACAGAATTGAAGTAACAGACCAAGAAATACATTGCAAAGAAAAACACATTATGCACCTTGTTTCAAAAAACTATAAACAGCATTCCTAGGAAATCTGTATCATGGAATATGATTTATTTAAAAATATATTTGGAATATATTTATTTAAATATATTTAAATTTAAATATTTAAATATATTTAAATATATTCCAAATAAATATATGGAATATATTTATTTAAAAAATCTGTTCAGAATGTAAAGAGGCGAAAAGAGGTGAAAAACACTGCTGAGTAACTGACTAAATTGGGAAACACAGAGGTTTGATTAAGCAGAGCCTAGCACCCTCCAAATTCAGGCTGTGTTCCAAAGAGAAAGTCCTATGCCAAGTGATGGCACTTGGATTTCAGTTGAGCAAAACAGAGCACCTAACTTGTATACCAAAACAAGTTTTTCAATCCTTCTTGCTCCCGAGACCGCCCCAGCACCTCTGCAGCCAACCTCAGGGTTTCACTGGGAAGCAGGGACATCTAGCGGCTTGTTCAAAGTTTGCCCTGCTGTATTTCCAGTCCAATCACTTGGCTTGAAGACAAACAGCTCTCTACGTTTGTTAGCAATTTCCAAATAGTGAGGCCAACAGCAAGCATTTCTGAAATTCTTGACAACCTACCATAACACACATCCTCCATTTCTCCCCCAGCTCATAGTATTTTCCCAGTCCCTGACGACACCTAAGTAGTAAGGGAGTAGGCACAAGAATGCCTTAGACCTTACCTGCACAACAGTCTCTCTAGCATAAGCCTATCATGTGAAAATAAGCCAGTATAATTATTTTGGCCTAACTTTCTAGTGAAATAGGACAGGTCTCTCACCCACCCTTTTGGTTAATGTTCTCCAACTACATTAAATATTAGAGGTTATTCACATAGACAAGGCCTAAGGCCACATCATTCCAAATAGTTGATATACATATAGTTCATTCACAGGTAAAATATACCATACCTGTGAAAGTGTTAAGTCTGTTAAGGAGAACTGACTTCAGAAAGGTAACTGCTAAGATTACAAGGAAAGAGGACAAAAGTGTGATTCTGAAAGGAAATGGAAAGATCTTGCAGATTGGATATACGGGTAACAGTGTGCACCCACTTCCCTCTATTCCCTCTACCCCTCACAAACCTCTCACTGTGTTTGGTGCATGATATTCCAAAACTGTTATGAAACACAGGTACAGCGTTAATCAAACTTTTGGAGCTTGTGACAATGTAAGAGAAATTCAGAAGACATTTGTGCTAGTCATTTAATCAGTGCCAGATCTTTGCAAGCATTAACATTTTCCACAGCCTTAAAAACAAAAGGCTAAGATCTTCAGTTAACAGAAGTGAGGAAGTCTAAGATATGTGCTATATGCTGTTGCACAGGTCTACAGCCCTCAGAAAACACCGCATACAACTCACTAAGGAAAATCTAGTTTTGTTAGTCAAGACTTGAAGGGTTGTTTTTTGAGGTACTTTTCCCTATCACCCCACCTTGGACAAAGACTACTTACTGTTCTGCAGTTCCCACACTCTCCTTCCAAGCATAGCTGCCTGGAAGGATCTATAAGCAAATAACATTTCTCCCCTTCAGAACACAATAGAAACACTTACCTAGTATTGTATAAATTGACTGTTCTGTAACACCAATAGGAAAATAATGGAGGGCTACAATAATTCTATTATACCAGCAAAAGCATGCTGCAAATGCCCAAAAGTGAAGAGATGGAACATATAATAAGAACCTCCCAAAGAACCTGCTTTAGGGTGAACTACTATTTCCCCTAAAGGGCTGAAAACTGGTCACTGTGGCTGAAACTGGTTATAGCTGCTGTTGCTTTCTAATGGCATACACAACCTTAAACATCACTATGCTTACATGAAAAGATAATGCTTCATGAGTGACCAGTTATAACAGGTTTAATGCTGAACTTCAAAAGACATCATGTGTGGTTTTCATCACATTCTTCTAACAGACACATCAAATTACTCAAAGCAAAAAGATCTCTAGAACAACAACAAAAAAAGCTATAGCATATGGTTTCTGAAACCAGTGCCTCAGTGATTTCTGATAAGCTAAAACCAAAATCTTACAAGTGGTAGCAATAAGAAAATCTATCCCATGGCTCCAACAACCAAATGAGTATTTTGAAAACCTCAGCTCTTCCTATTGTTAGCTCTGCATTTTAGTACTCATGTCATTTTCCTTAAATAAAACTCATCCATTACAAGGTGAAGTCCTCAATTAATGAAAACTCTGCATTGTTATCAAAATCCCTAGGTCAGCTCAAGAAGGAATACAATTCATATTACCTTTAAATGATGTAAAAAAAACCTTTTATGAAGTCTTATCAGCAGAGTGACTAACCAACCAATACAGGTGATCAAGACAGGTCCATGCAGATATGTCAAAGACCAGAAGAGATTTTTCAGAGAACAGTTTTTTGTTCTGACTTAACAAGAATATATTTTTTTCATTTCTATCATTCCATTCCTCTTCTAATTCCTATCATTGTGATTTAGGCTCAAAATCCCTAATGAAGTAGAACTTCATTAAAACTTTAGTTTCCTCGAAAGTAAAACAAAAGACCCCACTAAGATCCTGGAGGAAAAAAGTGTTCCTCCACGCACAATAGCTACCACCACTATCTGAAAGGAATTTTCCAACTCAGAGCAACAGACAGAAGCAATGGCCTTTAGCCATTGCCAGAAAAGTATCAAACACAGCCATGAAGGCAAAAGCTGCTTCGTCACAAGGTACTGGCTTCAAACAGGAAGGCAAATTTAACAATCAACTCACAAAGCTCTAACTTGAGAGAATCTATGACTATAAATTACTCTATTGTAATGGTCAAATGCAGCCTGAAGAGCACCAGGACAGAGTAATACAAGGGGCAACCTAACATTCCTACTTGCAGAGTATCAGTTGAAGTCATTTATCAATTTTGATTTGGGGCACAAATGAAACTAAGACTTACTATACAAAGACAGTCATGCGCAAAATGGAAAGGATGTGTGAACTGATTAGGAAATATGCCAAAAGCAATGAAGAGTCACTTCAACTGTACAGGCTTGTCCAGAAAGCTTGTGGGAAACAAATTATATCACTTGGATTGCAGGCAAATGCCTTAACTGTATTATGAGACATTCCTGCTTGAACATGATACACATTCTTACATTACATTGTGTAGAAACATGTATTTCTGTAGCATATTTACAAAACATATACACAAGAGTTTCTCCTTTCATGTTCTCTCAGTGTACATAGTTACAGACTCTCAACAAAAAGGAAAGCAAAGGCAGTTTTAGCTTTGAAAGTGATGAATGAAGTCTACACTGTTAAGTATTTATCTCTACCCTTTCCTTCAAGGTTGTCTTCATCAAAAGAAATACCACACAACATAGAAGCAGTCCAGTCAAAAATCAGCAGAAACTATAGGCTGTTCCCAGCTCCACCTGGGCAACAAGGCACTCCATTAACCTCATACTAAGAACGTCAGAAGAACAGCAAGTAGCAAACATCGGTGGGGGGTAGAGGGAGATTCCAATAAGTTAGGTCTAACTAATTTTCAAGTCTGTATCCAGCCATATCTATTGTTCCCCATTTCTGCGCCTGTGATCCTGGTAATAAGGCCACGATGTTCTTTCCTTAACTCTACAGAAGCATTTCTGTTCATACTTCTGGAGGTTACATTCCCACAGGTAGCTTCACAGGTAGTGAACAAAACTGCTCTGGTGTCATGACAGTTGTGGATCTGGAAAGCTACAGCCAGCTTTGCATCTCCTCTTCATACTTCTGGGGATCAATAAAAGGTTTGTCTATGGACCGGATCATCAGCTCACCACAGTACACACATTCAGCTGCCACAATATCATCAATATCAGCTTTGATCTGTTCCCGGCTCTGTTGCCCCTTCCCCAGGCTAGCAGTATCTGCATCCTTAGGACGATGGTGGCCCTTAGAGGGCTGGCCAGCAGCTGCCAACTTCTTTTGAAGATCTTCCAGTTTTGCCTGCTTATAGGCAGGAAGGTTTGGAAAAACTGCTTGGAGGAGGCAGTCGTAGTGGAACATGTGGCCACAAAGGAAAAGGTAAAAAGGGCGGTTTAGAAGTGGAAAGTCACATGCAGCACATTTTTCCTGAGGTTCCACAGAACCATACTTGTTTCTCATTTCCTGGATGTCCTCTCGGATTCTCTTGGCACTCTGTGTGGCTTCCTCCATCTCCCTTTTCAGCTCCTCAATGTGCTTGTTGTAGTCCTCCAGAGAGTTGCAGATTGCCTCCTTGAAATGGTCAATAGTGACAAAGTCTGGAAAGAAGGGCAGGACATCTTCAATCTTCAACAGAGCACAGCTGGAGAGGCAGGCCATTGCCTTCTTGACATCTTTCTCTTCCTGAACAACATGGCGAGCAATCTTCAACCACAGTTTCTTCCGAAGTTCCTCATCATCTTCAGGGAGATCTGCACAGGACTTGGCAAGATCAACATCCACCTGGAAGTTGAACGAACAAAACAGAGATAAGCTTTCTCCTTTATTCCTCATTCAATTTTAAAGCCTGCTGTCCATCTGAAGAGACACAAGTAGAAAATTTCTATTGCTGTCTAGAGCTGCACTACTGGCCTACCACTTGTTTACATGTCAAGCATGTCCAACAGTATTCCTGGCCAACATTATTCCTCCAGCTAGATTTGCTTCCCACACAACAGAGGAAAACCTCCAAGCTCTACACTGAGGGCAAATCTATGTTCCTGTATCTTTGCTGGCCACAAATTCTATGAAGAGACAGTAAGGCTAAGAAAAAAAAAAAAGAAACAATATAGCATATCTGTGACAGCCAGACTAAGCCGACAAAGACATTCTCCTGCGATAACTATCCAAGCAAGGAATAGGAAGCAATCAGAACCCTGAACAATAGCTATACAAGCCTTGCATAAACTCAGCTACGTTAAAAGAATTTGATGTTAGAGCTTAAGGCAGATGGAAGTCTCCATTTCCACTCTTCTACTCCCAATTATGGCTTCTCAGTCAGCTATTCACTTAAAACAGTTGTGGAAAAAAAGGGAACTAAGTTAACACATAGTTTATTCCTAGAACTTATTTGCTCCTACACAGTCAAGTTTGCCCATGTCCTCTCAGTGCCTGTTTTTTCAAGATGGCTTGAACCAGCTACAGTCCTTTATGCTGTAGCATGCACAAACACACACATACACACCTGCAAAGCAAGATCCACAGCCTCCTCATATAACTCCATTACTTTGTAAATATGGACACAGGCGCGGTGGTGCCCGTGTTCTGCACACAAGCGCAGCGCATACTTCAGGTCATAGTGGATTCTGTTTGGGTTGGTTCCTGCTTGCTCCAGATACGACAGCAATGAGTCTGGCCTACACAAAGCATAGAGAGACAGCAGATAGTTGTGAATGGCTTGCTGAGTTTCCTCCAGCTGATAGACACAGAACTCCATATATCTAATGGCTTCATTGATCTGCTGAGTGCTGGCACTCTGGCTGTAGTTAACGAGGGCTGGAATGAGGTTCCTGGCATCCAGTCTCGAGCCCATAGAAATCCAAGCATCAACTACCTTCTTAGGAATATGCTGTATGAGGACTGGAGAGAACTTGTAGAACAGCTTCTCATCTCTGTGTCTGGACAGCACATTTAGGGCTTCATCATATTCATCGTGCTGGCAGTGGTGAGCTACTACTCGCTCATAGTCCTGCATAATGACTGCAAAGTACACCATGTGCTCCGTGTCCCCGTGACTTGCCAGAAGCTCATAAATAGATGTGCGGTTATTAAATAGACAGTCTTTGTTTTTGGGGCTCCCCAGGAAGGTGCGAAACTTCTCCCGTGTATCCAAGTAGAGATTCCTCTTTGAGGAATCTCCTTCCAATATACCTAGCCAGTTCAGGTAAAGTTCTGTTAACCAAGTGGTCAGCAGAGTGGTCTGTGTCTTCTCAGAAGGCTTTAGGTTGCTTAACTTCTTAATTAGAAACTCCATCAAGGCCTCCTCTTGTTTGGCTTCAATGAACTTTAGGGCAATTTCCTCAAAGTAGTTCTGCGTCAATGCATAACATTTAGCACTGTCTAGATATCTCTTGTTTTGGAAGCAGTGCTCTGCCTCTTTTGCTAGCACAATATCTAGGCACTCTGGACGGTCTTTACAATATTCTTTGGCTAAATCAAATTTGTTCATGTTCATGTACATCTTCCACACATCTCGAGATTCCCGCTGGACATGGTAACGGAACACTACTTTCTCTGTGTGGATCCATATCTGCTGGACAGTGGGATCTTTGATCATGCGTGTTAGCGTGCCAAACTTCTCCAGGAACAGATCTTGAAAAACAATTTGCCCATTCAGAGTGCATACAGCCTTCACCCCATCAGGAAGCAGCAACAGAAAGTGGAACTGGGTAAGTACAATAGAGATTGGCTTGTTCACAGTTATGTCTATATCAGAAGGATAAACCCAGACCCGTTCCTCACTCAGAATCGAGTCGGGCCGGCTATAGTCCAGTGTGCCATACAAGACACCATTTCCCATCATCCAGGCAAAGGATCGGGGATTGGAGCGCAGTTTTGGGGTGTAGAAGGCTATTTCACTGAAGCCAAAGCTGGCTGGAAACTCCCGGAAGCTGGGCAAATAGTCAGCATGCATAGCAAATATGGAGCTGAAGCCTTGGTGCTCTGTCCCTTCAGGTACCTTGCCAACAAACTGGAAGAGTCTTTTTTGAGTGGTAGCTATAATAAAAAATTTTCCTTCTATCCCTCGTTCAATCTCCAAGCAGCAGACTGGGACAGGTCCCGATTCCTCCTCCAGAACATAAACCAGTCGGAAGTACTGGTCAGGGTTCGTGCTGAAGAGGCTCCCCTCGCTGACAGAGATCTCAGCCTCATAGATCTGCCCCTGGGCTGTCCCCACCAGAATAGGTCCAGTATTGGTCTCTGTGCCTAGAAATTTGTTCCAGCCCACACTTTCAATCAAGTGGCCTTTCCAGCGAGACAGTGCTCGCACTTTCTGAACACTTCTGTTTAGGTAAAGGCATTCACTGGTGTTCAAAGCAATCAGGAGATGAGAGCCTGCCAACAGGAGAGGAGCACAGGAAGAAGAGAACAAACTTAGACTGTACTTCCACAAACGAATTTTGCAAAGCTTCTCAGGCTCATATTTGATAAGCATTGATACCAATGTACTTAATCCAGGATTCCCCCAGGATTCAAAGAATGTAGGGAATTCCTATATTAGATAAAAACAGGGGTCCCTATGTCACAAGCTAAAATTAGTCCTAGATGCTTCAGTGTAAAAACATTCTTCTATTATGCCAAGAAATGTTCTACAGACAAGCAATTCCCAAAGTTTTTCTTCCATCTCTGGCAAGTAGTGATAGTAATAATCTGTCTTTCCTCCCACCTCTTCCCCCCACCTTCTTTTTTTTAATCAGACTATACTACAGTGAATTGCAAGTGTTATAGAGCCCTTTTAGAAATTCTGATACATACATACAGCACCAGGCAACTGCAAGGATTTCCTGTATAGGTTTTGGCAGTCTTGCTCAAAACATCTTGATTGCATCAGCATTCATTTCAGAGAACTCAAAAGCAAAAATATACACATAATTTTTTTCTAATAGCTGAGAGGCAAATCAGTGGACTAAGCCCCTGGGCAATGGAGTCCAGCCCACAGAAGAACCACCTGCTTGCCTTCTTTGTAGAGCAGAAAAAGAGACTCCTGTCCCAGTGCTGGTTAGGTGATTGCGTGTAGTCCATTGCCTCACCTGTGTGGTCCAAAAACATCTTGTAGACTTTAGCTTCATCTTTGCGTCCCAACTCTACTTGATTAGGTTCATCTGGTTTCCCAAGATCAATCCTAGAAAGAGAAGCTATGAAAGCACACTATCGACAAAAGTCTACATAAACATAATTTCTCACACTTTTCCATATATTTAGAGTAACTTAAAAAAAAAAAAAAAAAAAGGCACAGAAAACATACAATAACTTCAGATCACTGGTGGAATTACCTGAGAAGAGTATCTTTGCCAAGGCTCATACAAAGCTGGTTAGAGGAGACCACAAGGCTGTTAATTTTCTCTGGAGGAGTGAAATCAATCCTTTGCTTATTAAATATTGGTGTTTCCTTTTCCAGTCGTGCATTCACATAACCTGGAGAAAGAAAACATGCACTTAAGTTCCTCATACACAAACTCCTCCTCCATACTACATGAAAATCTAACCTAGAAAGCAAGAGGGACCATCCCCAGCTCCAAGTTTTACCCAAAAGACAGTGCGCTTCACGGAGCACAACCACTAGGAGCAGCACTCACATCAACGCATAGCAGAAAACAAAAGTAGCAATATATGGCTTACTGTCTCCCTTTGTATGAGACTAAACAAAAGCAAAATAGATGTTGCTTGTATCAGGATTAAGGAGCTTTAATACTATGGCTTGGTCCTGCTGGCTGAACTGTGGATCAAAACACGTAAAAAAACTCCTAAGCTGGAATTTCAAGTAATGTCATAGCTAGCTGTAGGGTGAAGTGAGGTGAAAAAAGGAAGATAAAAAAAAAATGTCTCCAGTAGACAAAACAAAGCTGCCTGGGCCAGCAAAGAAACACAACCTCAAAGGAAAAAGGGAACAACCTAGCACGTTTACAAAGGTGTGTGAGGGGAGAAGAAGAGGGGTTCATCATGCTTGTTTTCTAAGCTTCAAACACAGTTCAAATCAGCACTTTGGACTCTTCAAGATGGTATTACCTACAATTAGAGTAAATAAAAGTTCATCACCATAAACAAAAGGAATTTAATTAGTGTTTGTAACAGAAGGATGTACTTCTCTAGCTTCCACTTCTCTCGACAAAGGAGAAAGGAAAGTCTAAATTATATGATGCAATTCTTTCAAACAGTCTTCTCTACCCTCACCTCAACATTCCTCTTTTGTTCAGGTCAGAACAGTGGGAATATTTCTCAATTTAGTTTCTGGACAAGATAGAGCTTTAAATTTGCTCACAGATTTAACTTTACCAACATCAGACAAGTCTATAGGGTCAAAGGAGGTCCTTTTGTGCTGAAACTGCAGCATTTGAAGTTCACACCTCAGGAATACTCAGTGCTTGCAACACCAGAGTCACTGTTTGGTTATCTACAACTTTGAAAAGAACCTGTGTTGTACTGGGAACAGCTAACTGAAGAGGAAGAAATGGGGGGCAGAGATATGCTTTACATTTTCCAAGATTTCCAGGATAACATTAAGAACTGCTTTTTATTAAGGACTGTTTCCATTTTTTGTCCCCCAAATAAGTTTGCTTAAGCTCCAGATTGTCCACAACTTCTACGAATCCAAGTTTTGTTCAAAGCCACCAGTGCCAAGTACTTCAAGAACAGTTACAGCCACAATTAAGCTGCGCCCTCGCAATCATGCACCTTCCAAAACTTTCTTTGCCAACATTATTTGTCAGCAAACAAGCAGATTTGTCAAAAGTAAGAAAGCCACAGTTGAACAGAGTTTTACAGCAATCAAGAAGAAAACACAAGCAGTTCAAAATATAATCCTCAGGCACACACCTTATATCAACAGTTTTACTCAATACCTACTCAGGGCACTTTGTTTTCAAGTTTTATTCATTACACAATAAGAGAATTATGTATGTTAAACAAAATTAAAAAAAAAAAACGCCGCGAGGATCATACCTAGCTCGGCACCTACACTCTAGCTGCCCTGCGTGTATCTCTCGCTCCTGACATGCGGAGCACGATACAATTCACCGGCTCGCGCAGCCGCACGCGAACCGCCCCTCCGCGCGCAGGCCCCGGCGAGAGCCCGAGCCTTACCGGAGTGCGGGATGCCCACGGCGGCGCGGCTGGGCGGCACCGAGGCCGAGCGGTACAGTGAGTCCTCGTACTCGTCCAGGATGGACGCCATGGCCACCAACGGCCGCTAACGGCCACCAACCGCCACCAGCCCGCAACCAGCACCGCCACGTCCGCCTGCGCTCAGCTGAGCCGCGTCACGTGCCCGCCCGGCGGCGCTCTGCGCCTGCGCCACCGCGGGGCCCC
>JAWLRI010000563.1:4937745-4977235 GCA_034781795.1 Crypturellus tataupa
GGCCCCGTCGCGCCGCTGAACCCTGCCGAGGTGCCGGCGCCATGCCCCCCCAGGAGCTCCTGGACTACTCGCCCGCCCTGCGGAGACACAGCCCCCCCCGGGGCAGCGGCCCGGAGCTGGGCATCAAGTGCGTGCTGGTGGGCGACGGCGCCGTGGGCAAGAGCAGCCTCGTGGTGAGCTACACCACCAACGGCTACCCCGACGAGTACCAGCCCACCGCGCTGGACACCTTCTCAGGTAGGCGGCCGCTTCGCTCGGCTCTCCCGCGCAGAACGGGACTGCGCAGCGTGGCGCGGGCTTCCCAGCTTAAACTCCCTGCTGCGAGGTGCGCGCCGGGGCGCGCTTTGCAGGTGCTGCCCATGGGGACCGAGGCCCGAGAGCATTTTCAGTAACTTGGACCGAGTCGCTTGGATGTTTTGTGATCCCTTTCCCCAGTGGAAGTCTGAATTTTGCAGCTTTGAGGAAGAAGCGAGTGTAGACAGGGCACAGGCATGTGTCAAGTTGACTTTCAAGTTCTGTGATGTTGGGCCCCTGCCTGGTTTGGTTGTGTTATTATGCATAAACAGAAGAAAGGGGGTTAATGATTTATTTATGTTACTTAGTTTCATAAGTATCACCACTTGCACTTTCTAACTTCTACTGATCTTCAGTAAAAACTTGCTTTTTCACACATGCATTCTAAGGCTAACTTTGGACAGAAGTTACAAAAAAATAAAGAGCTTTAAAAGTCTGGCTAAAAATGCTTGTCTCATCAGCTGATGAATACTCACAGTTTTTTACTTTTGTAAAATGCTGTCTTTCTCCCTGCTCTCCTCTTCTTTCAAACTCCAACTTATAATATGAAACCCAAGAATATAGAAGGCCCTTGGAAAAATTTTTGATTTTCTTCATCTGGTACAAAGCAGCAGAACAGGATGTGACAGTATAGATAGGTAGATTAGAGATGGGCTCAGCTCAGATCAGGAACTAGACTTCAAATGTGTCATAGTCTCGTGGATGCTTAGAAGGAGCATTTTGTATGTCTGAGTATCCTCCTAGTCACTGTTGTGCTGGGAATTCTTGTTCTGCCTTGAGCCTCTCTAAACTCTCCCAGTGTTGCTTGAGGGAAATGAAGTGGGAACTTGCTGCTGTTACAGGGTCCAGTGGCCCTTTGGGAAGGAGTCCGCATGTCCTCCAAGGAAAGACAACTGCTCTTCCTGCTACCTGCATGTTAATGTGTTCATTTTGGGGTAAAAGAGGCTAGAATTTACCATAAGTGTTAGCATCCAAATTTTCTGAAAGGGAAAATGCTTAATAAGACATTAAAGAAAGGCGGAGGCAGCATGAGTCCAGTGACTTTCCTATGAGCAGCAAGTAATTTGAAGATAGTTGCATGTAGGTTCAACCCCACTATGAATGCCCAAGTACTGAGCCTGATTTCTAGAGGAGTGTGGCATTTGCAACTGGTATAAATCAAAAATATCATTAAAAATGGATCTCCTGTGGTTCACTTTCTGCTTAATTGGGAGGAGGAACAAATAGGAAAATAAAGATATTTTCCTTCCCGTTCCTGCTTTTAACTTGGATAAACTTGAAGAAAGTCCCTCCCTGGATCCACAGACTCCAGTTCAGGATCTTCATCAGAAATTTCAACTCTAATTCTGAGCAATGGATCATAAAGCTGGAACCGGTTAAAGAAGATAATGTTATGGTACTGGGGAATCAACACTAGAAAATGGACGGTGACCCAACCACCTTTCCCTGGATGCTACCTGCATCTAGGTGTCACCTCTAGGTAGGGCAGTGATCAGCAGAACGTGCACCCTGTGACCTTTCCCCACCGGGCTGTCCTGTTCCGCCTGCCCCTTCCCTGCTGTACCGAAATCTGGAGGGTGTGTGAGGATGGTAGGGAGGTGGCACTTGCGGAGTTGCTAGCTTAGCTCTTGGTAGCAGCAGGTGCGAAACAGCTTTGTGCAAGCGTTGGAGCAGGAGGTAGCACACGTGGTAGCTTTTTTTCTGGAGACTGTTGAACATTTCAAAGATGCTAATTGGTCCTCTCAGCACCCTTGTGAGATAGAAGAAGACAGATACTAGAAAGGCAAATGCCCGGTGCCTCGACGAGCGAGTCAGGAGCGAGCAGGCTCTTTGATCAGGAACAGGTTTCTCTTCCTCCTCTGAGGCAAAGATATGGTAACAACGCAACCGCTTCCCAGCCACAGGGAAGGGACGGCTTTCAGCAGCGCCGCGCCGCGAGGAGTGGCACTGCTCCGCACCGCACCGCTGGCTGCGCACCCATCCCTTGCATTTTCTTCCCTTGCTCTCAGTCTCCCACTAAATGTTACTTCATTTTTTGTCCCATCTCCTTCTTTGATCCAGCCTTCTCTCCAAGAGGAGTGCTCTCCCAAATCTCATATTAAACAATCCAGGTCACTTGTTTCTGTCACTTTTGGCACCTGCTAATTACATTAAGAATACCAAAAGATTGACCATGCTTTTGTTTTTAAAACAGCAAGGGAAAAAAAAAAAAAAAAAAAAAGACAATGAAGCCTCCTCCTGGGCGCAGAGAGCGGGTTTAGCCACCTGGTGTCAAGTGCCAGCCATTGTCACTTTAGCACAGGATGTCTGCCTCTTTTCATGAGAGCACAGCCACTTTAAAGGGATTTCCTGTGCCCCCAAACTCTTCCTCGGTTTTCTAGCCAGTCTCTGTGGTGTCTGTGCACTTACACATCTAACAGTTTCATTCCAGATCTCCATCAGAGGTCCTGCCAGCGCTCAATCTGAGTCAGCTGATACCACATAAAGGCTTACTGTGATTAGGGAGTGAAACGGGTGCACACCTTGCATGTGTGCACTTCTTCAAAAAATTCTTTAGATTTTTGCTTTTCCCTAGTTGAGATGCTGCTGGAAAGGCTCTTTTTAACCTTTTTCTTTTTTTTAAAGCTGAACTGGCTTGGATGAAAGAGACTCGAGCACCATGTTTAATGGACAGTAATTTGAACTGTCACCCAGGGCCAAAAAGTTAGGAGCAAGTTGCTGAATTTCCCAATTTGTTTTTATCCATGTTTGCTCTCTGGGGGTGCGACAGAGGAATATCAGACATCAGGGCACTCTTCACCTAAGGGCTCTCTCTCTAGACAATCTGTTGTTCAGTAACATGAAATGTCCAGTAATATGAAAACATCCTTTCAAAATGTCAGAAAAAAAATCAAAACACTCAAGGGGGTAACCAAATCAGAAACTCTGTTGCACTAATGTTCCCAGTGCAAACTTCAGATATTTTAATGAGGTTTTCAGCAAGACAGACAGCTATTATGGACTTCACTGACTTCAGGAAATCTCTTCAATGGGATGCAGAGTGCATCAGGGAATAACTGTGTGTGTTTCTACGTGTGTAAAGTGTTGTAGATGACTTCCTTGGATTAATCCTTATTCTCCTTCTGGTACAGTGCAGGTCCTGGTGGATGGAGCCCCTGTCCGGATCCAGCTGTGGGACACTGCTGGCCAGGTAAGCTCTATCAGAGGGGCTGTCAGCTGTGGTGCTGTTGGGCAGGAATCACTCACAGGGTTTTGAGGCAGGCACTATTTAACTGGGAAGGAAGGAAATGCACTAGCCCAGCATTAAGCATCCACTGCTGTGACAGTCTTAAGCAATTGCCAGACGGCCTGCAGCTTGGACACTTGTGCATCAATCATGGCATGGCCACAAAGGGATGCCCTACCAAAGTGATGAAGTGATCAAACCAAAGTTTGATCAGCAAAGTGATGAAGCCATGAGGCCCTTACCTCCGAGGGGTTACTATCCTATCTGATATGTAAAAGAACAACTAGGACATTGTGCTATTCAAGTTCAAACTAGTAAAATTTGTTTTTTCCCCCATTTTACAGGAGGACTTCGACTGTTTGCGCTCACTCTGTTACCCAGACACTGATGTCTTCCTTGTCTGCTTCAGTGTGGTAAACCCAAGTTCTTTCCAAAATATTACTGAGAAATGGATTCCCGAGATACGAACTCACAACCCCCGGGCTCCAGTGCTGCTAGTGGGGACACAAGCAGACCTGCGGGATGATGTCAACGTCCTTATCAGCCTGGACCGCTACCATGTGAAGCCTGTGCCCAGGCCTCAGGCGGAAGGCCTAGCTGACAAAATCCGAGCTGAAGCCTACCTGGAGTGCTCAGCACTGACCCAAAAGAACCTCAAAGAAGTTTTTGACATGGCCATCGTCAGTGGTGTTGAGCACAAAGCTCGTCAGGAAAAGAAAATGACAGCCAAAGGTATCAAAACCCTCTCAAAGTGTCGCTGGAAGAAATTCTTCTGCTTTGTCTGAAGCTGCTTTGGTGGTGGGGCGGGAGAAAGAAACACCTGATGCCAGTGTTGCCTGCACACCTTCTTGGAGTGACTGCTCCTATGGCCCAGCAAGGAAGTTATGATAAGCTGCTGGGCTTGGAAACTTGGCTTTTGCTGGGTTACAGTATCAGAGGCCTAGGAGACATGAACTGGATCTCCATTGTGCCAAGATGTGGATGGTCCAAGGCAGCTAAAAGTACCTGCTGGACAGGTCCGTAGTGTCCCAGACTAATGGGAGCCTTTGGTACTCAAAGACTCAGTACTACAGAACAGGCAGGTACCTTTTATCATTCAAAATGACTAGCTTTTTCTCTTAAAGAAACACACTTCCAAAGTTCTGACCCAGCAAATCCAGCTTTGGTGTAAAGCTGGGGAGAGTTTCTTGGTGTCTGCCTGTGCTTGGGCAGATTTACAGACTTGGCCAAGAGTAGGACAGGGGCGATTATGGGGGACTGCAGAATAGTGTAATATTGGCTGGGGAGTTTGTAAAGTAGGACTCAGGCTTCCTCTCTGTTTCTGCTTGCCAGAACAGGTTAGAAGTAACTTGGCTATGAAAAAAAGAGCACTCTTTCTTAAGGGCCCTGTTACTCTGAGTACTGTCAAGAAGGTTTTTCCTCGATAAAGACCATTAGCAGACTGAAAAGAAAATGCACCGAAAGCTGCATTAATTCCTTAAGCAAAACATTCTCTGAAGAGATCTCTGCACTCCAGTGAGTGACAATGCTCTAGCCCCATTTTAAGCGGGAGTCACTAACTTTGGGTGATCTATTTTGAAAAGAATATGTGTGGTGATTTGGGACAGAGAGAGAATGAGGAGCAGTGATGAGGGGCTCTGTCTACCCAGCAGAGACTGGACTCTGCCAGTAAAGGGTCTGTAATACTACCAAGATGTGAAAAGTAGACAGAGATTTCATTTAAATGAAAGGAAAAGAGATGTAGCATGAAATAAAGAAGGTAGAAAAGAAGCAGATAGAGGAAAGAAAGAAAGAAGTAAAAGGAAGGAAGAAAGGAAGATGGAGAAGGAATGAAGAAGAGCAAACACTGTTAAATGAAAGTTATCATTCTACTTTGCTGTAGAAGTTTTGATGCTAATATTCAGGAGATTCTCTAGGGAAATGGAAAACTGCTAGTGATTTCATTTTCTAACATTTTTATTGTCTATGCAACAAGTTACGAATCAAAAGAAAAGAGGTGGAGAGAGAGGGGGAGTTGTTCTTGGACAATAAAATCCTCAGTTTAAGATCAATGCAGGAGACCAGAATTTACCTTGTATCTTTCTTCCTGAGGTTGCAAAACAGGAATGGAGGATTCAGGGCTTCTTTGTGTTGTGCTCCTCTTTCTTAAAAATCACAACTTGATCTGCTGAAACCAAAATCAAAGGAAACCCATGTGGTTCCTGCCATAGGGAAACATTCACTGTTATTTGCTCCATTACTCTCTCTCCTGTTTCTCAGAGGATTGATTTCCCAGTGAATTTACTCACATCTCATTACAGAACTTGCATCTATTTCTAAAACTTCTCTCATGGAGACATTTCACTCTGGCTTATGGAGCAAAGAGCATATCAGGGAATGCTTTCAAAACTCAGGAGCTTCACTGAAAATAGTCAAGGCCCATCTCTTTGGAAACCCACTGGAATAATGTGACAGAAGGGGATACAGTTGTGAACTGTTTGCCCTGCAGCAGAAGCACACGGACCTGGACCAGAGCATCTGTACAAGAACAATACAAAAAACGCAGTGTGCTCTGGGTCCAAACGCACACCTGCAAACACCTCTCATAGCCACTTGTTTTGGTAATGCATCTTGTACCGTCCCAGGCTGTGACATAGGCCTGAAAGAGACAGATAGGCTTTTTGCAAAAGGCCAACTGCCTCGGAGTTGTTGTGGGGTAAGGCTTGGAGACTTGAACAAGCTGGTGGGTCAAGCTGCAAGCAAGAGGAGTCCCCCACGTGAAATACCATTGGGCTCCAGTCAGGAATTATAAAAGACAAAGAGTACAAAGGCAGTAGCTAGAGGTGATGTGTCCTGCACATCACTAAGGAGGATACTGTTTCCTGAACAAAGCTCTCAGTCATCAACATATCTCTGCGGATACTTCCTACCTGTACAGGCACTCTTGCTGTATAACTAATTCAGTTTGTCTGTTGGGTCTTTATGCATTTCTTTCACCTGTGAGAGTGGTCTCTGATGTGGCCCAAATAGGAGAATCACATGGAGTAAATCACAGGCCCAGGTAACACCAGCCTCCCCTCGTTCCCTCCTGAGGGGGGTGTTTTGGGAATAGCAGTAGCTGCAGTAGCTTGGTGTAAAACATGGATTATTTTCTCCTGGAAAAGAAACTGGACTGAGAGCTGCTTTTTTCCTTTGTGACTGTGTCTAATATTTGTTTAAATAAATTTTTTTTATGGCTGCAATTTGTGTTTGTAATTCCATGAGTGCAAAGCAAGCGGAGTCTAGAGATAAAGAGAGTACTCTCCTCTTAATGGTGATAGAATAAGAAGGAAATTATCCCATTTCTCATCCCCTGTTAACTGTGCTAACATCCCCTTGTTTTGGAAAGCTGGAACCAAACAGAAGATCATTCTGCTACCCAGACTTTCCTTCAGCAGCCACTCAGGGGGTGGGAGTAGCAAGTACCCAAAGCTTTCAGCACTTCTTGTCAGAGGCCACCATCTGGGGACTGCTCAGGAGGCTCTGCACAGCACTCAGTGGGACAAGCCCTTGGGGACCTTGCATTAGGAGCCTTAATAACAGCATGTTGCTCTGTCAGCAGGCTGGGGTGGGTAATTTAGCCACCAGCCTTATTTAACTGCTTAACTTGGTAGTTAAACATGATTCAAGTGCTGAACAGTGCTGTCCACACCATGCAAGAGAGAAAGGCACTGTCCAAATAGCTCATTGGATTCATCCTTTTAGCCCTATCAGCATTGCCAGTAGGTAAAACCTAACCTCATCAACACTGGGAGTACAACAGCAGCTCCAGAGGGTGAGGGGGGGGAAAAGAGGCTGCTGTGGATCTTCTAATGTCAAGGTAGGAAAGAAAATGAAAAACAAAACAAAACAAAAAAGTTTCTTTTGACAAAGCCTGAGACTATTCTGTCCTTCTGCAGTCTGTTAAATGCAAAAGATCCAGGGGGATTATCTGGAGCCAGCTCTCTGCTTTGCTGTTCCTCAGCATTAATGCTTGTAAGAAGACCTGTGAATGGAAATAGCAGGAAAGTGTGAATTAACTTTACATGGAATGAGTCATTTCACTGAGGCATATCCTGTCACATGCATTGTAAGGGACACTAAAGCTCCCCGAAATACCAAGGAAGATAGCTGAGCTCCCAGGGTGGAAGGTATCTGTCTCATTTAATGGAACAAGTGTTTTTCAGCCTTACTCTTTCTAAGGCAGCACTAGATTTGTGTTTGTATCTGTCTCTAGTGTAGTTCAGGCTTGTTTTTGCACTGCAATAATCCTCGTATTTACCTTGTAACCTATATTTTTGGATCCCACCAAGAGCACAAGAGAGTTCATGGCAGAGCAGCTAATAGCAACCATCCCTACCCAGCTGGATGGACCTATTTAAGGCCTTAGCCCATTACCAGGCCAGAAATTCTGGAGTGCCCCCTTGTTTGTTCAGGTCCCGACTTGGACACTGGCAAACTCCTTGCAAATTCCTGCATCCAGCAGAGTAACCCATTAGGGTTTTTCCACCAATATGAGCATCATGGCAAGGAACTCACTGTAGCTAAGCACCATGACATGTAACTCCTCATGAAACAGAGCCAAAAAGGCAAGTCTTAGAGGTGCCTCCAGGAGTTCTCTCTCTCCTGTTGGTTACATCCTATTCAGTTTGCAAGGACAAACTGAATTTAACTAGGTCAGGAGCTAACAGGAGCGCAGTAGCAGGGACAAGCGGGAGCTCTGCTGTGCCTGAACCTTGTTGAAATGCAATTACTAGGACATAGCACCTGCCCTCCAGTCTCCTGAGTCAGGTCTGACTGTGTTAACAACCTTATCACCTTTTTACCACCAGTTGAATCCTCAGGGGCTAACTAGCTTTTTCTTCACTTTTCTTTCACTTTCACTCTATTTGATTAACATAATTAAATTCAGAGTACCTATTTCCAGCTTGGAATCAGGGTACAGTTTGACTTTTCTCACTTGTAGTGACAGCTTAAATGGCTTGCTTCAACTTTGCTCCTAGTGCCTTCTTGCCCCCGACTCAACCTAGATCAGCTCTCATGTGGTTTGCTCTGTGGCCTTGCAGACAGCTGCGTGGGAACATCTGAAGGAGTGGGAGTGAGCAGAGGCACTACTCAAACAGGTACCGGCAGCTGAAGAAATGTTCACCCTCTTGCAGCCTTAGCCTAGGTTTGACTGCTTCGCCTTCAAACCTGTAGAAAGACATCTGTTCCCAAAAGACTGACTTTGGTCTGTTGGGTTTACTTAAAGACCCTGGTTCTCCTTTGATTATTGCCTCTTACCAGAACCATGCTAAATCACTTTTGTAATGGGTCTATCCCCTGTCGTTCATACAAAGAAGCCACTATCATTGTACAGCACGTGTCCAAGGTTGAGACCCCTGTGCTGGATGATGCTGGATAAGACCCAATTCCCAGTGGGCACCTGATCCCAGAGTCAGAGAGCTGGCCTAGCCGGCACCCGGGCCTCCTGGAAGCTGCTTACTCATGCATCTGCGGAGTCCAGCCCTGGGCTCCCCGTTCCCATCACAGAAGACAGCATTGTACTTGCAAAGACCTATTGCACAAGAGACCAGGGTATGTTTCAACGTATCCCTGAGACGAGTTCCCTCTGCGGCAGCACCACGTGATCTTTGTTCCCAGGGTGACACTATGCCCTTTCTAGCTCCAGGTCTGAGCCACTCGGCATCCAAACTTGCCAAACTTGTTCTGGAAGAGCAGGAGAAGATGTGGGTCCCATCCTCCCCCTCCGTCCCCTCACCCCCCAGCACTGCCCCTGGGGCTGTGTTGTGAACTGAAATACGCTGGTTTCTACTGCTAGGAACATCAGGTGTGGGAAATTTGGCCCAGGGACAAGTTTCACCACAAGTCACTGAGCCAGGCTTTTCTTTCCCATGAGATAATCTTGGGCGGGGCAGACAATCTCTTAAAATTAAAATACAATGAAAATACATGGGCTTCCCAGGGTTTAGGGTAAATCTCTCTCCTTGTTTTCTCAGAAAGCGAGCCAGGCTCTGCTGAAACCATCCCCAGGCTTGTGGCAGAGAGGGCAGAGCCGCAGCGGCACAGACCGCTGGGCCTGGGAGGCAGCCCCGGCCGCCTCAGCAGGCGATCGCGCCTGCTGCTCCCCCAGCCGCCGGCTGGCAGGAGCCGTCCTGCGAGCTCTGCCCTGCTCGCAGAGGGGGAGCGTTCAGCCCCCTCCTCGGAGGGGCCTCCACAGAGGTACAGTATTAGTCATACATGGGCTGCAAAGCACTCCCAAGCACTTAAACATTGGTTCATTGGTTCAGGACCTCACCTTCTGCCCTCCTAGGCCCGAGGGGATGAGGGGCTTCTGTTGGAGCCCCCTGATGGTGCTTTTAGGTGGAAACACACTGCTACCCACCTTGCCACAGCACCCCCAACACCCAGCTTTCCTCTAGCTCTAAAGACAGCAGCTCTGCTCCTGTTTCAGATGGCTGGCCCGACTGGGCTACATCTCAAGGGTAAGTGAGGGCAGAGCTAGGTCAAGCAGAACATTTTAAACACAAAGCAATTACTGCCCGGTTACAGCTGTTTCGCCTCTGTGGAAGCATCGTGACGGTGGCACAGATGCTGCTGATGGTAAAGTTTGGATTAAATCATCCCGCCCAGCTCCCTCCTGTCAGCAGTGCAGACTGTGCTCATATTGGGGCCTCGGTGCCTGTTCCTCCTTATCAGCTCATTGCTGAAGATCTCGTGGCACTCGCTGCGCAGGCTTGCGAGCTGTGGGGACAGCATTCCCACGCGGCGGGGGAAGAGGCGGTTACTCCCATGTGGCCACTCACGTTGTTGGGTCAGGTCTGCTTGGCCATAGCCCTGCTGAGCTCTGTGAGGCTCTGGACAGAGCCAAGTCACAGGCCAGCGCTTCCTCCATCTTCACAGGCCATGTCTCACGCTGCCACCGACCTCAGCCCTACTCCCGGCTGTACTCCCGGAGTACAGCTCCCTACCATTACAGTCAGCCCCGGACCTGAAAGAGGACCCTGATATCTTTTCTTGGTTAAATGCTGGCATTTAAGATCTGAACCAAGAAGGATAGAGCCTGACAGAGACGAGCTAAGGAGAGGCTGAGCAGTTGTTTGGGAATATCCATTATTTCACCATTTGCTCACGCAGTTTGGTGGCAATGGGGAGACACAGAAGCCGGAGTGCCCTAGTTGGGATCACTCTGGCAACTTTGCTGTAGTAGCATAAACAGCACAGCCCTTGAGACAGAATTGCTGTCTGATCTAAAGGGAATGTCAGCATCACGTGCCGCAGACGGGCCTGTCGTGAGAGGATCTGGTTCTCCCAGCACAGGCTGGATCCCTGCAGGGCTAGACAGAAGAGTGTCTGGGAAAATGTTGCCAGAGCAGTGCAGTATTTTCAGGCAGTATTGCAGTGCTCTGGCTGTGGTCCTTCCAAGAGCAATTTGCTACAAGAGGGAGGGTGGATGGTGCCCAGGGAGCGGCGTGTGTTTGGGGACGCCTGATGCCTGTCCTGCTGCAGGAGACATGCAGGTCTGCGCCGGCTGTCCCTGCAGTGCTGCAGCAGCTCGGGAGGCAGCAGGAGCAGTGGCAGCACATGGGCAGAGCTTCAGAAACTGCGCATTCATCTTCCCTGCCAGTAAGTCAGAAAGCGCCTCGGGTGCAATGATGACGCACTGCACACCTGAGATCATTTTCATGGGAATAGACCCGTGAGAGACAGGGAGAGGAAGAGTTGGGGAAACTCTCCCAGCACTTCAGTCGGTGTCAGCATTCGCAGGGCAGATTTCACAAGATAAACAAAAGCCTTTAATAACCACACCGGAGTGAGGCTTTGAAACCCTGTGAAACCTCTGCTGGGGAAGAGGAGCAGCTGAATCCTCAAGGAGTGCTAAAGCCACCAGTCAGGAGAGACTTAAATGCTTATAGGGAAAAAAAAAAAAAGTTGCAAAACCCAAAATGCAAAGATCCAGGCACTGAGTGTGGGTACCCATGCTGCTCTTCCAGCTGTGGATAGCAAAATGCATGGTGCTATATATAGCATAGGTGAATATTCATTCCTTTTGCTAGTGGGGTTTAATAACATGGAGCAGATAAAAGAAGTCACCACCCTGGAATATTAACTGAGTACCAGTGTATGATCTGAAGGAAGGTTAGGTGAGGATATTTTATACCATGGTATCTTCTACAGGATGATTTTTTTGTTTGTTTGTTTCTTGGAAGCGTAATAGTTCTGTAGAGTGACAAGTTATTAGCATATAGCAGTAAAATATTACAAATTACATAAATTTATGACATTCTTTTCAAAATAATCCAAGTTTGGGCCATATAGCATGGACCTTGGGCTAACTGATAAAACACAACTCTCCCTTGGGAAGAACATGACATCCTGAAATCGCTGATTATCTGCCTTAAGAGAATCAGTAGCAGTGTGGGAACAGAGTTTCTGGCCCCAGCCTTCAATAGAGTGGATTTATCCACTATCTCCAAACATCTCTTTTCAGATGATATTGATATTGCACTAGATGTTGGAAGAGAGGAAATCTTTATATAGCATTAGACACCAGAAACTTGGAAGCATTATCCCAAGCCTTAACATCATTTCCTTGTGTGGTTTCTGAGCAAAAGACCCCCACACACCATGCGAATGTGATTTACTCACTGATGTTCAGGGAGTGCCATAGTGGAGGTCAGGATATTGCCAGGAACATCACAGCATTTCTGTTTGTGTTCCATAAGGCAAGACAAAAGCCCTGGGATGTGCCGAGACACTGGTCTCTATTATCATCTTTGGTGAGTTCAGTAGATTCAGGAACCTGGACATTGAGATTATAGTTCTAGCACTTGGTTTTAGGCAATTAAGGAAGAAATGTAGTGTGTACTTAGAGCAAATGTTTCCAGCCTTCAGAGCTGTTGAAGGAAACGGCTAGAAAATTGGAAGATGATTAAAAGGGAGTCTTATACATATTGCAACTCAAATGGTACATAAGCCACCTCAGTGATGTGGATGGAGGAGTAATAAAGCATGATGGTTTCATAGACTTGGGAGTATCAAGTGCCCAGAGAAAAACAAAGAGATGGACCCAAAGTGCAGCATGTAAGAAAGACATCTGTGTCTGTCTCCATTGATACGGTCTCTTCCCTTCACCCTTCTGTGTTTAATAGCACCCACTGCAAATCTCTGGCCACATCTGTGGTCTAAATAATTACAGCCTACCATCAAGAAAGGATTAAGGGGCACAATAAACATTTAAGCATTACAAGCATAACTCCATAGCAAGGACTAGTTGCTCTTCTCAAAATCCCCTTACTGATGTTACTCTTTGATGAGCTCCTTGATGCTACTCAAGGAGCATAAGGGAGCAGGAAGAGGCCAAGTCCTGCAGTCAACTCTCCATCCCAGAACGTGGCTTTATTGGTAATTAAAAACTACATCTCAACTTACTTTTCTTCCCACACTTGGCTGTACTCTATCTTACTCCCATCTCAGAGAAGCATGTCAGTCTTTCATATGCTTACTGGAGTTCACAGAGGCTTGCCAGCATTAATGAGAGGCAATTACCTTTGTATCTTTAGGCAGGGATATCAGACTTGGGCCTAGACTGACTCACCGTAAGATCACTTCCCCCTGCTACACTCTTAGACATCTCCTTAGCCTGAAGACCTTAGCCGCCTTTGGTCATTCCATACCTGGGAAACTCTCCTGGCATCAAGCAAGCCCTAACCACTACCCAGCTCCATGTATTTCACCTCACTGCCTTTTCCTCACTCGATAGAACTGAGGATAGGGTTATGACTGGCTCTAACCAGGAATTTTCAAAGAGGCATTTTCCAGTTTTGATAGACCAGCATTTTCCAGTGAGTTTTGAGGTGGATCAGTCCTCTTTTGGTGACAATCCGCTGCATACTCGTGGATGAGAGTGGTGGTTCATAGGCCCATTTTTGGCAGTTGTTCTGGATGAACTTTAGAGCAACCCAACCACAGTGACCACTCCTGACTTGGACATTGCAGGATTGCTATCTTCCTTCTGAGAAGAAACTAGTTTTGCCTCCAGCTCTTGTAGCCGTGAACAAAGATGCACTCAGAAACCCACCTGGAAGGAGGGCCTTCAACTCCCTTGGACTCCTGCTCTATGGACTTCCTGGCTCCTGACAGAGAGAAGACTCAAAGGGGAACACAATACCGTTTATTTCACTCAAAGGGGAAGGGACACACACTTTCCTAGAGAGGACATTTTCTCTCCTACAGAAATCCCAGGGTTCAATACAGTTCCTAACAAAAACTTATTTGAAAAGCTCCAGAAAGCGAATGGATTTTCAGTCAGCTCTAGCACTTGAAAAGAAAGCAAACTCTCTTGATATTACATACAGTATGAAGTATTTCGTTACCATTAATGTTATTAATCAGCAATAGCCATTTTTGTTAATAAACTCAGCTCACCAAGATAGATTCTGTGAGGGTGGCTGTAGGAACTTCCTCAAAGAAACTCCATGTCAACCTTCTATATGTGCTGGGTCTGCAATAAACACTCCCATAGCTCAGACCTACCTATCTCCTGCACCTTCAGTGCTCCAAGTGAGCTTTTGCAAAAGAAATTCTGGCAGTTTAAAAGGGCATAAATTCTCAGGCTGGCTGGAAAGCAGAGTGTTTCACACTGCCCCTACCATATTGGCTGGAGGGGTCCAAGCGCTGTGTGCCTGCTGGGATAATCCTGCAAGGATCATGCTTGCTCTAGTCCTCCCGTTCTCCTCCAAGCAATCCTCCTACTTAGACTGATTTCATGCTGTTTTGTATTAATTTGAATGTATTGTCTGTTGATCTGGCTTTGAGGTGCTGCTGTACAAATATACAGGATTAGTATTGTGGGGCTGAGGAGGAAAAAATGAACAGGAAGGAAAGTAGTTGACTGACAATAAACTGGTTCTCAGTACGTGAATGAAAGTCATTGAAGAAAGTCATTCTAGTTAGAAGAATTTTACAGCATCTCCAAGAGACTTGCAAAACTAGTTTTGTGCATAAAGGCCTGAAAAGGGCCTGCCTCTTGCAAGGAACTGGGAAATTCCTGGGGGTAACTAAACCTGCGCATGGTGATGCTGCCTTAAGAGCCCTGCCTGTCTGTGCTGACTGATTGGGGTAAAATTGTTTTAGCCAAAGCCTTTCTCTGCAGAATAAATACCACTTTGGCTGTAAGGAAGCTGCCTGGTCATAGCGTTCATCTTTGATTGCAAAGTTGCCCAAGAAGCTGATTCTGCAGAAGTGAGAGCTGCTTGGTGACACCCTGAAATGCGCAGGATCTGGGCAGATGGAAGGTAGCACTGAGGGTAGCGCTCCAGCTGTCATGTGGCACAACGTCTTCTAGATGACGCTGGTCACATATATATTTCAGAAGGCTGCAGATCTCAGCATAGTGAACAGAGAGGGGAAGAGGACACGTGGCAAAAATGCAAATATCTTCTGCATGTTCAGTCACTACATAATCCAAGGTGCTTGGTTGTCCGTAGTGAGGGCAAAACAAATGAGTTATCACTTCCATCTCAGAGACAGTGCCAGAGAAATCTTCTGATAAGAGGAAGAGCACTTCCAGTGAATTAAATAGCCTTTCTTTATTTATTTTGATATTCTCAACCAGTGTTTATCTAGAAGGACCTAACTGTTCCCAGCTGCTGCGCTTGAAACATGGACAAAAGTTTCCTCATGAAGAGGTATGAATTACCTCTTGTGTTATGAAGGGGACAGTGATAGGAAAAGCAAGCTTGTCTAACAGGACCAGCAGAACACTGTGGCACACAAAATGCTGCAGTTTGGGGACCCACTGTTCTTCTGCATAAAAGCCTTTGAACCAGGTTAGTAATTATGAGAGCCGCACTGTAGCCAGCTCCTCAGCCACTGATATGTTTATCAGTAGAGCATCAACTTGATTGCTTCCAGGAGCTTTAGATGGCATGGGGTCATGCTTGCGTAAGCTAAAATACTCTTCAGAGCTGGGAAGATCTCTTTCTTTTGTATCTCTGAAGTAGACAGCAACAATGGAGTCTTCATCACTCATTTAAATAGATACTCAGTTCAACAGTGACAAGATAGTACCCACACATGTCATTTCAGGCTGGCTGAAGAGAAAGCTTTAAGGCTTTTAATCTTGTGGGTGTGAAGAGGCATTGCAAAGGTGCAGGAAAACTTCCTGCCATTTTCAGATGGTTGTAAACAAAGGGAATTTTAAACTAAATGAACAAACAATCTCAGCTGTGCTAAAATACATTTTGTCATGAAACCATAGTTTTTCTTTCCTCTCATGCTGTCTGAGCTTTAGCCCTGGCAGGTAACTTGAAAACAGTCACTGGCCATGGCAGGATTCTCTTTGTTATCTGCCCCTACTCTGGGAGGAGCCGAGATGCTGTGCATTACAGCAATCGTTCTGATTTCCTTTAGAGTGAATCTGCAACTTTCAGTCTCCTTAGACATCCTATAGATTTCTGAAATCTCCCTTCTTATATGAGGCTTACTGCTACTAATCCTATCGACTAAAAGATCTAATGCTCTAATCATCAAACATATGATTTATCACAATTTGCATTAAATTGCAAGGAGAATTTGGGGGAAAACAAACAAACAAACAAAAAAACCAACTCAACTCATATAGGCCCTGTCTAGGTTCTTCACTAAGTCCTGGACTTGTTCATGCTACAGGGAGTAAGGAAACTTTTTGGCAAAAAATGAAATGAGTATAAGCAGGCCAAAACTAAAGTTAGTCTGGAAAGCAGCAGATGGTTTCTTGATTATAGAGCAAGAGAGAGATTCTTCTTCTGGAGAGATTTCCAACTAGAATAGTGTGAGGAAAAAAAATCCCCTAGAAGACAGAGCATGGGATGCTTATGACAGCTATTAGATGATCAGGTTGCTTAAAATAGAAGGAAGTGGACATGAGTTAGGAGACCCTTGTCAGCCCTACGTTCAAAAACTGTTTCAAAGAACTGCCGTATCTGACAATTACAATCACACTGGGGATGGTTCTGCAGCTTTGGACAGCTCTACAGCATTCACGTCTATGAGAAATTTGCACCATACTGTGTGCAACATGTATTAGTCCATTCTAATCGTGGCACAGACAAGCACAGACTTGGTTGAAAAACTGAACATTGTTTTGCAGCTAACTTCCAGTGGCCAGTTTTAAGAAGCACCTGTACATTGGCTCTTCCCTCACACAGAATCCTTGGTCAGGAGTCTGTCCTCCATATCCTGAGTATTCTAATGGGCAAAGATCTGATTTCCTTATTGCCTGGGATAGAACAACAACTCGGCTCCCACCAGTCACCCACAGGTTGTGGGCCAGCAAAAAATGACTCAAGATACTGGGGCTGGGAGCCTGGCACTTCAGCAAGTGCATTGCTCAGCAGACCACTTCCAAACAGTGTTATGGAAGCAGGTGGTCTTCTATGCTCACCAGGATGTGTCTAGTTAAGATTTGAATGTACTGGGATAGAGTTGTTTTGTCCTTAGCTCCAAGGATATGAAAGCCTTGGAGAAAAGAGTTTGTCAGTTTGGTGGTTGAATCATGGTGCTGACCTGTGTTTTAAGTGTGGTCTGAGCAGCTGCTGTGCTGAGAGAAACCTGTGATATGAGACAGAAGACAGGAGTCTTGGCAAATACCAGCAGCTGCTCTTTCTTATTTTCCATTTTAAGGCTCAAGCAAGATCTCAACTCAAAATCAAATTCTGATGAAGTCAGGCAGAGCTTCTTGCACTGGCTAAGACCTGGAAACAACCCTCTTGTGTTGTTTCTGGGGCTTTCTGCTAGCACTAGATCAATAGTTTGGCAAACTAAATCATTTTTTGGCAATAAAATACCAAAGGATGCAGTAAGATTTTGTTAGGAAGGGCACCTTTAGCTTTTACTAGCCTCAGTGAAAAGCATGGTTAATCTGTGTGAAAACACAACCTGGCTGTTTTTACCTCCACACACCTGTTGTAGATCCCCCACAGATAGGAGCCGGACTGATAGTCTCATGGAGATAAATGGAGGTGAACATATTCTTATCTTTAATTTTGCTCCAGGACAGACAACTGAAGTTAGCTATCTTGGGATTAGAGGCACAACTTTTTCCAGCCATGATGCATTTTCAGACACAAGGGTTCCTGTGGTGCTTTCTGCAAGGCTTGCAAGTGTCCCACACAGACAGCTGTTGGAGCGTATTACACAGTGCCAGAATTTCCTCAGTGGTTTAGGCTGGGAAGCTATTTATACTTTAGGCTATTCCCTTTCCTGACACTACTATGCCTGGTGCAAGAAGTTGACAGAGTTCTAAAAGAGTTCAGAGAGAGAAACTTCTTGCATGCCTGCAGAAAATGCTATGTGACTGGCTGACACTATCATTTCGGTTGTACCACACAGTCTGAGCAGTTGCAGACACCTTGCAATGTAGAGCAGAAGTCCCAACCCCCATTCAAAAAAAAAAAAAAAAGGACAAAAGAAGGGAGTGCTGAGAGTCAAACAAAGGTAGAGTTTATGGGAAAGTGAAGGGGAGGGGGGCAAACATGAGAAATAGGAAGTTACACTTTGAACAAGTCCAGTCATGCCTCAGGTACCTGTTTTACCTGCCCTCTGCGTGACCACAGCTCAGTCTGCCCAGTGACTGCAGTGGGAACTGGGACACGGCAGGGCTGGAAGCACACGCTTTATTTGCTGGGTAGTATTACAGCAGCACGGAGCTAACCAATGCACCGTGTGATGAGTGCATTAGTCATGCAGCAGCCCTGGCCAAAGACACATGAGCAAGCATTAGAAGTGGCTTTGGAGAGGAAACGACTGTTTACGTGTGACGTTGTTACGGGGTTTGGGAAACAACTGGCTGTGGGAAGGTGACAGATGAGTATTTGCAACTGCAGCTGATCGAAGAGTGCACCTGGTTGCCTACAGAGACAGCAAAGGAGGCCCTGGTGACTGGACCGGGTGTATTCACAAATGCTCCGTGTCCATCAGAGTCCCTTAGAGTCCCTTCCCCTCTGGGACAGAAGAGGAGCGGCCCCCCTAAACAGAGCATCTGCCTTTCTCCTACTGTGCAGCTCAGAAGGATCTGGTCAAGCTGGAACTCCATGAGAAGAGGCAGCACTCATCTGGACAGGCAAACACCTGGACACATGATCCCCTTTCCATTTTGAAACAGAAACAGCAGACTCCAGAGCCAATTACAAAGGGATGTTAACCATTCTGTATTTCATTAGATAGGTACCAGTTAGACCATCCCAAAACCAGACATCATTAGAAGCTACAGAGTAGAAAGGACATTAGCTGGAAGGCGTGAAATAACATATTTATCTCCAGGAGAAGGACAAATACCTGGTATGCTATGCTCCCAGCCATCCTCTCTTCCTCGGTTATTTGACTACAGTCAAAGTCTTAGATAAAGACCATACATTTCTACTTTCTTTTGCTGAGGAAAGTAAGCAGGGGTAAGCTAAAGCACCTGATCTGCAGATCTTCTTAGCTTTGGGAACACCTGTATTGCAGACAGCTTTTGGATGAACTTCACTGGCGTCCAGAGAGTGGAGCAGGGGACACAGGGCTTGGTCCCCTCCAGCCTAGAAACTTGCAGAGCTCTTCAGAGCTACCCAAAAAAAAAAAAAAAAAAAAAAAAAAAGTGCTACTACTACTATTTTTTTTTTCTCCCAGGGAGAAATCCTGGCTGAGTGGCCTCTCTGTACCAACTTTACATAAGGTGTAATGACTGCATATATAATATAGCAGAGCACACTATTCCAGGGATGCACACCTTACAGCTGAGACTCAGGGGTTCTGTTCCAGGGTCTGGAAATGGCTTTTCTCCTGGCTTACCAACAGTCAAGCAGTCCTTGACCCAGCGACACAGATTAGCTATGCAAAATAAGTGGCCACTTTTGCCCAAAATGCTGTTTTATTAGTGTCTTCACTCCTGGCCTATCACAGTCAGCTCTCTTCTGCAGAAACCCAAGCTTCAAGGGAGAAACTGCCACAGCTTTACATATGTGCTTCACCACCATCATTTCCTGGCTCTTTCCTTACGGTTTGTTTGGGACTGGCTATAACAAGAGGTTCCAGCCCACAACCAGTTAATCACTCACAATTAACATAAACCTGAATGCAATGGGGAGCAAATGGGAGCTGGGAAAGCCCCCTTTTCTCAGCAGCTGGATGAGGCAATTTACAGCAAGCCTAGAGGCGTGGTGAGGAAGGAGCCTTTCATGAGGTTGCTGGTCTCCATGCAGTTTGGGCCAGTGTTCCTAACCCTGTCAGCTCCACCACTCGGGCCAAGTCAGGACAGCAGGAGAACTGCCTGCCCCAGACATCAGTGCTATTTCAAGTGGTATGTGGGAAAGCTCCCCAAACCACGTGGAGGGCTCAGAAGATAGTTACGTTGAGCTTGATGTGGAGATGAAGATGGAGATGTGACTAGACAACAACAAACAGAAGCTAGATGTAGTTTTTGGAGCTTCAGTCCAGTGACATAAACCAAGGGTACGTTGGGTTAGGGGAGACTTCAGGACTGAAGGGCATTATTAGGTGAGCTACTACCAAAAAGTACTCTGCAGAACACACCCCTGTAGGTTTTCTCCTGCCAGCCCTGGTGTTCAGCTGTTACCTTATAAGTTGGTTTAAGGAGCTGCACTAGCAGAAAATGAATCCCTGAAGAGTGAACTGGAACACTGTGTGCATACCCACCGAACTGGGAAATATTTTTCAGCAGGGGTAGTTGCAGGACCAGCTGAGCTGCTCCCTTGGGTTGTAGTTTTACCATTACCTTAAGCTGGTCTTGCTGCAAGCTGCCATGAAACAGCTCAGCTTGAAGCCAACCTACCCTCCATCCCCCCTACCCCCTCCCCCCCCCAAAAAAAAAATAAAAAAGAGCTTCCCTTCAGTCTGTCCCACTGCACTGGTGCACGGCTGTACAAGAGCCAGTGGCCAAGCAAGGAGGCCCAACCTGCTGCTTATGTATCGAGACAGCTCTGCTCAGCAGCCTGAGAGAAGCTGGAGTGGACCATGAAACTTTAGCTGCACGACAGGAAGATAAAGCCTGTAACATATAACGCACAGGATCTTAGTTCTCCCTTGCATCCCTAACCTTACAGAGGAAGAACAGCCCACTGCTTACTAAGTGCTGCTGGAAACAAATAGCTATTTTCCTAGTATTTGGGAAACAATACCCAGATGCCCCGGGATGGGACAGCAGTGGAAGTCTCCCTAGCACATAGTACTTTTATTATTCAGATGCCAATAGCCAGGTTCATTGACTGTTTGCAAGCAGAATCCATCTGCTTGCAAACTCATTTGCTTTATGGTTAGGCAGTTGCATGGTATTTACAGCCTTGCATGCTTAAGACAGTAAGGTGAAGAGAATGCAACAGAAAAATAAGAAGATAAAGTCTTGTTCACTGAGAATGCACATAAAAAAGATGATGGGAAAAATGGCATGGGTTACATACATTGTGCAAACTGTTCCCTTAGCTTGTGTGTTTGTTGTCTGAGCAGATCCTGTCTCTGATCAGTCTCTGAGCAGCTGAACAGAGAGAGAAGTGAATGGAGGAGGGATGCATGGCTGAGCAGTAGAGGGGTGGTGGAAGGATTGGTGAACAGAAGACATTTAGGAAAGAGGCAATTCCTAGGCAAATTTGTTTTCTGTTTAAAACAGATTAGTTCAGGCTTCAAGAAAAGGAGGGGGAAAAAGGACCTCCTCCTTCAAAAAAAAAATTAGGCACGAGAGGAAAAGGAAGAGCATTTGACATGGTGTAATTCTACAGCATGCACAGGAATAGTTTCTAAACTGGAGAGAGAACCAGTTCAGACTGGTTTAACAGAAACTTAATGCATCAGAAACCTCTAGCAAGGCCATTAGAATACAAGCTCTGCATCTTCGGAACAAACTCGCGGCCGCTCACGCTGATCCACAGGGCCCGACAGTAACTCACCAACTTTTGAGCATTTCTGCCATTATAATCGAGTCTCCTCAGGCGTGTCACAAATGCCACTTCATGCTCTAAAACAGACTTGCAGCCATCCCCAAGACAGAGAAAAATGGTTGTATTTTCAGGCACTGCTACCAACTTCAGAATTTGATCATATTCATTAAAAGGACTGTTCTGTTTTGGTTTGGTTTTAATGAAAGCTCTATTGTCTGAAGTCATGTGATCACTTGGAAAAAATGTTTCTGTCGAGGAAGAGTGCGTTTACTGTGGTGGAGAGAGTAGAAGCTGGCAAAAATATTTGGGAAACTGTTCCAAATGGCAAAAAAACAAGAGGGAAAGATACCCATAAACATCTTTTTTAAAGTCTGACTTGCAAGCCTTTGGTGGAAATATCTGGGTTTGGCTTTACATGAGCCATGCAAATGCAAGGGTAGGAAGCCCCCATGCACAAGCACTCACATGAGGCCAGGAGGCCTGTGCTCACTTTTGTGCTCTTCTGATGGCTCTGCAGTTCTGTGTTCTGATGGGTTGTGTCTCACAGGTGAGAGGGGCGACCTAAAACCTGGGTGAAAGTTCAGATACGGTAGGTTGGACCGCAAAACTGCTAAGGGAACATGGCCCCAAGCCTTATGGGGCTCATGGAAACCCATGGCATCTCACACCTTAGTGTGAGACTTAGTAATGCAAGAAGTCTGTGCTGTTTGGCATAACTAGATGTCCAAGGCAACACCATATGGGACATTAAGATATTGCTGCCCCCTCGTGTAGTCACCTTAGCAGCTGGCAAAGCCCATCAGGGAATTGCTCTGGCTGCAAAATAATCTTTAAGTGAGTAAAAGAAATGCAGCAATGCAGCCCACGGTCAGCTGTGAAGGCGGAGAGCAGGGTGCAGGTCTTCCCAGGGTACAGCTGGTGCAAGGAGCAGCTTCCAAGAAGTTACATGAGAGGGGCCCTATCTCCAGTTTAAAGAAGAGGTTCTGCCTAGGGGAGTCCCAGCAGTTCAAATTCCCAGGCCAGCACAGTGAATGCCTCTCTCTGAGAACGGTCACAAATATTTTCTAACAATCTTTAGACTCCCAGCATGTGGGTTAGGTGTGTCGGAGCAGAGAACAAAGACATAGACACTTTGTCTACACAGAGATTTGTGGAAAATTTCCCATGTTCTTGCTAGTGCGCCTGGCTGGCTCCACCAGCGCTCTTAGCCTTTGCAACTCCTGTCAGTTGTTAGCTGTCATTTTGTATATCCTCTCATGTAGACTGGCTTTGGGCAACTTGGAGAATGCAGTAATTAAGTGCTGGGTCTGGCCTTGGCTAACTCTCCTCGAGCTCTTGCGGGAACCAACGGTGAGTTTCAAAACTCCTGACACAGATGCAGATGAGGACATTTCTGAGAGACACTCATTGACTAAGGGCGACAGAAACTCTGTCACGCCTAAGGTGGCACCTTGCCCAGGAAAGAGTCATTTTCCTGTGACACTGGTCAGCCAAGCTTCTTTGCAGAAAGTTCCCCCAGAGCCTTTTATGGCCCATGCTGCAGAAGAGATTTGATCTGCCGTAACTTCTTTCAAGTAAAGGTTGCCACATCTGACCATATTTCCCTGTATTAGCATAGTACCACACAGCTCTGGGCTTGATGACCAGGAGAGTATTTCCAACTTCCCTCTCCATTTCTTCAAGGAGAAAAGATGCCTGGAAAGTTTTCATAGGCTATTTCATGGGCATGGGCATGGCTTTCCCAAGCAAGGTGTGCTTACTGAATTCCGGAAAAGCCATGGCACTGCAAATCTACATCTGAATTTACGCTGAAAGAATGACTTAAATAGGATAAGTGTTATAGATGAAGGCTCCAAATGATTCCGCTGTTGAACAAAGAGAATCCCAAATCAAACTATGACTCCCCTTTATTTAGCAAGTGCAGAAATTCACTAACTAGTTTAAACCCCATGAAGTCGAGTTACTCAAGGATGAGAGGGAAGCAAAAGGCTGGGCACTGGAACAGAACTGCTAGCAGAGCACTGTGGTCCAACTTGGACTTGTCCAAGCACTTGCTTCCCTTCTCTGAGTGGCTGCTCAGCACTCATGCTCTGCTCGTGTGGCTGAAGCTTGGACAAAACTCAGTTCAGGAATCCCACAACTAGCTGGAAAAAGTGCACCAGTGTCTTCCCCCTGCCTGCAGCCAGGGCACTCTCCCACATCAGCCCACAGTGGCCTCTGCTAATTTTAACTATAGCAGCAGAGCATGTTGGAGGAAGGTCTAACTCATCACAGGCGGGAGCATGAGAAGGGCTTCTCTCCAGGGCTCGGCTGAGACCCGCTCTGCCAACCAGGAAATTGCTTGTCCTCTTAGAGAAAAGTGCAGTGAAGACAGGCTGCAGACTCAAGTCCCAAGGAAGAGCACAATAGGTGCCTCCTTAAGCATGCACTGCAGGAGGATTCCTGTACACTTTCCTAGTTTTTCTTGCAGCACTGAAAAAGACAAATTGTGTTTTTCAAAAGCAATGTACAAGGTAGGGATAGACTGAGCTTATGTCTATTGCCACTCATCCTTTCTTGAGTCTTGGCTGTGTTTCCTAAACATGATAAAAAAATGATTAAAAAAAAAATTTTGCTCTACTGATATTTTTTTCTTCTGGTCCACTTCAAGAAATTCTAGGTTCTGTTTACTTTAAAAGGCTCCATATAGAATGAGCATTACTGATTTGGAGCTAAAAGCCTCTGAGTTCATATTTAGGAGCCCAATGCACATATCAATAGGAGCAAGCCTCATCATTCTTAAAGCTTCTAGTAAGGGGGGAAAATAATCAAGCTTCCTTTTCACATTATACAGAGCTTGAAGGTAACCCTGGTCCTCCTTCTCCCTGGTTTTCGAGCTTTCTTTTTAACCTGACTGTAGTGTTTGACCTCAGTGCCGAAATAGTATCTTCTTTAAGCAGTAAATTAGGCAGAAGACTTAAAGTAACCTATTAAAAAGTATCACATCACCCTGTCTTTTGTCCTGGAGACAATACTCTTCCTTGCTGCAATGGAGCCATCCAGTTGTCTTACCACGGGCAGCTGCTTTGTTTATTTACAGAGCCACTGGGCCAGGGGGAAGCCAGAGACACCTGCTATTTAACTTTGCGCTAGTGATTCCTGCCTCTAGACCAGGAGCCACACAAACCATATGAGTCCTTCTCAAGCCAGTTGGCACTAATTCATCTGAAAGCTCAAGCAGCCTCCTCTGAGGGTCAGGGGAAGGTGGTTAAAAAGCTTTGCTGGAGGAAAAGGCACCAAAGTCTCTATGATGCTCCTTCCACAAAGATGGATGCTATTAGGTGATCAGGCTGACCAGTTTTGGGAAGGCAGCCAGTTTCCCTCAGTTGATCAGCACGACCTGACAGGAGCTACAAGAGCTTCAAAGGTTTCAGAACCCATGCAGACAACTGCCTTAAAAACAGTGCACGAATTGGTGCACTCTCTGCACCAAAGAGGCCAACCCCAGTTCCTAGCTGTCACCTCCCCAGAGCCACAGGGAGCCTCCCGCAGAGCAGTGCAGCAACGAGGCTGTCTGGGGCAGATGGGCTCCTATGGCGCTGGCGCACAGCAGTGCTTCATGCAGTGCCTTGTTTCTTGCTGTGACCAGGAGAACAGCCAAGCAGAACTAGTGAAACAGCAAGGCAGCAAATTTTGTACCTCAAAAAATCGCCATAGACCATTTTCAATGCTGATACATCAATTAGTCTTATAAGGGTACAACCCTCCGCACCTCGAAAAGAAAAAAAAAAAAAAAACTTTTCAACATTATTTAGTTTTGCTTCAAAAAAAGATAAGATTTTTACGATCCTTTTCCCTTGCCAACTTTTATAATTCCATTTTTACTTAAAAAATGTATTTCATAATAATTTGACATCAGGACATTGCAGAGGTGGGATTCTTACATTGTGAAAAGTTTCAAAATCTAGGCTCTCTCATTCCAGTTTGAAAAAAAAGCAAATTTTGGAATGCTGGAATTTCTCTCGAAGGAACAATTCTTGTTTCTGCCTGGGTAAAGAGCTGTTCCCCCTGGGGAGGGCAGCTGTACGAGGGCAGCAGAGGAGGGGTAAGAAACGAGAGGGGAGCTGAGGCCAGCGCGAGGCCGAGCCCAGCTCTGAGCGCGTCCCAGGAGCGCAGGGCGAGCGCCCTTCACGGAGCCTGTGCTGGGGCTGCGAGCGGAGGCCCGTAGTGACCCCCCACGGCAGGAGCTGGGGAGTGCACATCCCCAGTGCGAGTTTTGCATGTGCAGCTTTGCAGGCTCAGCCTGGCTCTGGACCAGTGCCAGCCTGGCTCTGAACGATGTTTTGTGTTACACAGAAACGCTACTATTCCTCATCGCCTCTCTCCTCCCCACACCAGAAGGCCGCAGGAGCGGCCAGTGCTCACGGGCAGGGGCCCTCCTGCCAAGCGGGAAGGCCAGCAGCTGCTCCGTGCGCGTGCTGGCTTTTGGGATAGCGGGACGAAGTGCTTCGTGAGCTGCGAATGCAAGATGAGGGCTCTGGCCAGAGCTGCTGGTGCCACATCTAGCACCGCGAGACAAAGAGATGTGCTTTAAGTGAAAGAAAGTGTAAACGTATGCGGCCTTCTCTCTTTGGAGACTATCGGAAGCAGCTTTGTTTCAAGCAGCAGGTTCTCAGCACAGCTGCCTACTCCGCACTGTAGGTACATAACTCTGGGCTGCCCTTCGCATTGCACAGAAAGGGACAGCAGGGCACCTAGAAATGGTAGAACAGGAGCCAGTGTGAGTCAGGTGTGAGAGGAGGGGGCAGTAGTGATAAAGCAAACCACAGTCAGCGATGAGCACAGGAAAAGAAACCTCCTCTGCACAGGCCTTTTCAGAGGCCCAGCACTGCCAGTTGGGTGAGGTGGGGTAGAGTAGCCTACTTGTCACCCGTACCCACCGCTGACCCCTCTGCAGTGCCTGAGCGATCACCAGCCTGGAGCTGCAGCTAGAGCAACTCCTGCCTGTAGTGTCTGCTGCTGGTTTCAGGTCCAAACCCCAAACCAGTCTGACCAGCTGGAACCCAGTTTCAGGCTACACCCTTCTCTGCTCTCTCCCTGACTTAGCGAGGAATGATGTCACCCCAGTGCTCCCCAGGCAGTAATGCCCTCTCCACTTGACCAGTCTGTGCAGTGTCCCCCCAGCACCCACAGAGGGGATCCCGGCAGCAGAAACGCCCGAGCACCTTCCCTGAGCCGCTCAGTCTGAACAGGCGACAGGGTGTGAGAGCCTGTGTAGGAACCCGGCCTCCCCCCTTTGAAGGCCATTGCTTCCCAGAAACCGCTCCCAAGGCAGATAAGACAAACAATTCCTTTTTATTACAACTTGTGCTGTCAGAGTAATGCACAAAAAAAGAATCAAGATTTTAGGCTTATCATATAGACAGTAATGGGCTATGAGGAAGGGGGAAAAAAATGACACTAGACAGACCAAGAAATGGGAGTATCTGACCACAGCGATACTGAGCATGAGCCCCCTGCGAAAGGGGGAAGCCGTCAGCTCGCCTGCCAGTGCTCTGCGGGCAGCTGTTTCTTCCCCTCCAGTCAGGGCATCGGCCTAAAGAGGCAGCTCCCCTAGCGCTGCCCTGCTGCAGCTCAGAGTGTGGCGACACCCCAGCCTTCCAGAGAGGCTCTGCCCTTGGCCTGGAAAAGGATGACCCTATGCACCATGGTCCAGATAATTAAACTAAAATTGGTGCATACACACACACACACAAGTACACAAAGTTTTCTCCTCTCTTCACAGCAGAAATTTTTGAAGAACAGCAAGTGCAGGGAACTCGTGGTTGATGCAAAGTCAACACTGAAAAAAGCTTATCAGGCACTTTGGAAATGGCAGCTTCTGCCCCCAAAAGAATTTTTCAGGCCCCAGAGGTACAAGCCTGGACTCAGAGAAACAAACAGTACAAAACTGGGAGAACCCTGCTACAACAGCCTTACTATTGAACATAGAGGACCTTGCAGATGGGGGTTATTTCCCCCGCTGCCTCTTGGCCTGGGATTACCTTTGGAGCTGGGCATGTCTTGTACCAGAAAGGAGAGAGCGGAAGTTGGGAAGCTCCAGTGTGAGCCCTGCTGCTCCTGCGCTGCGGGAGACACCAGGGGCCAGGACAGCAGCCGCGCTCTCGGCAGAGATGGGAGGAAAACAAGAGTGACAGCAGAGACTCGAGGGAGCTGGGGCCACCGGCCCCTGCTCAGCAGCACAACAGGGCCGCACAGCAGCTTCAGCGCCCTGGGACAGGTACATAGGGCCCTTCAGGTACTGCCCCAAGGCCTGTGCCGTCACTCGCAGGTTCCTCCTTGCATCTCCTTCCTTCACTGTGCTTCTCTCCACAGCCTCTCTTTCTTTTCCTTCCTCAGAAAAGCAGCTTCCCAGCTGCAACCCCCGAGCAGTTATTTGACAGGCCTTTTCCAGGCATCCTCTTTGGGAGCACCAGGCATCACTGGCTGGCACAGCAGCAGCAGAGGGACTGGCTCCGAGGGAGATGGACCCTGCCACTCTCCTCTTAGCCATCAGCCAGAAAAGTGGGAACATTTCCTTTCATTTTACTTAAGGATAAAGAATAAATAGGTATTTTATCAACATCTTCAAGGTTTGACTTAATGCTAAAAAAAACACATAGCAACTCATGAGAAGAAAATGGTGGCTGCAGTATGCAGCCATGCAAAAAAAATATCTAGGTCTAGGTGCACTTTTCTGTTAAAAAATAAAATCTATTGATTAAAACAGAGGTTTCCCTGTTTCTGTCCACCTCAGGATCAAAAAACACTTGAGATTGTCACAGAGCTCTCAAAACAGGCTGAGCTGGTTATGTAAAACACACAACCAACAAGAGACTCACCACAACCACAAGGATTGGTGGAAGGCAAAGCCACCTTGTAAAGGTCTAGAAAAAATGGAGGAAAATAAGAGACTGGGTAGAAGAAAGTGGCACTGCACAAATAAAAAATGATGGCTATGGTGAGTTTGCACCTTTCATGAATATGAGCGCTACACAAATTAAATCCCAGGCTCCTCCAGCAAATACAGCTGAGTTCTGCTCCATGTTTGAGGAGGAAAAAGCAATGCCATTCGGAGTTGTCACTGAATTGTTTGAAGCTGGGAAGGGAAGCCATCAGAAAGCATCAAAATGTTCCCAAATCCTCAGTTTCCAGAGCAGCCAGTTATCCAGGACAATAACAATCAGTAGTACTGCCAAATCATGGCTAGATCTTGGCCTCATGCTACAAACATCTTCTAACAGAAAATGTCCTTCAGGTGCAAGCCTGTATTTAAAGACAAACCCCTGGAAGTTCTTGGGAGTGCCCCAGTGCTGGGCCAGAAAGACGAGAGAAGTTCTAGGTCAGACTGGTTTGGTGGCACCATTGTAGAACAGATGCGTAGTGTCCTCTGAGGTGGAGAGGGTTGAGTTGGTAGCAGTGGCTGGCTGACGGCGTCTGCTGTTCTTCCTTCTCTTAAGGAAGAAGTAGCCAATGATTGCCAGGACCACCATGATGCAGATTCCAAGGAGCACAGCAATCACCACCTCAAAGGCACCTGCCGGAGGTATGTGCACATGAATTACAAGGGCCCTTCCACTACCCTAAAGCAGCACAAGTGGTCAGAAAGAAGCAAGCACAGAAGCTGCCCAAGAAGCTATGCTGGCAAAGAGACAGGCAGTGAATGCAAACCTAAGCAAAGAAGAAAGAAGACAATTAATTGCATGGCGTAAAGGTCTGGCCAGGGTGCAGCGGGCTTCTCTTCCAGATTGCAGCTGATCCAGATTTCTCAGCTGCGCTACGCCCTCTAAAGGCGAGTGGGTGCTAGCTGATATGTGCGCACACGGGTATTAGGCACTGCTTCATGCATCCGCTGGGAGCTCCCAAACGGCTGGATGCAGTGAACACTGCCTGGTATGGATCATGTTGTAGCAGTGAGATCGGGGGTGGATTCAGCAGGCAGAAGGGGGGACACCATGGGGAAAGAGCTCATAGCTGTGCTCTGGGCAAACGCAAGCTGACAGTCTTCTACCATGCCTGCCAAACTCCTGTGTCACCAGTGCAGAAAGGTCAGACGTGATATATTTGAGAGGGGGTGCATCAGAGGGTTAAACCAATCTCTGGGGTTTGAACAAAAATGTAAAATATAAGGATTGCTTTAGTGAGGAAAGATGTTACAATACTGTGCTGAAAGGGCCCAAAGCTTAATGTTATTCTTTATAAGATCTTACAAATTGATAGCTTTGCTGTTATTTTCATAGATAGCTAGGGGTTATAGGGTCATTAGATTTCCTCAACAATCTATTCCAATTCTTTGTATCCACCTGTGCCTTGTTTTTTGGAAAAGTAATTGATCCTTATGTAAAAAGGGCCCTTAAAATAGCAGGGAAAAATTTCTCTGCTATTTTTGACTTTGAACACCAGAGTATTTATGCAAATGTTGATCAAAAGAGAATCAGAGGCCTCTCCTACAAGGTACTGAGTCACCAGCAAAGGAGAAATCAGACCAGAGATGCATAGTCCTCAGAAGTGTTTCTTTAGCTACTGTTAGTATACCACACTGTTCCCTCAACTTAAAAATAGGGGCAGGGAGGTTATTAACTTCAAGAAAAGGCAAAATATTTTTTCAGGAGAGAGTAAAAGTAATAGACAAGCTCTGTAGGAAGAACTTTTACTCACTTAGGCTAGCGGTTTGGTGCTCAAATGATTCCCATCTCCGGCCAATGACATCTGCTTCTGAATAGGGAGAAATGGGAAAAAGTTTTATAAGGAGAAATGAAAACAAGGGATATGACTGTTTTTATAGCATGGTGCTTCAGAAGAGTAGCAACAGGTAACTTCACCTTGGATATCCTTTGGCTGAATTCCTCCCACTGCAGCTGCTGCCTTCCCCAGGAGCACTTCCAGCTCCCTAGTCTGTAAGAACCTTCCCTCTTGCTTGTTTAAAGTTACTGCTTAATGCTAATCATCAAGGATTTTCTTGCATTTCAAGGAACAGTAAAGAATAGTTCCTTATCTTCTCCAGCTACTGGTAAATATAAATACAGCTGCTTCTCCCCTCTTGGTTTCTGTCTCCTGGATACCATAGATTTATTTGGATGGGATTTTTAATGATCTAGCCCTGGCTATGCCTGCTTACTTGTGACACCTGCGCAGGATTTTATGCACTCTTCCTCTTCTCCAAAGTTGTTCTGGTTACCATCACAGCCCCCGTAGGTAAAACGGTCACATTTCTCAGTGAATGGATTGTAGTACCAGCGTGGGATGCTCTCTGTGCACAGTCCGGTATCGGGCAAATCCACACAGTGACCTATCAAAGCAAGAGAAACGTTCTAGCCCAAGCTGCGTGTTCCCAAAGCAGCAA
Source organism: Crypturellus tataupa (assembly GCA_034781795.1). Lineage (NCBI taxonomy): Eukaryota > Metazoa > Chordata > Aves > Tinamiformes > Tinamidae > Crypturellus > Crypturellus tataupa. Next base: position 4,968,536 of record JAWLRI010000563.1, read on the forward strand.
CATTTTCTGTGTGTGCTATAAAAGCGCAAATGCTACCGGAACAGAGAATTCTTGGTTAGACCAGTGTCTCTTGAGTGCCAACTGTCCAGCTGCCAACTGCGCAAAACTGGGCATGGCCAAGTTGAGCTGATATCTGCCTGTAAACCTGTCCAGTAACTAGGAAACAGAAATATCAGGATGTGCAGTCATGTTAGACCTTGAATTCAATCCCCTGAAGAATTGATTTGCCCTTCTCAGGGAGGTGGAAGGGATACAGTTATATTGAAGAGTACATAAGTGGTAGAATAAGGAGTACAGGTGAAGCATAAATAATGGTGCCTATGAAACTGGGTCTGGTTAAGGTCTTCGCTAAAAGCAAGCTGCATTTAAGCTGGTTTGGGATATACTCTTTTAGCTCAGTGGCATCACTGGTGTCTATACTAATATAAACAGGGCAAAGCCAGGGGCTGTGGTCCATGATTACCCATACTATGTAATTGCTATGTCCTCCACTCTGCTTTGATTTGTTCTATTTCCCAAACACTGCTAGGTATTCTGCAGGGTACAGCACTGGATAGGTGCTGTGCCCAACAGGCAATATGGACGAGACCTCCTTGGTGGAAAGAGTTTAGATATGTGAGTGGAAGCCTGGCTGTAAAGAAGCTGTACTCAAGGTCACAGGACAGGTCTTGGATAATTTTTTTATACAGCTATAACTACTGGAACTGTCTACTACACCTTTTCTGAATTAGTCAGGGAAGCAGTTTTACCTTGGAAAAGAAGACTGGAAAAGGAGGCAAAAAAAAGTCAGCCTATGTGCTCTTGACAGTTCCTACCTTTCTCGTTTGTGATATTGATTTTCTGCAGTCTATTGAACTCACGAGCATCTGCAAGAGAAATATTTCATGTTAAAACTACTCTCGCCAGCTGAATACGAAAAAAGAATGCTTCTATCCATACAAATTTGGATGGAAAGAGCCCTCCTACAAATACCTTTGCTATCATAAGCCAGGGAAAGGGAATATAAACTAAGTTTTTTAGACGCCTAGAAGCTGTAAGATGAACTTTGGAAATTAAAATGTAATTAGGATTCCCAGTTTAAGTTCCACAAATACAGAAGAAGCTAACAAAAGCCAAGGAAAACACAAGCTGCTTTCTTAGCTTTGTCTATTAAAAGTAGTGAGGAAACTGCTATCGCTCCAACAGTATGAATAAGCACTAGTGTCATCCCTGTAGCCAAATGATCATAGCCTAGAAAGGCTGAAGCCTCCCACCGCTTCCCATGGCAATCATCAGAAGGGAGAAGGAGGGTGAGATTACAGGATTCAGCAGTTAGCTGCTGTGCATTTACCATAGCATAAAGATGTCTAGGGGACAGTAAGATACAACACTTAATGGGTTGGGAGAATTCATGGTTTTGTTAATCACCTCCAAGCACTAGATCATTCAGAGAGAAAGTACCAGAAGGCAAGGAGTGGGCAGGCTCTGAAGAACTGCAGACAGATATGGAGAAGAGAGCGGAAGAGTATTCAAGAGGCAGGAGAAATCCCAAAAGCATGATCAGCTCTTGCAGTCAGCAGGGATAAGGCAGATGGCAGAATCTGAAAAGATGATAATACTATGAAAAGGGTAATACAATATGAGCAGATGAGAGCAGAAGGTAACAGAAAGCATTTAGTCAGCAAATATAAGTTAGATTACACTTGCTCCTGTGCAAACAGTGTTTTCTAAGTCAGAATTTGAAATACCTACATTGTTCACAATACATCTCATCTGATCCATCAGCACAGTCTAGAGTGTCGTCACATTCCAGATAGGCATCAATACAACAGCCATCCTTGCATCTGAACGTGGGGGGATGACAGTTCCCATTGCACACTACACCAGAAACAGTTCAGACAGTCCATTAAAATATATCATTTTGCTCTGCCATGTAGATGCTTTATGAAGGACTGAAAAATTGGTGACAGGACTGGCAAACAAGAAACAAGATAAACTGGATAAGGTGTCTCCTCAGTGCTACTCTGAATGAAAAAGAAAACAGCAACAACAACAAAACCACTTCTTGTTTATAAGAAAAGCTTTGTTTTGGGAACAACTACATTTCCTCTAAGAAAAGAACTACACAAGATGGTAGAGTCAAGAATAAACTAGCCAGAAGGAATACGGAGACACTGCCCAACCATGCAGAGATTGAATTAAGAAAGCCAAAGCCTTCCCAACAAGGGATGTGACGTGCAACATGAATGGCTTCCACAGGCATGTTAGTTGCATAAGAAAGGCTTAGGAAATCAAAAGTGCTCTCCTCTGTTGGGCTGGGGACATGGTAACAAAGGGCACAGAAGAGACTGAGGTCTTCAGTGTTGTATTTGCCTCAGTCTTTACAGAAAAGGTCTGCCCTCAAGTCTTCCATGTCCCTGGCCCATTTGTAAACTCTGTCTGGCGAAGCCTGGCCCATAGTGGAAGAAGATCACATTAAAGATCACTTAAGCAAAAGGGACAAACGTAAGTGCATGGGATGATGTGGGTGGCATCCAAAAATGCTGAGAGAGCTGGCTGATATCACTGAGAGGCTGCTCTCTGTCATCTGGAAAGTAGTGGTGATCAGGGGAGGTTCCTGATAGCTGGAAAAAGAAGTATACATCACTTCTATCTTCAAGAAAGGCAAGGAGGAAGATCTGGAGAAATACAGACTGGTCAGCTGAATGTCAATGCCTAGGAAGATTATGCACCAGATCTCTCTGGAGCGCACCCTTAGCAAGTTTGTGAGTGATACTGAACTGGGGGGGGGAGTGCCTGATGTACTGCAGGGAAGAGATGCCATGCAGAGAGGCCTTGGCACGCTGGAGACATGCCTCGCTGAGGGCAGAGACAAATGGAAAGGCTAAGGAACAAATCAAAAGTCCCGCACCTGAGAAAGAACAGCTCCATGCAACAGTGCAAGCATCAGTGGGCTAGAACGCAATTCTATAGAAAAAGACCCAGGGTCAGAATGGACAAGCTGAATATGAAGCAGTGGTAAGCCCCTGTGGCAATGAAGGCCAGCTGCTTTCTAGGCTGTGTTACCTAACAAAGAGAAGTAATTATCTCCCTCTGCTCCAGAAATTGTCTTCAGTGTCAAATCTTGCACCCAGTTCTGGGCTCCACAGTACATGAAAGATGTTAGTGTACTGGAATGAAGCCAACAGACTCACCGAGGGGCTGCAGCACATGGCCTCGTGTAAGGCTCCAGAGAAGACAGAGATACTCTTATATATACCCTCAATAATAGGATGAGAGGAATTTGCAGCAAGGGAAATTCTGATTTGATAATAGGAAAAAATAATTGTAATAAGGGCAGTCAAATAATTGCACAGGTTTCCCAGAGAGATTGCACAATCTATTCCTCAGAGATACTCAAAGCTTGACTGGACACAGTCCTGAGCAACCTGATATAATCTGCTATTGGCCCTGCTTTGAGCAGTGGGTCAGACCTTCAGAGGTATTTTCCAAATGGAATTATCCTATGACTTGAAAATGAAAGGCATGGTAGAGAAATCAGTCTCCAGCGCCTTGTTTTCTACACTGAGTGTTAGTTAAAAAGCCATGGGAATGGATATGAGAAAGTAAGTCTGAGAATACACAGAGTAGAGGATTACATGGTGGTACAAAGGCTTACCTGGCTGTTGTCGTCCACCAACAGAACCTGAAGAGAGAAGAGGAAAAACAAAATAAAATTCCCAGTGTGTTATACTGTTAGCTCAGGATCAGCTATGGACTGCCTTCCTGTCTTATCTAAGAAATGTATTTTTTTTTCTGAAACAAACCTCTATAGGGATGGGGAGTAGCAAAACAAATTTTTACAATCCAGAGAACCCCACATGAGTAATACCTATGTGAGGAAGGACTGCAGAAGGACAGGGCAAAGTTCTTATTGCCAGCTAGACCCTGAAAAATCCTTCAGTGCTAGGCTAGTCTGAGACAAAACTATGAGATAAATTTAATTTGAGGGGTGAAAAGCAAGGGAATGTACATTTAACTCTTCCACAACAGAACACCAGCCTCTGAATGAAGGTTCAGGATATGGCACAAAGATTCTGGGGAGATTTCTGTGGACACCATGGACACCCAGTCCTTGAACGCATCCTGCATGCATAGTGAACCTGTTTCCTGCTGCTGTTGTCTAGTCTGGCTAGCGACTCTAAAATACTATCTGTTACAATATTTCTTACTGACTGGCTCACAGACATGGAAGCTGTGCTCCAGGAGCTGGATCAGATTCTTGGCAGTGCAGTACTCCTGTCACTAAATAACCTGGTCTCCTCAGCTCTCCTAATTCAAATTCTAGCTGCCAGCCATGAAGCCACAGTATCTGCCCATAGGATCACCAGGCCTATGAGAAAGAAGGGGTTGAATTTTGAAACAGACTCACCTTTAACATTTTTGCAGGCAAGTTTACACTCCTCTTCCCGTAAGTAGTTATTCTTGTTGGGCTTGCAGCCCCCAAAAATGAATGGCTCACACTGCTGAAGACTTGGGTTATAAAACCAACGTGGAAAAGAGCCCCGGCATCGACCCACCTTCTTAGGAGTCAAACAGTGCTCTGTCAAAAAAAGTTAACACGGAAAGGTCTGATTAGTTTGCTTTACCTTTACGTATGCAAAGGAAAAAAATCTTGCAGAGGAAGGTACCTTAACAGGATATATAAAGCCCTGAGTAGCATGGAAGAGCCTGGACTAAAAAAGCCTTTTGAAGTACAAAATCTAGATAAAGCATGGGCCACTTTGAACTTCATGCTCACAGTTCCACCTATGCTGCAGGTGAAGGGAATTAGAACCTTCACATCAAATTATGTAGCTCACACAACAGTTTGCATTATCTTTCTCTCTTACACCCTGAGCTGCATTCCAGTCTTCAGCCACTCTGAGGTGGTCACCCAGCACGGCACGCAGAGGCAAATAGCTTATTGCAGGCTACCACTTCTGCAAGAGCACAGGGAAATCCTAAAATAGACCTCATGAATGCAGAGGTCTTCTTCCACTTTGGTTCAAAAACAGTTTTTTACTTGCTTAAAAACAAGATGACATACAAGTCTTGTCTCCCATTCATGCTCTCAGCAGAGGCCTGATAATGCCAGTTGGCATAGTTTTGTCAGAGACTCCAGCTGAACGTCTATGAGGTTGCACTCACCTTCAGTCTGCTCAGAATTCAGCACTAAGATGGTGATGTTGGTGAAGCCCTGCTGTTGGGCCGTATCTGTGACAGTAAGCTGGAAGACATAAATCCCTGCCTGTAGGTTGGAGATTTCCACCTGATCTTCTTCCAGTTTCTGAAAACGCAAAAAAAGAGAGCTTATGCAGAGAAACATTTAACGGAGGGGTGAGTAAAGCCATGCAAGGCTTGTAAGGCTGTTGCATTAGTCCAAAAGAAGCTTGCCTGGAAACCTCCAAGCAGAAGTCTGGCATTAAAAATATCTCCCCCAAACCTGTGGATTGGATTCTGACTGCTGGTTTCCAGATGGAATAGGGGAGAGAAGCAATACCACAAGCTCCATCAGAAATTCCACACTTTGGCAGACTTTGAAAACACTTTGAAAACACACACATTGGAAAAATAAAACAGTCTTTAGAGAAGACTGAAATATCTGGAGTTTAAATTTTGTATTTTTTAAATGGAAAACATTATGAATAATTTATTTAGTAGGTAAGTATTCTATTTCATTTTGAATGTGACAATATCTTTAGTTTTAAAGGTGGAGATGAGTGAATATTGCTTTGCTTGCTGAGAGGCTTCAGAAAGAAATTACTGTCAGAATAGAAAGCTTTGGTATTATTGATACAAACACTTTCCCTAGCTTCATCAACAACACTGGGCCTCCATTTCCGTGCTCTCTCTGCCCTTTGGGGTATGTATCTAGAGAACACAAGATGGCTACATATTATTTTAATTAGACTAAAGAACAATAGTAAATTTGTACTGAAGTGTATGGGCCAGTGAGAGGATTCTGAACTGCAGCAGTTGTGATATCTCTAGGCATTGCTCTAAAGTATTTCACATAAATATTTTTGTTATGTTCAAACATTTCCTACTCTCCCAAAAGGTCAGAGGAGTGAGGAGGAAGAACAGAGAAGGAATGCTAGTAATGTTAATAACAGAGGACTCCTTTCTCTATCTATCACTCTTTCTTTTTTGTCTTTTTCTGAACATTGCTTTCAGTGGGAGCAGGGGAAGAGAAAGAGCAGGGAGCATTTCCAGATTTCCGCAGCCCCCTCCACATCCTTGATCTAGATATTGCTGGTCATTGAAATCAGCTGTAGACCTGATGAACTCATTTGTTGGTTCTTCAAAAACGTTCCACAAGAAACTTATACTAGCTCCAAAGCTTCCTGGGGCACATTTTGTGAAGGTTTAATAGCAAGCCATTTGCCTCCGTGAAGCCACAAGATAGTGTTCATACTCCAGAGACCTTAGATCCAGGCAGGAGATATGATTTCTGCTTCAGCTCAGCCAAACTTCTTTTTGCCTCAGCTAAAATAGGAAGATAAAATTATATTCTAAAGAGAGAGAAAGTCTGCAAAAAGTTCCAGAAAAAGAGGAGAAGAACCTGGGTTATTCAGAGCTCAAAGAGGAGACACACCAAAGTAGAGAAAAAAAAAAAAAAAAAATAAGGGCAGGGCCCTTGGAGAACTATATTGACTTGGGAGCAGGGGTGGTTCTTGCACTGCAGCGCTGTCCTCACACACACTCATAAGAGCAGACCAAGCACCACACAGACACAGACAGGGATGTGGTGCCAGCAGCCAGAGGTGAAGCTCAGCACCAGTGGCTCCTAGCAGGGCGCCTAAGGAAGGGCAGTGACCACGGGGAACGTGCCATACCTCTCGAGGATGGGCTCTTGGGTAGAATGGCACAAGCCAGAAGGACAAGGTGAGCTCTAAGACACCAGTCATGAGAGCCCGATTTGGTGCAGACCACAGATAAAACTGAGCAAGTTTCTTTCTTCACACAGCTCCCTACCTTCATCTCCACAGAGGGGTCACCAAGGACTTGTTTCCATTCATAGCTGACAATCCCATGGTCATCGGTGCTGTCTGTGCCTCTCAGCAACACTGTCTCACCCGGCTGTACTTTCATGCTCATCCCAGTGCGGGCTATCGGAGGATGATCATCTGAAAAAGAAACACAGAGCAAGGCTTGGGTAAGAGGCTGAAGAGCTGTCTTCATGATAGGAGAGGGAGACTTTTCCAGACTAAATCAGGACAGACTTCCACTACTAATTATTAAAATTACTTTATTACAGTTGTGCTTCTTGCAGCCTGAGCAAGCAACAGGCAATCAACACCATTACTGCTGCCCTCGCTAATTTAGTAACTCCACAACCCCTTCCAGTTGTGCCTTTGAGACAGCTGGCTACCTGGCTACTTCTACCCACAGGAATCACTGTAAGAGTGTCTCTGTGGCTAAAGGCACTGCACTTCTAACAGTTACACCAGCACAAAGCAGTCTCCACCCCTCCACACAGGAGATGACTTCATGTGGCTATTAAGGAATGTGGAACTGCCTCTCATCTCTCCCAGCAGGATCTCTAAACATTATATTGGCATACAGTCCTAGGCAAGCAGAGATTTGGACAGAAAATAGCTTTCCTCCATCTTATCTCTCATGCCACTATTTGACACATGCACTAAAAAACACATACGAATGCCATTCATGCAAACAATATTTTTCTGCCACTCAATATACCATCTTATCAGCAGCCATCCACAGTCCAATAAGTACTTTTACAGACAGTTAGATGTGAGAAATGAAAATTGATCTCTGCCCATGCCACCGGGAACAGACTATACAAGGACACCATCAGTTCCATCACTGCTCAGAAGCCTCCTGCATGGTTCAGAGGACAGAACACCACGCAGGAGCTCCTGCACCAAGCCCAAGACCCAGTGTTCAAGTTCAAATTGAATCTTTTGGAAAAGCATCAATGGTCATTTATAAACTAGCTATAAGCCACTATACATTATACTCTTCTATATCCTCTTCTATATCTATATCCTCTTCTTCTAAGAGGATTAGAGCCCAAATGCCCAGGAAAACTATTCTGACAGCTAACTAGCTTTACTGATACAAATGTGCACCTTATTTCTTGTTTGAATGTTTCTAGATTCAAGTCCCAGTTGTTGACCCTTGCTACAGCCTTATAAAGAGCCCTTTCATTTAAGGCATATTTACAAACAAAAATGACATTTAAAACAAATTACTTTGCAGTTCTTCCATCACTGAGTAGGACAGAGGTTTTGTAATGCATTCCAGACAGAGTTACCATATGTCCACTCAGAATCTTCAGTTTTTGGATGCTGAAACTGAATCATAGAATCATTAAGGTTGGAAGGGACCTCTAGCCATCATTTATTCCAAACCCCCTGTACATCATGCAGGGTCACCTAGAGCACATGGCATGGGGTGGCATCCGGAGAAGGAGATTCTACAACCTCTCTTGGCAGCCTGTTCCAATGCTCTGTCATCCCCACTGTTAAAAACTTTTTCCCTAAGTTCCTGTGGAACTCTTGGTGCTTCAGTTTGTGGCCATTTCCTCTAGTTCTGTCAGTGACCACCACTGAAAAGAGGCCGGCACCAGCCTCCTCACTGCCTCCCTTGAAGTACTTACAGACACTAATTAGATCCCCTCTCAGCCTTCTCTTCTCCAGACTGAACAGGCCCAGCTCCCTCAGCCTCTCCTCACAG
>JAWLRI010000563.1:4977335-5014794 GCA_034781795.1 Crypturellus tataupa
GACTCTCTCCAGCAGCTCCACATCCCTCTTGTACTGTGGGGCCCAGAGCTGGACACAGTGCTCCAGATGTGGCCTCAGCAGGGCTGAGTAGAGGGGCAGGATCACCTCCCTCGACCTGCTGGAGACGCTCCTCTTAATGCACCCCAGGATGAGGACTTTAATTCCACCCTGACCTTACATATGCTCCTGCCACCAGCAAAGTTACAAGTGAAAAAAACCTTTCCTTTTCTTGCCCAGCATATGGCACCTGCATTGCAGGCAGGGGGGAGCCTGTAATGTGCTAACCCTGATGTGCGTTCACAAGGCGTAGCTCCTTGTTGCTTTCGTCTCTAGGCTATGTGTCACAGTCATAAATCCCTTCTCAATCTGCCTGTTTTACCTTAAAACACCAAACAAGACTCCAAGCAGCGTCTAGTAAGCCCGCCACCCCCGGGCAGGGAGCAGGACAGTTATAGATCAATGATGCTCTGCTGTAATTCCACATGATCTTGCTGAGACCAATATCCTTAGACCAAAGGAATGACTGGAGCCTGCAACACTTCCCAAACAGGGAATCAGAGAAGAATCTCACAAGCACCTTGTGCACAGCACTGCTGAGCAGCGGATGGGGGTCACATTCCTGCAGTTCCTGCCATGCGAACGCCAGAAACCTGACACTGAGAAACACAGTCCATTCCCAGCCACCCTCCTGCCACACTGAGCTTATCGGACAACTGGAATTACGTAAGGGAAGGACCAGTTCTTCAGCACCACAGAAGCTGGCCATTAACTCGTAACAATGCCAAATGGCATTTGCCCTCATCATTTTAACAGTTGATATGCCAAACACTTCACCAGGCATCAATTTATCTCCTTTGGGTTGTGGATTAAGTAGCAAAGTAAAGAATCGGTTGTGATTCACATTTCAGCTAGTTCTCCAGATTCTACCTGTGAGGAGAAAACTTCCCTGACACCAGAAGAATAGAGGTTCTCTATTCTCCAGAAGAATAGAGGTTTTGCTTGCATGTATCTGACTAGCAAAGAGAATTTTCACTAAAAAATGAGAAAATTATTTTCAGGGGAGTTGAGTTTCTCCTTTTTTCATAGTACTTTAGAAAAATGAGCAGCTATTTATGTTACAGACTGGCTGTATCAAGCCCTTAGCAGCAGCATGAGTCTCCCTGGTCTGCTGCCAGCCTTGAACTGGTACATTCACTTTGAAGCCATTTCATTTTCCACCTAAGCTTCATAACCAAGTGCTCATTGAGCCAGAGTAAATATCCCGAAACAGCTCTTAGAAGGGAGCTTGTCCATTCAACCCTTTCTGCTTTGAAAGCCTGTTTGAAAAACAAAAGCTACCTTTATTATAATACGCTCTTTTGACAGTAGAGGTTTTCAGCGAATGTCTGTAATTGAGAGTGAGATTAAAGCTTTATGATGCTATTCTATGTCATACTTCTACTTTAAAGCACCATCTCCTAAAGCCACATCATTAAGTGAGAACTTCAGCTTTCATTTATACACAGGAAAGGGAAGTATCCTATGGTGCTGGAGAAAAAAAAAACTTGAGAGAATAAATCCAGAAAACTTAAAGTTCCTCAAAGACAGTTCAAAGCATACTCAGGTCTTTTGGTTTTTGCTTCTTTTTTCCCCTCTGTTTTTCAACATTTATGCAGCCAATGATTTGCCTGGCTGCACCTCTAATGCAAGTAAACTTGAACCAAATTTGACAGTGGAACAGATGATATCTGAAGATATCTAAAGATATTAAAGATACTTAGTTCCTACACAGACTGCAAAATCTCTGGGGGAAGAGAGATCCCCACAAGGAACCTGCCTAGCAGAAGATCTGGGTGCCAATGAAATCCCACAGGAGAAATCTTTGCAAATCTTCCAGGTTGGGGAAGTTTCTTTTGGAGTTCAGATACGAAAAGCTGTGACCCTTGAGACCTGCACTTACAGAAAAACAGATTTCCTCCATTCCAGTGCTCATGGATCTATATACCCGGAGCCCTTGAGACTATAAAGCAATCCTAAAAATATGCCAGTATGATTTGAGATTGCCACTAGAAAAAGCTGGAAAGCTTTCATATTGCCTTATTCTCTCTGCAGAAGCAGCGACCTGCCTCTCTCCGCAGTTCCAGGAGCAGCTTACAAATGAGATGAGTTCTGCTTACACCTGGCTGAAGGCAGAAGTCACTGCTCATAGCCGCAGGGCAGGTCAGTAATAGAAAGAGGTGCAGAGGTGAAAATGCCGATCCCAGAGCAGAGCAGTGTCCACTAGACGTGCAACCTCTGATTTCCACAGTCAGAAGCCAGCAGAACCTGCCCCTTGGAAAGCCAAGAAATGGTGGACAGGGACAGACAGGAGCCTTGCAAACGGAAAAGTGGTGCTCTTCCATTGCTCCCAAGAAAGTCACTCGGGAGTGAACAGCTTTCAAGGAGATCTCTCCCATCAACTCCACAAACCCCTCCAGAGCAACAGGATAACGAAGGAAGATGCTGTTTGTACCAGCAGAAACAGTGTTAATTTGCCTAATGAGGTGGGGAAGGGGAAGGGATCTAAGCAACACAAGACAGTTCTGGGAGAAAGGGAAATACAGACCAAGGTACCATTTCCATAGGGATTCATCACTACAAAGTCATGTAGTTCTGTAGACAACTCAGAGTAAAGTGTCGTACTGTATCAGAGGAATAGAAATCAGTGTGAGACCAAATTCAAATACGATGTGAGTTTAAGGGGTCTCCCAGTTGAATACCTTATTGAAGTTTTAACCTGCAAATCTCTATCCACAGTTGGCAAAAACAGACACATTCTGAATCCTAAAGGATCTTCAACAATTCCTTTTTTCCTTTACAAGCCCTAAATGCAACAGGAATAGTATCACCACACATTTCATCACCACCACAAAAGATTCAGTTCAAGAAACGGACAAAGGTTCAGGGAGGTTAGTTTCCAGTTTCACGCCCCAAACTGGTTTGCCTAGACCAGAATAAGCTCATGTAGTGGTTACTTAAACACTGGGCTCTATTATTGCCAATAAAATGCGTGGTGAGCCTGCCACTCCCAAATGAGCAAAGCATAAAGACTCACATCAAAGTTCAGGCTGGGAAATGATTTAAGACGACAGTGTCTTTTATCAGGGACTTCAGGCTTTACATTAGCTGGAACAGACAAGAGATAGAGCCAAGTTGCTAGCACCCTTTTATACAGAAAGCAGAAGAATTCTGAAGATAGATGATGTACAAAACCTGGATTTCATTGTTTGTATTAATTTTTGCCAATATTCATATATTTTTTCCCACTCACAACATTGCAAGAATGCCTGCACTGGCTTAGATCTACGTCTGTATCCACCAGTTCATCTACGTCTCTATCCAGCTCCAACCTGTGTGTGGATGCCCAGGGAAAAGCAAGAACAGGGCAAGCATATGCAATGCTTTCTTGTAATACTCTCCCAGGTTTCTGTGGTTTTCATCAGGCTCAGGAAACACTTCAAGACTAAATCTGTCTGTTCAGCATTCCCTAGCTGTGCTCTCCCTTTCAAGTATTATCTAGTCTCTTTTTCAACAGATATAAACCTCTTAATTCATTAGGTGTGCTCTCTGGGATAGTCTTGTAGGTCTTGCAATATATGGGGGTTTTGCTTCATTTCACCTGCTAGGCCAGGCAAACTACATAAATATGTCTGTATTCACTAGAAAAACAATGTGCTTTTGAGTCTCACTATTAGAGCAAACATCTGGAGATCGTCACATGAACAAACCCTGAAGGGTCTTAGGAGAACCCAAGGCACATCAAGATAAAGAGGTTATAAAGCAGCGTGTAAATTCCCCTTAGTTTCTTGCAGCCCAGTCTCCAGGGGCTGACAACAACATATATTCCACAACAGCCACTGAACTTCAGGTTTTAATGGAGATACAGCACAAGTATGGGAAATACAGCACAAGTATGGGAAAGTGTGGGAAAACCAGACAGTTCCATCTCCACTGCCAAGTCTGAGCCAAGTTTCTTTGCCTATAAACATCTCAGGGGGGAAACCTGGGGTGCTGAGAACAGATTCCTTAACAGTAGTTTCACTGTCCCTGGCACCTCAGGATTCTAGAAAGGTGCTGAAGCAAAAATGAGGTAGAACTTCCTTATTGCTCCCAGACGGACACGGCCGATGCCCAGGGGCTTGTTAATTTGCTCTCCTGTATCCACCTACGCGCCGGCATTCCTTCTCCTCTCCCACTCAGCGGAAGTGAGGCACTTGCCCCTCCTGCTAGGACAAGCCCATTATTTGTGCTGTTTTCCTCCTGTTTTGACCCAGTTCCAATATGACACCTGGAGGGGTTTGGAGTTTTTTTTTTTTTTTATCTGAACCCAAATCAAGATCTGCATTCTTAAGTGTTTAATCAATCATAATGTGGAGGAGGAATATCTATTATAGTTTGTTTTATATTTACTATTCACTACTTCTCCAGTAAAACAACCCTTTTCAGCTCTGGGTAACTAAATAGCAATAGTCCTTTGATATCACTGAAGGCGAATGGAAAGCTTTCACTATCAGAGACAATACCTAAAGATTTCAGCAGAGAAGGGAAATGAGTTTGTCATCATAGCAAAGCACCAACATGGCAAAAACACTCCCTTGGTGGCTAAAGCACAGGAGCAGCCAACCTCCTAGCTTCTCTTGCTATGCACTTAGAGATGTGCCAAGCACCCTGAATGCTCCAGGGTGCAGAGGAGACTGAGCCCTTCCTCCAGGCACAGTGGCGCAAACCCCACGTGAGCGAGGAGGGGCATGCCCTGCTCGGCAGGCTCTCGGCAGCATTCCTACCAGAACGTTTCTAGGATGTTTTTCACTTCTCGTAAAGAAGTTCTCCCTGTTTTCCTCCCCACTACAGCAACCTTAGGACCTATCAAAGTAGTACTGAAGTTGGGCTGCAAGGCAGCACCTGCACGTATTTCTGGGATGCTCCAGATGCCACTCTGGCTTCCAAACCCAGCCACTGGAGCCAGTTCTGCCTGGCCCACTGCCTCTCCTAAATGTCCACATGCAGGCATGGCAAGCACAGTGCTGCTGGCAGCCAGAAAAATCAGGGGCCTGTGAGTGATTTCCCAAGTTCTGCCTGTAGGAAGGAGGGGGGCCTGCAGTTTTGCTGCTAGCAGTAGGTGCTAGTCTACAGAAGCGGAGAGATTGAATCCCTCAACTGTACCTTATATTTTAATCTAATCTTCTGAAATCTTGGTGTACTGGAGGTGATGTATTCCCATTACCTCCTACAACAAAACATGTGGCCAGCGTGTAGCTTCCAGTCCCAGAGATATGCCAGAGATGTAAGGTTAGCTTAAGTTCTTTGTTAACTGCAGCTGCTGTGGAAAGGTTTTTAAGCCTGGAAGGGAGATGCAACTATTGCAACAGTGAGTTAGGGATTTACCTCAAGGCTCTAAAATGCTGCCACATTGCTGCTAAAACCAGTGAGATGCAAGGCCTGCTCAAGGAACAGGACCCTACTTCGAAACCCCTGCACTGCTACCAAGAATGACAAAAAAGGTCACATTGGGGTTGGTGCAATTTCACCTTCCAGCACCTCCACATCCCAGAATAGCACTGGAATCATCCCAGAGAGCCCTTGCCCAGCGCCCATGCTGCTCCCTTGTTATCTTAACAGATCTGATTCCTTCCCACGCCCAGGAGGTCAGGGAAGGGTGGGAGAAGGAATACTTGCTCAAATATCCCCTCAAAATGCCTGCCCATGCATCAACATATAACAACAACAACAAAAACGATTATGGTTGCCAAAGACGCAATCAAATTAGAGATATCCCAGCCTTGCTGAGCTTCCTCCAAAACAAGGAAGGAGGAAGCAAGAGGAAGAATTGCTGTTTTTCTGTTTTTTTGTTTTGTTTGTTTTGCATTTTTAAGTGTTTCTGAACACACTGCATTTCTTTGGAGACCAAAAGTGCATGATAAGTGGCCAGCTACAAATTAGTTTAATTCCCACCAAGTTTCCCGTGTGCAATCTTTTAGCAAGCAAGGGGGAGGGGAGGGGAGAGAAACGCACCTGCAGTGCTTTTTAATGAGCCCCCGCTCACTGGTCCTTTCTCCCACAGTAGCAATGAGCAAAACCCCATAGCAGCCATATCGGATACTTCACTACCCAGGTTGCTTCTCAGAAGACTTAGGCAGTGGCAGAAGAAAAGGTAAGTGGATTGCCTCCTGCCTCTGGGCAATCAAGAGATTAACACAGCTCTTTAAAATGCGGTGCTGCTTGGATTTGGGAGGATTTCACTTTCCAGTCTCAAGCACCTGGGGTGGGGGGGAGTGGAAAAACAACTCCTTTTTCTCCATGTTGTCAAGCATTCAGTAAACACTTACCCCACCCATTTCAAAGAGTTTGAACAGTGACTCCCTCTCCATTCACCAGCAGGTAAACTGAGGCATGAAGTCCAGGTGAGCTGACAGAGGTTGCAGAAAACCCTTGTAGTGGAGGGTCTCTCTGTATTAAATCCCCCCTTGCCCTGGCCATGCAGCACTGCAGCTGCTCAAGTGACCCCTGGAGGAGGTGACGCTGGTGGCCCCTAACGCCGCTGCAGCCCGAGGTTGCACCGACTGACCCGCTCCTGGTACCTTACCGCCAAACCCACGCTCCTGCATTGCTAAATAGGCATCGTACACGTCCCTCTTCACATAGTTGAGGAAGCCGATCTTCCTGGCGAAGCGGCACACGAAAGCCTTCTTGTAAAGGCAGTTGAGGAGGAAGCAGCCTTGGATGTGGTCTTCCCCGGCACCTGGGTGCTGCTCCACCAGCGCCAGGTTACACATGCGGTCCTTGCAGCAGGCCCGGACGCAGTCCCTGCCCCGATGGACCCGGGGCGACGACAAGAAGGTGGCTCCGTTCTGGACGGAGGCGTCCGTGTCCAGCACGAAGTCGGGCATGCCGGCGGTGAAGCGCTCCAGGCACGCTTCGCCAAAGGGCTTCTCCTGCTGCTCTTCACCCAAGCCCAGCGCTGCCAGCAGCACCAGCGCGGCCCAGAGCCCAGCCACCAGCCCTGGCTTCCCTCTGGCCATCTGCGCACCCAGCCCTCGCCGCCGCCTCAGAGAGTCCTTCCCAGCAGCACAGCCAGGCTGCAAAGGAGAGAGAAAGGCACCTGGTTAAAACAACATCAACAACAAAAACGCCCAAACCGAGAAGCTTTTAAGCAAGAAGGAGAGGTTTTTTATCCCGCGCCCGTGGGCTGGGATGCGGCCAGTCCCCCCGCGCCGCGGCTGAGCGGACCCTGCAGGCCCCGCGCGCGTCCCGCCGCGGCCGCCTCCGCTCTCCCCGGCAGCCCCGCGGCCTGGCGGCCCTCGGCCCCCACCTGCAGGTGTCCGGGACGCGGGGGCTCGCGGGGTGCCGGGCGCGGGAGGGCCCTTGGGGAGCGTGGACAGGGACAAAGGAGCGCAGGGGCCAGGAAGTGAAACGCAACTCCTTCAGAGAGGAACGAAATCAAGTCACTCCCCTGCACGGGCGATTAGGTAAGAGGAAGGGGAGGAGAGCAGGGCTGATACCGTCCTCCCGCCCTGTGGCACAGGTTGCTGGGCAGGGGGGCCGTGCTTCCCGGGGTATGGACCGCCTCCCGCTGCTGCCAGGCAACTCGGTGCCGTTTCCTGCCCTGAGGTGCAAAGGGCGGCTCGCTTCAGCTCGCTGGCAGGCAGGAGCACCCCGGCTCTGCCCCGGCACCTGCAAATCCTCCGGCCTGAGGCGTGTCAAAGGCCCTTGTGCGAGAGCACCCCAAATCCAGGCTGTTTGCACACAGGGGATGCACGGGCTTGTTGGCCGGCTTCCAGCGCGGCTGCGCTGGTGTCGCCAGGTGTGTGACACCCCGGCGCCCGCTCTCGCTGAGACGGTGACTCAGGGCCTCCGCGCTGCCGCCGCTCCCGGGTGCAGGGAGCCCGCGGCGAGGCAAGGCGCCCGCGGGCTCACCCTGCGGCTCCGCGCCGCTCTGACGAGAGGTTTCTGCCAACCAAAACCCCAGCGGGTCCAATGAGCCGCTTTCTCTCCCCTCTCCTTCTCAGTCTTGTGTAGATTGGTCACTGTCTGTTTGTAGCATGCCGGTGCTCACAGGGAGGTGGTGGTTGGGACTGCAGGGAAACAAAAGGTGCCTCTGTAATGTGGATTCATTTTCTACCTTCCTGCTTGTGTTTGCAGACCCAGGGTCAAATTCCCCTATTTGGAGAGATAGCAGTGTGATCTGCGCCCCTTGTCCGCAGACAACCCTAAACCCTGGTCAACCATCCTTGTCCCTCGATGGCACACCTTAGAAAGCAGACAGTGCTTGTAATGGGCTCCATTAAAAATGGGCTATTGCTAATGAAAAATTTCCTGAAGAATGTGGAATGGTGTTGCCTGGCATGTCTTCCCAAGGAGATGGTGATAAGCAGCTGTACCTTGAACAGCACCTCGTTGTGTAGCTTTGGGGACCCTTCCTGTGTGCAGCGCTGCAGTTCTTGGTGTCTCTTTCTGTCTGTGATACCTCCAATTCAGCCCTTGGCTCTTGTAGGACTGTTCAGAGTTCTTAGGCATGTGAAAGACTTGGGCATGTTTTCCCACTTCTACTTATCATAGACAAACACTGTGAGACCATAATGTTGCAGGAATAGATCTTTATACTTCTCATAACTTTCTAGGGCCTAATGCTCAACATTTGCCTATTGCCTATTTTGTATTCTATCAGGAGAAGGATTTTTTCCTGGTTAAATATTTAAGGCCTTGAGTTTAGCACCTGGAGAGACTGCATGTAGCTTGCTGAAAGGCGCTGCTGCTCAAGGCAGCAGCTAGTGCCTTCGTATTTGCACACAGCCTTGGATCTGCAATGGCAGAACTGCCTCCAAACTGCCCTGTTTGACATTCTTGCCTAACTGGCAATTCTTTGGCCTGTCTCCACAGTAATATTGTCTTAGGAAATCCCTTGGAGGGTTCCCTTTGAACCCAAAGGTCATGACTGCCCTTCACTCATACCAGATAACCTAACTACTACAAAGATACACCTGGGAGGATCCTGGATTGCAATTTCCAGCTCTCTCCCTGCCTTTTTCTAAACAAACCTGTCAGCTGACTCCCAGCATTAAAATGGTCAAGCCTAATCTTAGGATGAGGTTTTTAATTATTTTCTTCTCTCATCAAAAGATTGTGCTGTAATTTTCCTGCTAAATATATATATATAACATATTTGTGGTTAATTAATACTCAGTTGTTCTTGTGCAGTGTTTTCTTAATTTTGAAAGCTTCTCTCTGTTTGCTTTCTTTGTATTTATTTTAGTGAAATCATATCCTAACTCTTTCTTCATTTTGGTAGTGAAACAAGCCACAATCTTTCAATCACTTCCTTTATGGCAGACTCTCAGTTTTGCCTATCATCCTGGCAGTTGTTTCACTACTTCTATTCCAGTTACAAATATTGTTTATTAAATGTATTATAAATTATATAGCATACTCTAGAGACTGGGTCATCATTACCAAGTATTTAATCTTCTCTCACTGTGTTTGGAATATGTTGCTGAATATATCTTAGGAGCATTCCCATATTGTTCACAGCCTCCTTGCAGAGTCATTTTTTGAGCAGTATGGCTTTTCTTATTCTCTCCAAGATTTTCAGCTCATCAACCCCAAGTTAAAATTCTTGTGACAATTTCCTAAGCATGTCACCTTGCTCCTTATATTCCTAAATTTGTCCCATTCCTTTAGCCTTGCAGGCAGATCTGGCTTGTTTGATTATCTTTTGGGCATGATATTTGAGGTCCATCTCTGTAAGAGTGATGCACTCTAGCTGTCCCATTAACACAGTTTCTAAATATGCCCCATTTCTTCTGTAGAGGCTCGGTAATAAAAATATTAATTGAATGAGTCCCAAGATGGAGGACTTGCACTGAGAAGCCCTCTCTGTCGCAACAGCTTTCCTGCCCTCCTAGTGTAGAAATGCCATCTAAGCCTTCATCTTCTGTTAAAGTAATAATTTCCCATGACTTCACCTGTGAGCTATGTGTTATTCATACTAGTGTGAGGGGAAAGTAGGGTGTATGGATCTATAACTTTAGGAGCATTTTTAAAAGGGTCGCAGCATGGTGATTCATCCTTAATATTTGTCTTTGTTGGGCTGAGAAGAGTCTGGTGCCGGTGCTGCAACAATAGCTGTACGCAGCAGCTTACTCAGGGGGGTTGACTACACAGTAGTTTAATGTTTGACTAACAGCTCTTAGACATGAAGGGCTTGTAACACACTCAGGGTAAGAGGTAGGGGCCAGGCTGCCTGCCTTGCTTACCTGTTGTTGTGGTTGCTATTGACACCCCAGCCCTGATCAGTAGGGTGCCCAGCTTCCAAGGGAAATGACCCAAACAGGCCGAAAAATAAGGAAGATTTAGTCTAGATTCTCACTGCCCTGATGTAAAATGAAGCTAAATGGCACCACTACCTGCAATGACTTCCTGATGGCACCTTGTCACACAGGCTGCACAGACAAATCCTTCTGGCCTCTGTTTGTCTGGGAACAGTTCTGTGCGTAGCTAGCACTTGGGAGACAGGTTTGCTTGCTTGCTTGTTTTGTTGTATTTGCCTCAGGTTAAACCTCCTGGTGTGGTTTAGGGGCGAGACCCGGATGCAAGTGACGGCACAAAGATGTGGCAAAGGAAGGAGACAGGGAGGGATCCTGGCTGGTTGTGACTAACCACTCGCTGGGTGGGATGGGGCAAGGGAAAGGATGACAGGCTGCCGAGTTCTCAGGAGAGCCATTCCCATTGCATTAAGGGGGGCTGTGGGGAAGGGAGCCTTCCACGAGGGCAGGGTTCCTTTGGGGAAGTTCTTATCTACAGTCCTGAAGGGCACAGCAGCTTTCACTTCAATGTTGCTGGTGTGGGTAAACCCTGTCAGGGCAACAGCACTGGGAGGGGATGAAGAAGAAATGGTGTTAAGGTTACACTGCGGTTAAAAAAAATTGTTTTTTTTTTTTTTTTTTTTTTTTTTTTTTGTCTTGTCTACATTGGGCTTTTACAGAGAGGGAGGGAGAGATGGAAATGTTTTCTTTGGGGGAATGAAGAGCTTTCAGTTTGCAGGAACTAGAATAGGACATTCCCCATGTTGATCTTCGTCCACAGCTTGAGCTGTTCTTTACCGTGGCTCTTTGTAGAACAGGATCAGCTGTGAGGCTCCCTGCTGCCTTTCCTTCTCTCTCACTTCCCACTGCGAGGATTGTTGCTGGAGTCTTGTAATGTTCCACAGTTTCATGCTAGTTGTCAGTCTCCTGTTAAAGGCTCCTCTCCCTTGCAACTTCCCTGAGAGGGTCAGCAGAATAGTCCCTGCTGATCCATCTGTAATTGCACCCTGATAAGGATTGTGTCACTTCAGATTTGTTGGTACTGTATGGACAGTAGGAACTGTATAGACAGCCTCTGCAGCTCAGAAATGTTGAAATTGGGCTAGAAAGCAAGGAAGCTCCCCTGCATCTCCTCAGCCACTGCTTCTTTTTTCTTCAGTCCTACTGTCTAAAGCGCTGCTGGGACCAATGTTTCACATGAAACGGCCAGGTCAGAACACACCGATCAAGCTTTCAGTGCTGCACATCCCTTTCTGCAGGGGAACTGTGAAGTAGTACAAGAAGTAGCTGATTTTCAAAGGTCACCGTAAAATACATTTGGTATCTAATTTATGCAGCCATCTTCACCTAGATTCTCAACGGGAAGGCATAGGCCTCTGCAGTGGAGACTTTTACTCCCCTTGTACTACTTACCTACTGGGATATCTGAGGGTAAACACAGATGAGCAGAAAAGGACCTAAAGAGCCCAGGTTTTACCCCTTCCCTCGCATGCCACATCCGTGAGCCCAGTCACAGCTCATTTACCCCTTGCAGAAGCTGGTGAGCCATTAGCACTTGGCTTCACTTGATTGCCAATTCCAAGCAGGCAAGAGGGGAGGGAGGATGGGCTAGATTTTCTCAGCTCTTACCGTACTTGCTGCAACCTGCCTTTTTGTTTTTTTTTTTTTTTTTTTTTTAGGTGGTGCTAAGTAATGCGGTTTGGGGTTGATAAGTCAGTAAGGTGGAAACTTTCTTTCTCTGTCTTTCTGCATTCTTCCTCCTCGCTGCATTTTTATTGCCATGTGAAAGAAGAGAAGGGGGAGAGTGCAAAAGCAATTGCCTGTTGCCTGACTGAGAAATCTAAGAAATGCATAGCGCCCTTTCCACATGCTGGTAGGAAAGTAGCAGGACTGCTCCTGCAAGCTGGAAACCTCCGTCTGTTTCCTTAGTTCCCCAGGAGCTGAAGCAGAGAGGGGATGATGTGGTCCTGTGCTCCTATAGAGACATATGTGGATGGGGACGCAACAGGGATGTTTGCTTCAGACTCCTACAAATTTTGTTCTCCATCCCTTGCTGTAGTTTTGATCCAGAAAACCTTCTTTCTGTGCTTATTCCTAGAGGATGCAGCACCCTTTTACTGTGTGATGCTGATGGAGTATTGACACAGCCATCTCTACTGTCTTACTACATTTAATTTGTGCATCTTTGTGACCACAAGGAAAGAGGTTATTTTCTAAAGCAAGCGGAGGCTGGCTTCCAGCTGTCTTGAAGGAAAACTTTCCTCTGTAGCCTGGGACTTGTGGGAAAGAGACCGACCTGGTTCTCTGGAAAGACAAGCTGGAGTCCTGATGAATTATTGAGCATGCATAAAAGTCATCAGGCTGCAGAGAAAGAGAAGCCACATCTTAGGTCACAGGTGTGGGATGTAGATTATTAGCTTCAAGAACACAGGAGCGTAACCAGATCTGTCTCATGAATTTGGCTCTTGGGTTCTCCAGTTTGGTCTCACAGCTGTTTAGCTCTGTGACACAAATACTTGGCTTGGTGGCCCTCTTTAGGCCCCAAACAGGTCCTGACTCGCAGAAGCCCAACACTGCAGCAGTGAATCCCCCCCTGCCCTTTTGGAAGCAAGAATCCCCTTCTTGCGGGCTGGCCTGGAGGAACAAGAGCCCCAGGTCACAGATGTGGTAACTGAGGCATCATATTTCTGTCTAGCACAGGGGCATGTCTTGGCCTCTTTAAAACCCCTTTATTCACCTACATAAGTGATGAGCGTGTTTGCAGAGGACTTGATTACCAGCAGCTGTGACAGGAAGTCAATCAGGGCTTACATGGGTATAGCTCTTCCAGAGAATCAGGTCATCCAAATATGTACCGAGTGGGGGCAATGGCCAAGGATACATGTTCACTTCCGAAATTTTGGTCCAGGTTGTGTGACCAAGGCCTTTGTAATGGAATAGCATCATAGCTATGATCCCAGCCATGCCTGACATCTCTGTGCTGTATCCCTCTCAGCATTTATGTTCATGTTCAAGCAAAATGGTGAATGTCCCTCTGTCCCCTCTGGCCATCTGAACTTGCTCTAATGCTAGAGAAGGATAGGATGTGGGGCAGCTTTGAAGAGATTAGTAGTTGCTTCTTGCTTGATAGCAGCTGGCACCTCCATGCATGGGGGGATTGCTGGCACCCCTGTGGGAGATGCTGCCTCATTCAAAGGGGACCCCGTCACTTGTTCTACACAAGACAGCTGCTTTTGTGGTCTGCAGGAACTTGTGTCACACCCTCACGGAGTGACCTTATACACAGTCTCTTTTCTTCTTCATCTTGTTTTAATCGCTGATTAGAACAGTTTATTACTGGAGGAGGAGACCTACTTCACCTGTAAACTTTTATTTCTATATTGCTACCTTCTCATCTCAAAGACTTCATGACTAAGCACACCTAATCCAAAGCAATGTAATAAACATCCTGTGACAGAGCACATTTTAACTTGCAGCTTTTCTGCAAGCACCTTTGATATTATCCATCTCGCTCTGCTGCACGGTGGTGCCGTGCCGAGCAGCGCAAAGGTCACCAGGCTGCTGCTGTGCTGTGGGCAGAGCATGGACAGAGAGGGTAAGGCTGCCTGTGAACCGGCCTCCTCTTCCCGTGTGGTGCCTCAGCACCTTGCTCGTGCTGTGTGAGGCCACGGCTCAACAGCGGCTCGAGCTGTTTGAGAGGCGCATGGCTGCTGCGAGGGGAGGCCGCGTTCCCGCTGCTGCCTCCTCACCCCTGCGCTCCGGGTGCTGGATTCTGTGCTGAGCACAGTCAGCCAATGTGGCAGATTAACAGGGCAGACCCTGGCTTCCTTGCAGAACTGTGCTGGCTCCGTAAAGAGCACTGGAGCCAGCACAAGCATTGGAGGACGGGGGCAATGTTATCCTCCGCCAGCACCGCAGGCTGTCCGACTGGCTCAGGGGTGCCAGGTAACTTGTCTCGGAAGTCTGGTCCTCTTTCCCTGATCTTGATGAGAGCCTGTCTGGAGATCCTTGGAAAAACCTCAGAACAAACATGACACCATTTCTGCCAGTGACCCCAAGGAAAATAGAGGATTTTTCCCCTGTTAGAAATGTCTGCATTTGACCAGCAAAATAGGGTACTTCTGTTTGGAGATGGGGACTTAGTCCCTGGAAGGTATGTCCTTTGGTCCCTCATGAAAATCTGACCATGTTTGGCCAGCATACTAAACTTTGAAAAGTGAAATTTGCACTTGCAGAGTATGATCCAAACATCTCACTAAATGGATTTTTCTGTGGAATTTTGGTCTAAATAATATATTGCTTTATAGGAGTGAGACTAAAGGGAGAATATAGTCAAGTAGTGAGAAAAATAGAGGTAAAGTTTAGCAAATGAAATAGCTGACAGACCTCTTCCAAATGGAAATTTCAGGCTATCTGAAAAGTATGGGTGAGGGGTCAGGCATACTTCAAGGTTTCATTCTTTAATGGTGTCAAAGCATGTTTCAGAATCAGCATTTTGTGAAATTTTCCTCTCAAAGGGCTTTTACTTTTTGCTCCTATTCAGAATGAAAAGAAGCCCCTGCTCATCTTGCTGTCACCTCTCATGCAAGTGACTGCTGAGCCACCATCCATCCCTGTGGGCACAGTAAGGCAGTTCTGGCAGGGGGACAGACACAACCTCTAGTGAAGGCCAGCTGTCCTGCAGCCTCCCTTGTGGTGGCCATCTGTGACAGAAGGGTTGGTTCCTTTTCTCTCAGGTTATCTAACTCTTCATCTCAAGATCTGCAGTGCTCCTGGCTGTGAAGAGCAGTCAAAATCTTTCCCCCTGCCCCGCTTCTTTTTTTCCCTCCCCCAAGTTAAACCACAAGACAGGAGTGGTTGGATCTGCTGCATGGTGGGAGGTCTTAGCAGGTTCATTCACTTGAAAGGGCAGCTTTCCAGGGCTCTGGGGAGGGGTGACTAAAAGGATGTAATACAGCGCTGGAGGGCAACACAGGTTTCCTGTTGCACCGGCACCCTGTGAACACAGCCAGTCTCTTCCTCTGAACAGCTCTGCTCACATATTCCTTTAAAACTGGCAATAATGTTGCAAACCTTTAACCTGTCTTCCAGTAAGCCAAGCAATGATAATATATTACAGTAAAAGTTCACGGTGGTTCAACAGGCAAACCTGTTACCCTGGGTGCCTTGTCAAGGGAAGAAGATAGGGCTGTATCCATGGACAGGTTTTCCCCTGTGCAGTCATCACCTCCAAATACAGTGCTTTTCTACAAAAGGGCAGATATTTTGCTTTACCTGAGATGTCTCTTGCTCAAATGATCTCAAATTCAGGCCACTAAATGCTTGAGGATTTCTACAGAGAACCGTTTGAAAAGGCTGGAATATATTTAGATTGTAGAACAATGTCAAATGGACTTGTTGAAGTGGAGTTTGGATTGCAACTTCACTAACCAAGCCTTTGCCCTCTGGGAAAACGGTGGATGTGGCCACCTGAACGGAGATTATTGCTCCTTACCCAGGCTGAGTCCATTGCTGTAGCTGCAGCGCACTCGAGGCACCACTTGAACGTGAGCTAAACCCTCTGCCTCCAGGCTAAGTCAATTACAGAGACTTGAGCTTGAATGCAGCAAGATTCAATATATTATGTACGGATCCATCCTCTGGAACTGCACACACGCATAAGTTATGTCTGTAGGGAAACAGACATTTAAAACCACCTCCTGCCCCACCTGCTGCTACTTCTTGGAGCTGACTCGTGTTAAATATTAACAAACTTTGTTCATCAGTTCCCTGGTTCACTTGGCTTCTTTTAACAACAGATGTTATTACAACTTTCCTCCCTCCCTCCCTCTTCCCTTGCTTTTGTCAACACTGCCAATTGTGAAACCCAAGAGCCTTTTCCTGTAACTCTGCCCGCAGAGCCTGCCTGCTGCCCCGGCTCGGTGGTGTCCCCCACCTCTCTCACTGGGATCACCAGTGCTGCCCACGTTTGGCATCTGCGAGCAGCCTGCTTGCTGCAGATAGAGACTGAGCAAAGAGGACAGAGAACAGCAGCCAGGCAGGTGAGTTCTGCTGTCTGAGAGAGGAGGTGGAAGAAGCAGGGAGCATGGCCAGTGACTCCAGTGCGCTCCCCCGGGTGACCTTCCAGACGCCAGAGAAACCTGAAGAGGAATCGTCACATAGGAAATTGGGCAAGTTAACCATCAAGTACAACCGCAAAGACCTACAGCGCTGGCTGGAGCTGGAGGAATGGATCAATGCGCAGTTGCAGGAACTCTACCAATACCAGGTGAGCAGCTGGGGGAAACAGCCTATGGGTGCTAGTGAAAAGAACCAGAGGCCGTGTATGCTGTGACAGAAGCTGTTTGCTTTTTGGGGCTTACTGGGAATGGATTCTTACCTTCAGCTTTTATTAGGTAACTTATTGCCACTTGCTACACCATTGTCTGAACAGCGTGGCTATGGTACAGCCATGGAAGCTTGTACTGATATAACCCAGCTGGCTTTAAATTGCTGGGTCTTGAACCTGCTGGGAAGGTAGCTGCTACACAGGTAGCCCAACTTGGGGAGATGCAGCAGCATCACTTGGGGGGCCTCAGCACGGAGCTTCGTTTGAGCAGTGACTTCTCGGCCAGCAGTGTCTGAGCTAGCTGGGTTGAAGCTGCTCAGCATGTCCTTGTTCCTCTTGGTGACAACTGCTTGAAGGATGACACTTGGGGCAGTGCCCTCTCTGTCACTGCAGGCTCTGGGCACGTTATTGGCGGCAGGGGAAGAAGTACATGCTCAGATAATGTGTATAGATAAGTTGTCTTCTTTACAACCCCACAGATCTGTATTTCTTGTCCAAGTTTGCCTTAGCACCAGGAGCAGGCAGTCCTTCTAAATGCTTGCCTACCTGCAAGTTGTCAAATGAGATCCAGGAGTGCCTGGGTCCAATATCTGTATGATTTTTACCTTAAGCTATTGCAGGATACATGATTTTTTCTTTGTTTTTTTTTTTTTTTTTTTTTTTTTTTGCTTCAAGTTAATGTGAAATTTAAAACAAGTTCCATTCTGATAGTATCGCTGTGCTTGGATGGATAGTATGTGTACTGGGAGCTTGCAGAAGGATTGGTGCTGTCCCACGCTTGAGATGATGATTCCTTTGCAATGTGATGCAGAAGAGGTAACAGGATTTTCCCATGTTGTATGTTAGGGTCTTGAGCCCAGCTTAGCTCATGGTATTCCCTTTTTCTGTAAGGAAATGGCTGATGCAGTAAGAAAACAGAGCTCCTTCTGTGAATTGCACCCATTAGACCACATATGTCTTCAGCAGAAGACAGGTGGGTTTAACAAGTTGTGTAAGATAGTTTATACACATCCTGGATGGATGGACTAAATGAATGTAGGGCATTTCTGTCATGTTTTCCAGATTCTCCCTCCAGCACAGTTTAAATAATTCTGAAGTATGAGAAGTTTCAAATTGCAATTAACAGTGAAAGCAGATGTTTTAGAACCACCCAGGAAAGGCAGTTTTTGGACTCTATGTCCTACTGGTAAAGAGAAGCTTATGTCTGTTCTATGACAATTTCAGCCAAATGTTAGGAGTTTTGTCTCAGGCTTTTATTAATATCTTTGTTTTCTGTGTGATTATTTTGTATTTGATATTTATGGGAATCTACTGCATTCTTTTACCATGTCATGAGAGAAAAATAATTACTGTATGTGCTGTATTTAAAGAAGATACAAGAGAAAATAAATACAGAGAAAGAATCTATGTAGGACATTTCTCTTTCTGTTTAGGACATTAAATATTGCACATGGGAGCAGGCGTCATCTCTAGATAAGAGAAAGGCAAAACTCAATGGCTAGCACTTCCAGCTTGGGACGTGCTAGACTGATGGTCCGGGTGACTGCAGACTGTTGAGATGATCAGCAGCAGTGGCCCCTTTCATTGCCAGCTGTGCCCGCGCTGGCACTTGAGAGACTGTCCCTACAGCTGGTTGATTAGTTCAGAGCTGTGGAGATTGGCCAGCAACAACGGTGTTTCTGGAAGCTCCTTTCAGTGGGGAACTGGCTTGGGATGAATAGACACTAAGTATTTTTGGAGAGAGCAGACTTACCTCATCTGGAGCAGCAAATAAATGGGCAAACTCTGAAAACATCTCAGTGGTTAAACTATCCAAACCCTCTTTGGAGGCAGGACTAGATCCTGGCACTCGGTAGGTATTTTTGTGCCTTGGTAGCTACGTCTGGACTTCTGTCTCGGTACGCTCTGTCCTGTTGCCCTGTGTCAATGTCTGCTTTTTATATTGTGGTTTTTGTAATCTGACGAGATTGATCTAGAGTTGATTTCTTTTATTTCATCATGTCACTCAAAATGATGCTAAATCCCTCTCTACATGCTTTTACTTTCTTTAGTTATTGAGCACTATTTTAAAGTTAAGGACAAGCAGCTCCATGCTACTATGAGGGAACGTATAGATTGTATCCATCCATATTCCCAAAGAAGAAATTACACCACTGAGTTGGCATCCACACCAAAATGCCACTGTGCCCCCTCAGAAAAGAGAAATGCTGCTTTAAACATTGTTTCCTGCTAAGCAATGCCTGAAGGAGGAGGTGAGAGAGGGTTCCATTTCCAGCTTAAAATAAAATACATTTATGACATTTGAGTTTGTGAAACTGTCAAAAGGAGAGAATTGACAGAGTCCTACTGAAAGAAATTTCAAAGGTTTTTCAAGATTGCACCTTGAAAAACTAAGTGAAGATGACAAGGTAGCCCTGGAGCAAGGAGAATGACTGATGCTTTGAGCAACAGGACTTCTTGCCCTATAAGGAATTATTGCAGTTTTAAGCACTAGTTTAGAAAAGTGTTTTGAGAAGGATGACAAACAGTTTAAGGTATTACCAGTAACAAATAAAATGCAACCCCCTGTGTGTTACTCTCACTTGTCTAGATCTACACATACATTTTTGTAAAGGTGTCAGAAAAACAAGTTAGGGCACCTTATCACTTCTGGTTTTCTGAGAATCAGGTAATTGGGAATGGTTCATTCTCATAAGAGTAGCTGTCCAAAGGGCATATATTTTCCTTATTACAAAATCCCAGCAGGAACAAGTAAATGAGAAATTGAGAAATGCCCTTACAGGAACTGATTGCCTGTGGATTGCTTTTGCTGGCGCTGCTCCAGTACAACAGCTTTTCTAGCTTTCTGGAGTATTTCTGAGGTTAAATCCAAAAGTTTGCCAGCAGGAATTACGTAATGTGATGCTGTATAGAGTCAAAGTCTTTTAATAAAGTGCAGCAGAAGTTTACATAGGTCCTTCTCAAGTCAATGACCTGTAGTCACTCAGGTGTCTAGCAGGTCTTTCTGCTCTGTGCACTGTGGCAATGCCCTACTGCTCTGGACTTCCTTAGATGTATTGCTATTCAGCTGCCCCTATTAGCTTCTTCCATTGCTCCACCTGCTCTTGACCATGCAGTGTCTTCTGGAAACCAGTGTGGGAAGAGTCAGAATAAATAGCCTTCCTAGTATTGAAGAGTCAAACACCAACAACATTAGTTCAAACTTCATTTCCTGACAGAGATCACCTGAATGCTGTGCTGTTCTCTGTCATGAGGCTTTTCACAGCAAAACTAAGACTCGGGAACTAAGCTGAGTCTTCAAGACAATTCCTTGCACTTGCAAGCTACACGACAGTCCATGCTTAAACCAGAAAACCATAGGGAGTTCCTACCCCACCTCAACCTTCTGGCCTATTTAGCTTCTTAACTAGAAACAAAGTCTCAACCAGTCTGTTGTCTGAACAGACTGGTTCAGACTTCTAAGAGAAAATGCTGTATGGGTCAGTGTTACAGTATGCTTAACAGTGTTTTATTACTCATTGTCAAGTGAGGTGCATAACAAAGCTGATCTCTTACTGTTTTTCTACTTTGTCTTCTAGGGATTTGTGAAAATAAAACATGTCTGGTACCCAGTTAACATATGTTTCAAGATAACACTCACATGCACTACAATATTATTTTTCCAGTCAACAAAACTTGGGGCTTCCATTGAAGGAGACTATTATATCCCTCATGTCTGTTAGAGAATACTAAGAAAACATTCTTAGGCCTTTCAAAAGCATCATCCTCTACTACTGTAAAAAAGCCTTAGTTCAAATAGCAAGTATGTGAATATATACAGCCCCAAATCCATGCCCTACTTACAAGCACCATCTGATACTGGGATGCTTTATATCTTGACCTCAATTTTGCAGCATGGTTTTATTGTAACTAAATATTTTTCCAGCTATTTAGTTTTCAAAGATCATCCTCTAGAGTTCAGACATGTTTGGATGTTTATTAATTGTGTATTTCTGTCTTTCTAGCTAAGAGAAGAAACAGAAGCAGCAGGTCCTGAACCGGAAATTGATCTTGAAGATCTCCTGGAGGTTTCTAATGAAGAACAGAAACTAAAACTGCAGGTCAGATAAAGGGATTTGGTAACTGTAAGCTAGGTATTTATTTCCTCCGTGATATGGAAAAGAAGCAGTGGTGTCAGCTCCATACTACTTGTGAATGTCCTAAAATATCCCAGCTGCTCTTAGCTTGTGATGTGTACTAACATCATATACCTTTCTTTTTTTTTTTCTTTTGCAGTTAGAGGGGGTGGGGAAAGCACATTGAGTTATAAAATGCTAAAATGATTCTTCCTTGGATTGTAGGAAATCCTTCATGAGTGCTCCAGCCCAACAGAGGTGAGTGAAACACTGTCAACAAACGAGGCATTACACTGTGCTATGAGACCTTGTTTGTTGCTCCTTGGCTGAGCAGCCAGAGAGTACACTGTGCATAACATGACACCTCATCTTTAATTCCCAAGGGGAGGTGTTTGCATTTTATTCCACTATCTTATAAAAAGAAATGTAAATCTACATCGATGAGCTGAAGGCAGCTGAAGGTGGTGGAACAGATAAGGATTTGCCTCTCCTTTGCTGCCCTGAGTGGTTATTTGGTTCTCAGTGTAGAAGAGGCCCCCCTCCATGGACTTTACAAGGCCCATTTCCAAGAGATGAGGAGTTGCTTAGGGATGAAAGAAATGTCACCAGCTGTCCTTTGTCCAAAGAAGCAGAGCCCAATATTCTGCAGTGTAGCATACACATCACACAGCAATTGCCCTCACTGCACTGCATGTCTGTGCAAAAAGGGGACAACTGTTGTTAATCTAGCCAAATACACTGCATATGAACACTGAACTTTGACATTATTCATGACTCTTGTGCCTTGCCCAGCCCTTCCATGTGTCTGCACAGTGATAAACATACAGAAAGAGACAGAGGTATGATTTTCACAGAAATTAAGCTTGGCCCTATCTCTCCGCACAGACCATCTCCTGGCATGGGTTCAAGATGTCTGGCAATAGGGAGATGGTTACAGAATGCCTAATCTCCAGATCTCAGGCAAGAATCCCTATTTCCCAGACAGATAACTAGGAAGAGTTTGCTATAATGATTCACGAAGTATGAAAGTGTCTTGCTGACTACAGACTAACACTGCTGCCCCCTTAGCCAAAGTATGCACCTGCAGTCACTAGAGTGGAGAAGCTGGGCGTCCATACACCACGAAATATTGCAAGCTGCAATACTCCCAGTGACCTTACCTAATTATGGGGATATGTAGTGATCTTTGCGGATGAAGAAAGATTACACACTCCTTTATGGTGATGTTGCTTGCCAGGGAGAAGGTAAAGTTAAGTTTGCACTAGTCACATCAATTTTTGCTTGGAATAACCAGATGCTCCAGTTCTGTTCATAGTCCTTGGCTGTGTCAACAAGGTAGTTGGGGTTTATCTTCAGTAACCACCCCTCTACCTGGTCTGCCAATCCTCAGTCCCTGCTCTGGGTTGTCATTAGTCCTCCGTGTTTTCTACTCCACCCTATCTGTCTGCCAGCCACTTCCTTGTAGGAATGACCCAGCTCCAGGATGGTCTGCAATCCACACCATGGTGTTTAGACTTGACAGGTTCAACAAGGAAGCAAAAAAGGAAAAAGGGAGAGGTCGCTTTGCCTTAGATGAGGAGGGCATCAGATGTGGGTGGGAAGTTATGGTGGCAACAGGAAGTGGTGGAAGAGAGGGCAATTGCATCCTGAGATCAGCTCATGGTGGAACAAGCGGGCATCAGGGATGAAGAGTGGCAGCTGGCAGGTAAGTGGCATGCAAAACAGAGTTGCTCCTTAAGGAATCTGGGGAAAGGAAGAAAGGCTTTCTGACCCTTGACACCCATCCAATTCTCCATCCCTAAGATAGGTCAGCTGAATGCATGTCAAAATCCTGGGTTTTATTCACTGTGAAGGGAAACACGAGAATAATGCAGAAGGTAGAGCACTTGGGGTGCTTGGAAGAACCAGAATTGGCATGACATCCTTCTTCACCCCATTCTCACTGTAGGACTTCATTACGGAATTGCTCAGTCGATTGAAAGGTCTCCGGAGGATCACCAATCCTCAGAAGAAATGACCCTGCCAATATGTGAGATCCAACCATCAATCGGAAGAAAACATGAATCTTCCCAGCAAAAATGCAGGACGAGGAAGAGATCACTGCAGAGTATGTGTAGGACCTACTGCTACTAAGAAGCATCAAGTTTGTGAATTTTGTACCAGTGGTTTCGAGTCTTCACTCCTTCCTGATCTACATGGAAGGGGCTGAATTACATGTTTTCCTGATTCTTAAAAGGGCATGTCAACATGGGGAATGGGATGTCCTTCCTTTTTTTTTTTTTTTCTCTTCTTCTAGGAATCCCCATTCTGACTGACAAGCAGTGAATACAGTTCTCCAAAGCTCACTGAGACTTCTTTTTTTTTTCCATCCACTGCAATGAAAATAAGGCATTGGTTATTGCTCATTAGTCAACATGGAAAACAAGTCCTTGTTAAGCTGCACCCTGTTTTAGTCTAGGCTGGGATCCAGCTGTGACTTCCTGCCTGTTACTGCTGTATCCAACTCTACAGCATTGCACATTCTTTGTAAGTCATTTTTATTAAGCCTCTGTTATTCATAAAGGTTGGACATAAAAATATACAATAGGATGGGAAAAAAAGCTCTTGAGTTTATCTGGTCAATATTTAAAGAGGAGATGACAAAACGGCTGCTCAGGCTAATGAAAGATTGATTTTCCTCTTTGTGGAATGCAGAATCTCTTGATGACTTAGAAGCATCTTCTAAAGGAAGAAGTTCTGGAAATGATTTTCTCTTAATTTAAACAGACTTTGGAAAAAATGCTTATTTTGTATATTAAAACAGAAAATTGGTCACAAACTGCTTTTTCTTTCTTCTTAGACACTAGAGAAAAACTGAAGTCAAAACATACCTGTTCCCAATTTACATGCAGGGTCCATCTCAGGGAGGTCTCATAGGAGAAGTGAAGCAGGAAATAGTGTCTTCCTGCACTAACTCTCCTAGCTATGACTGGAAAAGTACAAAGGAAACTACATGCAGCCTGTCAGCAAGGCAGTAATATGACACGTGTGGTAAGGAAATCAGACAGCAAATGGAGGATGATTGCTCAGGTAGGGCATACTCCATATTATGTCCTGCTCCTATATTTTCATGTCTGCCACTTAAACAGAAAAGATAAGTTGCTAAGTCACAACTAGAGGGGCTCTTATATGCCAAAATGTTCAAGGCTGGACTTAAGAATACACGTTACGTCAGACCATATGGGACTGAAGGGGTCAACTCTGCAACAAGAAATATATGTAGGTTAGTTAAAGATAAATGAGGACCCTTGGACTAGGCCAGTAATAATGTTAAATACATTGGTTTCCTCACCTTTATCAGTAACAGGATTATGACAAGTACCTTTGCCTCCTATTTTCCAGCAGAAGTGCCTGTGAAAAAGATGAGGGCTAAGTGTATCTATAAGCTAGGACAAGTCAATATGCTGTAATAACAGCTCTGACAAAGGTATTATATAGGAAAGGCATTATATAGGAAATCAGAGCAACTGCTTTTAGTTTAGTTCTTAAAAGCAGCAAATCAGGTTTTTACTTTTTGACTTCTCTCAGCCTGGGCTGCAAGTATAGACTAAGTGGAATTTTATCTTCCAACAAACTTATTTTGCAGTTTCTCAGCACCATCCCTTGTGCAAAACTACAATACAGTGCTTAGTATGCAGATACTGGTTAAATATGTTTGTTTAAAGAAACTTTGACCCCTTCAGTACACCATGGTAACTCAGAATGTGTTGGGGTTGGTGTGTTTCTCTAACTGACTGTGTATGTCAGTGTGTATAAAATAGCCTTAAACACATCTTTCTCCTTTAGTTATGAGTAACACAAATTCCCTTTTAAAATATTCAGGTTTGCCACCTCTGGACCCATGATCACATTACAGCAGTTAAACAATGCACATGCTCTTAGACCATAGCAAATGCAAGCTAATATGGAGGAGGCTCCTCTTTGTAAGCCAAGAATAATTTCATGCGTAGTTAACATTATTTTACGGGCTTTTGGGGAAAAGTCTACATTCGATAGTTCAGATGCAAAACATGTTGAGGGTAAGAAAATCTTCTTGCACCCTCAGGGCCTGCTGAAAAGGCATAGATGTGATTCTGCCTCTTACAGCACCAGCTCCTCTTCAGTTCTTGAACAGCTATGGCTGGAACCCTATGAGCCTGCAAAGAGCTGATAGCTTACCTGTATCTCTGCTGTTTAGCAGCTCCCTTACAAAGCTGAGGACAGGAAGCAAGCCACACAGCTACAAGCTCAGTGGTCAGTTAAAGTTTACACAGTATTCCTGTTTCACAAGGAGAACTCCAGCTGGCTTTGCTTTCAGCAGTCAGCTGATCTAAACAACACTCCTACTCCTGAGAGGGAGGACACCAAGGCAAGAGCTAGAGCACAAAGGGCTTGTCAAGGGGAAAGTGGTCAGGCTACCACTGAAGTGACCAATTATAGGCAGAAAGCTCAGCAGCCACAAGAATGTCCATTAGTGGTACAGGGGAAAGAGTAAGCATGTGTGTAACTGAGCAGACTCCTCTGTGCATGACTAAGTTCTAGTTCAGATCCTGGGTCAGATGCACTTCTGGATTCTTGGGATAAGCCCACAGAAGTCAATAGAGGAACCTAAATAAGCTGCTTCAGGCTACAGTCTCCTGTTTTATTACTGCAGTGCACAGCACAGGATTCACAAGGCTCGGGCTACCTAACTGCACAAGAAGCTCAAAGTTTGCTTATGTTGATGAAGCAAAAGCTTTCAACATGTCACAAGTAATTTACCAGTTTACAACAAGATACTGAAGAGAGGCAGATGTAAAACTAAGGATTAAAATGTCTATTAACTAACTACTTGGAAAGGACTCTGAATGGAGCCCAAAGGTTTCAGCAAGAACCAAGTAGATCAGTCTGAGGATTAAAAGAGATATAACAGTAGACACTGGTATCTTCTCTGGTACATACAATATGCAAAGCATTTAAACCAAGACAGATTTTTCACACAGGAAGAGGGCTGAAGAGCTGTCAGACTAATTATCCTGGTCAAACAGCTATGAAAAAAGTGCAATTCCTAGAATATCGAGATCAGAACTGCATTTTAGTTTCATTTTTAAGACTGCAAGCTTTTCAGGGTAGTAACTATCTAATTAAATTTTGCCTAACACAGGCCTTGTCACCTCTTGCATCAGAACAGCTCAAAAGGCTTCCTATCTGCCTGTCCAAAGAGACAGGCACTGGTGAAGTAAGGATTGTCAGGAGCAGGAATTTCCTCTTAAATTGTCAGGTTTTGCCACCCCTTCTTAACCAAGAGTTCTGAGAGCACCTCAAGGTCTCTAGTAGTTCTTCTTGGAGTAACCTGCAGTATTGTGCAATATTCCTAGGGTAATCTGCACTATCAGGGACAGAGGCTACTGCAGAAGGCCCTGATCCAGTCCACCAGCATGTTAGCACAAACCTGCCTTCAGTGGTAGTTTAAGTTATTGCTCGGAACAGGGCTGGCTGACATGCAGACAGATGCTTGATTTTGCCAATTCATCTGGAGGCAGCGACCTTCAGTACAGGGGCAGGGCGGACAGCTGGGAGCAACAATGTCAAACTGGACTGGCAAGATTCATCAGGGATTCTCTGTCAAAGACCAGTTCTTCATTTTGCTTCCCCTGGAATGTGTCAGCCCTAAACAGCTGTCCCTTAGTGCTGGAAAGAATATCACTCATGGGATATTAAAGTTGATGTCATGGAAATGTATTCAGTTATTGGGAGACTAACAGATTGGGATTGGGATTATTCAAGACTAACATGTAACTCTTGCAGACTTATGTGCTGCTCTCACAGACTACACTGAGCCACTGCTGCTCACAGCAGTGTTTCCATAGCGGATGACAAAACAGCCTGCAACTACACGAGCAGCACTGCCACCAAGGCAGAACAACTACTACTGCAGTCCAGTTCCCCTGCACCTTTCCAGTAATACCACAGAAACATTTCTGGCACCTTAATGATCTTTCATTTCATTGCCTGAGCCACGTGTCACTAGAACTGAGATCCCATTACAAGAATCTGACAACTTTGTAAAGGGTTATCAGGCATTCCCAGGGAAGACTTTAACCACAGGCCTCTGGAAATACTTTTTATTATGCTTTGGAAATTTTCATTAGTCATGTGATCAAGATACGTGATCAAGACAGTTTTCTTAGTGCAAAGTGCTTTGCTGCCTGTTGAACCAATGTGCAAGCTGTTAGTGAAAGCAGGAAGTTATTTACCAGTCAGCCAGGACCACCTTAAACACACATCTTTACTGCTACCCACTTTCCTTATCGTCTGTATTTGAGATTTGATCCATCTCCTTGCATCAAGTCCTCATTTATCACAGGCATGCATTACAAACCCACCACGCCTCCAGCTGTTGCACGCACACCAAGCTACTCTCAGATTACAGCATATCTTTTAACTATCCAAAACATCACCCATTTTGGCTGAAAATCCACTTTGACTCCTTCTATCTGGCCAACTCAATCTTCTCCAGTTCCCCAGCTCCTTTTCTGCTCTTCTGCTCCTTTTCACTTCTGCTTGCAAGGAAGATGATAGCGGGAGGTATGGTGGTCCTTCAGGTCAAACTCATCATGGCCTTCTCTGAGAAACAAACACAAACTGTATTGAGGAGAGTATACACCAGGCATGGCACCCATTCAAAGACACAAGGTATCTTCCAGTGCCCCTACTAGAAACCTATCCTAAGGGTAGGCTGAGAGGACCCCACTGGCTGCCACATGCACTGACAGCTTGATCTATTTGCATGGAGTAGAAACCTCTGAGGTACTTTACGGAGAATCAGAAGGCTCTGCTCATCCTTAGCTATCAGAATGGGAAGTGGTAGGAGGACTCTCCGTCTCTTTTCCTTTTAAAGAGATTCACATTGCTCATTTTCAGTACTACTGCTGTAACTCCTGAGTGTATTAGCAACTCCCACGACAACAGCCAAAATGAGTCTGCTCCATAAAATCTGAAAAATAACTGTTGTGGCTAAATTACACTATATTGGCAGTTGTTTTAACCATGCTGAAAAGCAGGCAGGGTGAAGACATCAGCTCTCGCTTTCAATGTGCAACTGATGCACTTGCTCACCTGCAAGTCTGCTGATTCTGCTTTTATTGATGTTTTCTGCATAAGCTGTTTTTTGTTTGTTTTTTTAAGCATCTAGCACTGCCAATCACATGTTTCTTTACACTTTAATACATTCTTTCCCACACCATTCCCATCTCTCTGCAAAACCCTCTGCAGGAAATGACAGAACACACGTAAGAGCATCTTTTCCCTCTCTCAACCAGATCCTCACTATGCTGCAGTCTAAATGTCTACCAGCTCTAACATGACAACCTAGTTGATTCCAATGCTTTTGAGCCCTGACGAAAAGAAGCCACACAAGCTGTGATGAACAGCTATTTATCCAAGGGAGTTAACATCCAAAATGACACATATGGCTTTTTGTCAGAAATAAGTTACATGTGTTTAAGAAACAAGACTATAACTGCTGTAGGATGGGACTGAGGGAATAAGGTTCTTCCATATGCATTTCAGAAACCAAGTATTTTTATATGGTTTAAGACTGCGTGGTGTCAAACGAAGAAAAGCCTCAGGGATTTATGCTATGTGACCTCACCTCCTTTGAGAATCCAACCCAGATCGTTTATCATGTTGCATGAACAACCTCCAGACTTGCTGGACAATGGTTTCACTCATCCTGTCCTTGCAATGCAGCACGTGAGCTGCCCAGAGGCAATGCAGACAATGTGCCCACACATGCATTGCAGCAGTGCAGAAGGAGCATTTTGCCCAGAGCCAGCTCAACCCCTAAAGCAAGGGCAACAATTCATCTCATAAGTGATTGCCTTTAAGGAGCAGCAGTCAGCCCACTGTCAGGGTCCTCGCACCGCCCTGAACACAGACAGGTGGCCAAGCTTCCCTGTGACCCGCCTGCCAGATCAATAAGAGCGGGAATTACCGAAAGCATCGCTGGCAGTAGAGGTCCCCGTCACAGCCGTGGCATCGCAAAGCAGCATCTTCATTGCAGATGCAGCACCAGGGTAACTCCTTCTCATCACTGTCGTCTGAGCTGGGAAGCGCCACAGTGACTGAAGTCTGGCTCTACCTCAGGAGTAAGACAGAAATGCAGAATTCAAAGGAGACATACGAGACTTCCATTGCCATATGTGGTGGCCAGTGACACGTACAGTGCAAGACCTACACTCTCTTCTAACATCTGAGAGATTAACTGGCCTGGAGCCCAAGGTTAAGCTGTAAATGTATGGTTCTGCGCATACAGAAAAGCACCTACTTGCATCTGCTCATGAATCTACAGTGTCAGGTTAACAGCTAATCATCCACGTTCAGTGTCTACCTAGAACAGCGTAAACCAACGTTGTCTGCTCTGTGTTAAAGGCTGCAGCCCAGGTCACCTGGCACTCAGTGCAGCTATACCCAGTGAGAGGCAATCTCTGCCACAAGAGCAGGTGCTTTAGCAGTTCTGCTGAAAAGGTGAGAAGGGAAGGCAGCAGTGAAGAAGTCACCTATCATTTTCTCATGTTACAAACACAAAACAGACACAAAGGAAATGACTTCACAAAGCCCCCTATGACTGATCTGTACCTGAGGCTGGCCTGAAAAGTTCTTCCAAAATGATCATCTAAAAATCTATCCATAAAGTCCTCCTTATCTCCTCCTGCTTTACGGAAAGCCTTTACTGAAATGAAGTTTCAGGCACACTGGAACACAGGGCCAGAACACTGCCAAAAGCAGCCTCCTAACACAGCAGAGAAGAAACAGGGCTAGTATCTACATCAGTGATGCCAAGAGTGCAA
This sequence comes from Crypturellus tataupa, assembly GCA_034781795.1. Lineage (NCBI taxonomy): Eukaryota > Metazoa > Chordata > Aves > Tinamiformes > Tinamidae > Crypturellus > Crypturellus tataupa. Next base: position 5,006,944 of record JAWLRI010000563.1, read on the forward strand.
GGTGGCATACCTATGAAATGGATGTTTTTTCAATAGCACTTACAATTAATTAATTTCTTCCACAGGGACAGGCCTGTCACCTGTCTGTGAATCACAGGTCCATTTAATTCTTGTGATCTACTTTAGAGAAGGTGTATGCATTTCCATAATAGGCTGGAATCCATGCTTAGCATATGATATCTTGTTACTAATGCCTCACTTTGACGTTATAAGAGAACACAGGCACTTGATTACTATCTAGAAATTCTATTCTGCACCTGCCAAAAGCACTGGCAATCCTCCCACTCACTCTAGGTCAGGCTCTATGGTACTAAACCGTGACTTCTTGGATTTAATCATATTGGTGAGTTAAAAATCCCTTTTCTCACACCCACCTCACCAGACCTATACTGATCAACTTCACTGTCCTATGCAGAGGAAAGCCAACATGCAAGGGATTCTAGCAAATCCCTTTAAAAGTACAAGATGATTCACATCTGCTGTCAGTGATGGTCAGACTTGCAGAAGCAGCTGAGATGTTTGCCTTCTCCGCTCGTCTGCCTGGGGAAGCTGTCTGGTTGTTTCTTTCTGCACACAGGGTAGGGATATAGCAGACTTTTCCTGCAGAGCTGTACTCTCCTGGGACCCTGGAACATGTCACTTCCAAGAGATCCTGGCCAGCTCACTGACCTTTTGCTTTGCTTTTTTAAGTAGGTTCTGTTGCAGGGATCCTGGCTGGGTCTTCTCATCTGGAGGAATATTGAAGCCACTTGCTTCATCCAAGGCTGCTTCGTCTGTAAGCTGATAACAAGGAAAAGTAAGAAATTGGCGGTTTCACTTTTGGGAGCCTCTGGGAGGCTCTAAACCTCCTTCCCTTCTCTTTGTCCTCATGCAATAATTGGAGAAGTCCAAATATGCTTATGTGGTGTAGACGGATGCAAGCTAAGTGCCTGCACTTGAGAGATGGTGTGTGCACTGAGAACAGCCAGCCTAGCAGCAAGAAGCCTCAACTAATACATTCTGCCTTGCAGTGCAGCTGTCAGCAGACTTTTAACATCATGCCAATCACACTGGTGCGGTCTGTCACCAGCCAAGAATACAGGTAGGGCAAGCTCATATCTCCCTTCAAAATAAACCACAGACATTTCAGAGAGAAATCTAGGCATAAGCTGTGAAAAAAGTGTCTCATCATTCATGTTCCAGCTCACTGGGAGATGAAAGAAGCAGCAAAGAAGCACCAGTAGGTGCTTGGGATAGGGTCAGAGAGCAGAAACAGACCAGAAGAAACACTAAGCACGAAGGAGAACACGAGTATGTCAGACTAGTCGTAAAGTCTTGTATTTCCTGTGGCTGAATGGACATGTGGTAATTAGCACTGGAAAAGCACTGAGAGAAGGACATGAGATTCTGCCCAGGGACAGAGATACATCCTTTGCATGCTCATTAGAGACCAAAAATAAATAAATAAATAAAAGGGGGGATGATTAAGAGGAAGGAAAACACTTCTGACCTGTTTTAGCACTCTCTGAATGGCCTCCTCTTCATCTACTTCCTCATCACTGTCAGGAAGATTATAGTTTTCCAAAGTAACTGCAGAAATAACAGGCAGAGGACCTTGTGACCCACACCCACCTTACACATTTGTGTTCTACAGACCATCCTCCACAGGGCAAGTTCCAGACAGGCTGGCACTCTGGCACAGACACACAGCTCCTTTTCAGACTTTTCAAAAGAGGCACTACTGTTTGCTTGTTTTCAGTGTAAGAAGGGGAAGGGAAAAAAAGAGCTTTGTTTTTAAACGCTCTTACTACCCTCACCAGAGCATGCTAGAATTATCTGAAAGAAAGATGTAAAACAAAGGAGTCTGCCCTTATAGCTCCAGCCTTGAGCCCCAAACAGGAGATTTGTACTGATTTCATGATGGACCAAATCGTACAATTTTACACCCACAGCAAAATCTCAGCTTGTTTTCTGCAGAACATATAGGAATTAAATGGATCAAGACTCTCAAAAGAGAGAAAAATTGTTTATCACAAACTCGGTTACCTCTTTTGGCATTTCTCTATAACCCACCTTTTTCTGGGTCTTGGCCTCTAAGTGCTGCCAGTCTCTTGGCAACTTGTAGGATCTTCTCCTGCCTAGTGTTCTCTTCCCGCAGTTCAGAAGCAGCCTCTGCCAGAAGTTTATTCTTCTCTTCTTCTAGCTGTTTTGGATCCAGACTTGCAGGGCAAACCCCACCTTCGCTTTCCCGATTGAGATCATTCAATGTTTGCTTGTTAGCAGCTGGAGAGACACACAGAACATGCTGATGACTCAGTAGTAGCCTTCCCAAGGCTCAGTCAACACCACTTGGCATGGGAGCACTGGCATGGGAGCACTTTGTTGCTCCCAATTGAGTTAATGATGGGAGAAGGCATGCCAGAGCTGAATCCACATGCTACTTAGAGAGAAGCTAGTGAGCCAGGTTGCATTTTAGAATGTGATTGCAGAAGACAATGGTATACCCAATGTCGAGAGAGAAGAGAAGAGAAGAGAAGAGAAGAGAAGAGAAGAGAAGAGAAGAGAAGAGAAGAGAAGAGAAGAGAAGAGAAAAGAGAAGCAACAGCTCCTCCCTAGGGAAGTGTCACCTTACAGAAATAGAAGGGAGTGATCTAAGTAATATAATAATATAATCCTGAAAAGAAGAAACCACCTTCCAGGTAGAGACAATGGGACCCAGTGTGGAGCTGGGTGGCTCTGCTTAGTCAGTTTGGACATTATGAAGGGGAGATAAGGACAAACTGGACACCTAACTCAACTATTAGCTAGTGAAGGAAGTGTGTGTTTTCCTCCCATATATTAGTAGATAGAAACAGCTCACTAGAAGACAAAATAGATACCTTGAGGCTGGACTCCTGGAGTGTAACGTTCATCAATGGCAACTTCTTCAGCCAGCTGAGTTAACAGGTCATCTGCCTGCTGGGCAACGCTTCGTGTATCAGGGGGTTGGTGCACCTAAGAAACAAGGGGGAGGGAGAAAGGAGAAGGCAAATGAGAAGAAAGGGACACAATCCAACTAAAAAGAAAAAAAAAAAAAAAAAAAACAAAAAAAACACAAAGATCATCTTGGCTGGGAACAACATTAAAAGATGCTGCCACTGAACTTGGGAGATCAGCCCTGGTATCTAGTGTGGGACTTCATTACCAGAGGTGTTGAATGCCCATGACTAACTGCTGTTAAATAAATAAGGGGCAATAAATGTGCAGGATTAGATAACTGCTGGGTCCCCACCCCAGCTGTTACCATCTCCAAGGCATTCTCAGCAGTGCCCACCAGCAATCTCCACTGCAACAAGAGAAAAGCTGGGTGAGCAGGACAGCTGAAAAAGGAGAGCAAGGAAAGAACTTCTCAGGGACAAAATCATTCACACCATCTTGAAGGTACAGATCCAATCTCTTCCTCTATAATACGAGGCCAGCTGCTTGAGCTCTGTGCTTCCACTTCTGGATGTAATTTCCAGTAACTAACAGGATTTTGCTTGGCAGTATGAAATATAGGATACAACTAGAAGGCAGGGCTGATAAACCCAAACACAGATAAATAGGTTTGAATGAAAAAAGAAAAGGAAAAAGAAAATCAGGTGAGTTAGGAATACAAATTGATTGAAGAGAATAAACTTAGCATTGATTGTTGGAAACGAACACATCAACTATAGTTGATTTAAGCATAAGACCACAGATTGTATCTTTTACTGCAGCAGTGTACTGCTGCTCATTTGCTTCAAGAGAATAATCACACAAACTGGAAGCAGAGAGATTTCTGAAGGGAAGCACCTGAAGAAAAAAAGGTGAAGGAGGAGGAAGGGCTGTCACACTTCAGAAATCCCTGGGGACACCACAGCTGCTATGCCAGCTCCGATTATACTGCCAGCCAAAGGGCGGAGGGGGCTTACTGCTCTGTGAGCCTGGGAAGGAGGAACTCTCCCTTGCAGCACAGCCAAGCGGTCCTCCATTTCCTGTGTGGATGGAACAGGCCCCTGGCAGCCTTCCTTCAGCGCAGCGAGCCTCGCTTCGATCTCGGCCTCGGAAGGGATGGACTCTGCATTTCAGACCAACAAGGGAAAATAGGTTATTCTGTTACTGAAAACAAATGTCTTTTTTTTTTTTTTCTCCCTTAAAACTGTATTTCTCAGAATGCAATTCTGAGAATCATGGCCCCGACATGTGAGCAAGAACCTCCCTCAGCCCTTGATCTGAATGGGGTTCTGTTGCAGAGACTAGGAGAATACCCTAATGTTCATAGCTACCCTGGCCTTCCTCGAGTCATTGCCTCCTCTATCATTACCTCCTCTACCTCTGATAACCACTTTGCAGCATGTCTTTCCCTTTCAGTATAATGTGTCATTTAAAAAAAAAAAAAAAACTTTGTTCTACTGCAGGCACCACAAATGTATCCCAGAACATGCAGAGAGCTGTGGCCTGGGATCAAAGTCCCAGTTTTCTCTTCTCTGTGAGGTAAAACTAGTCAGAGAACAGTCTTACAGAAACTGGTACTGGTGTGATGCAAAATAACCCAGAGGAAACCTTCTGCAAAACAGATTGCCCAAAGCTCCCCATTTTACTCAGCTCCCACTGTGCTTGACATGGGATTTTTTTTTAACTAGAAACAATAGAAAAATCAGGAAATGATTTCACAGGTAAAATACTACCCCAAAACTGAGAGGCAATTTCAAGAGAAACCCCAAGGAAAACAAAGAAATCAGAACATTAATCTAAAACCACTGCAGAATCTAGCCACTGTGTTATCAGGACATAGCTGTTCTGGCTAGTTTATCCATGTGATTGTCTGAAAAGACAGGCTCTGAAAGATCATCACTTCCCTCTTCCCTCCAGCTCCTCATTTCCCAGTTAACAGTGTTCCCACCCTAATAAATGCCAGAGTTCTTTGAAACTCACTGGGTTTCCTTTCCTCCCTGAGCCTTTCCAGTCTCTCTGCAATAGCTCTATCCTTTTTTGAAAGTCCTTGGTATACAGAGCCTGCTTGACATGGTTTCACAGCTGCCTTCTGCTGCCCTTTGGGCTGGTTTTGCTTAGCCTCAAAAGCTGCTACGCGCCTGTGAAAAGGATGGAAGAAGACATGACATTGCTGAGAACAGAGGTTTCAATCATGAGACAAGAAGACAGTCTCTGTGATCCCTACCCACTATTTGAAGACAGACAGTATAGGGGAGCACAGAGACCACTCATTCCTGTACCACGTTCTACCACATGGACAGGATGTAAAGAAAGGAAAAAAGTAGTAAAAAAAATGAGTAAAGAAAGGCACAGCCCATCACAACAGCCCACAGCACCATTTTTGAGGAGACAGGCAGTATTTCAGCATCAGACTCCTGTTTCCCAGACAGCCAAAGTAGGTCTCAGCTGAACATAACAAGGTGGCTGTTCAGCAGCTACTCAAAAGTAAAAGCAAAAATCAAAACCAAAAGAAAACAAACAACCCCTTCCACACATCAAACCAAATCAGCCCTTTAGGGAACAAAAGCTCCAACCTTATTCTAATTCTGAACAAGCAACCCACCTTGAAAGAAACAGTTCTGATGGTCCCTATGAGGGGAAGAGGACAGAGGGTCTGAAAGGTAACCTTGGGCAGAAGCCAAAGGGCTCTCTGGCAGGTGCAACTCACTTTTTGTAGTTCTCCGGTGGTGACCATTTTGCTGAACTGCTTTGAGATCCCTCTCTGGAAGGCAAAAATAATACTCTCTCTGAACTCATGTCCTGGCAGTGCTTCAATCATCTATTCTTTCAAACCATGAAAAATTAGCATATGTGTCTGAATCCCTTGGCATAGTCCTTCCATAACCTCATTAATATAGTGATCAGCTCTGGAAAGGTGTTGGATGATGTAGCCACCTAGGACAGTGTGGAACCTCACTTCTAGTCCTTTGTTTCTACTGCTTCACATCTGGATAACATTCATTTGGTTTAATATACTCATCAGCATTCCAGGGGAAAGGAGGGTGAGTCACCCTTGCCCCCCACAGCTTGTATCTCCCAGCCCAGAGAACAGCTAACAGCTAGCCTAGACTCCCAGTGTATTTAACTCCAGTACAACAGAGTACTCTGAAAGGAGTTATGTCATGCAACAAACACAGAATTATATAATGCACAACCCAAACTCTAAATGAAGTGTCAAAAACATGGTTATATAAACACCAGTACCCTAATAACGTCTTCTAGCCCGCTTGAACACTGCACATCACAAACATCTTGTGTAACTCTAGGCCTTGACTTGCTATGTTCAGGTTAAACAGCTAACTATGCTTGTAGGTTATGCACACCTATGTATGGTTAACATATCGTTCTTAGAAGTTACAAACACATTTGCACTCTGCTGTAAATTACAAATAAAGAGTGCTTTTTGAGTGCCTTTTTTTGGGGGTGGGGGGGGCTAGACTGCTTTCCTACTCAGCCTTTTCAGTTCTGAAAGCTGTTTTGCATGAAGAGCATCCATACAGGCAGCTTACAGAACTGCAACCTTATATATCTGCTGTTCAGTAGGGGGATGATTTTTTCTTCTGTAACTCTACAATTCTGACATTAAACAGATGAGAAAAAAAAAAGAATCAGAAAAGGCAGATTTCTTTTCTGAATATTATTGGAGTTGTAACAAGCAATCAGAAGTTTTCCAAATTGAAAGATTGTGAGCTTGTATTTTCCTCTTATGCTACTCCAAAAGCACTGGCTTATCTTTAGATAACTGCAGAGCCAAAACATTCCCCACTTGTTGGTGAAAATTCCTTGCTAAATGGGAAAATTGGGGAAGAGAAGTAATCCAAATGCAAGCAAAGGGGCAGAATACATAAGATTTGGTAGAGAGAGGGTTTCTGATGTAGACTGTGCTTTTGTGTTGCCTGTGTGTGCGTAACAATGCAAGCTGCTACTGAATTACAATTTTTTGTTTTCGACAGCCTATGTGAAAATACATATATTTTTATTTTAAAAGAACGTCAATTATACACTACAACATGTAGGTCTTCAGACTACACGTAGGAGAGAGCTCTCACTGATGAGGAGCTGTGGCACTGTTTGCCTACAGAGGTAGCACTCAGAACATCTTGTTCCCCGGCTGTTCAAGTCCTGCACAACAGGAAAGACTGCCACGGCTCTCGGAAGGGTGCACCTTTCCGGGCACAAACAGACGGGCTTCACCTGGTCCCATCTGGCAAGGATGCCCACAGGCATCCCGGGTCCATACGTAAAGATTTAAACCTGCTCTTTCACCATGGACAACCACCTCACAGACACTAACATGTTCTGACTGAACAACCCACGAGCTTAGCTCGAAACTGCAAGGTACAGAAGGGCAGACCTGGCTGTCATGAGAAACCTGACACGTCACGACACTGGCATCCAAAACGAAGACCCAAAGCGGGGCTGTCCTGGGCGCAGGACTCCCCTCTTACCCGGCCAGGCTGCCGTGGCACTGCTTGCACACCTTCTGCGGCGCGCTCCCGCAGCGGGCGACGACGGCGCTGAAGCGGAGGCAGCCAGCGCAGAATGCCCGCCCGCAGCTCCGGCACCCGCACTGCGGAGACACAAGGGACAGACCTTCACCCCGAGCCACCACGTTCCTCCCCACGAGCGTACGGGGAGCAACGGCCTCATCACGATTCCCAGGAGGGCTCTGTCGCTAACTGCTGCGGATATAAATTCCCCAAGTTTCAGCCTCGGATTCTTGTTGGAATCGGAGATGCCAGGTCATCCCACCGCAAAACAAAGGGTCTTTCCCTTGCGACACCCAACACATTTCGGGTTAGAGGGATGACAAATCCCTCGTTTGTGTGAGTAGCTGTGCAGATCACGGCTAGTCCTTTAGCCGCGATCTTCACAGAG
>JAWLRI010000563.1:5014894-5036273 GCA_034781795.1 Crypturellus tataupa
CTGCCCGGCGCCCGCGATGGCGCCCGCGCCGGCCGCGCGGCGCATTGTGGTGCTCGTAGTGCGGCGGCGGCGGGAGGACTGCGCTGCCCGGCAGGCAGCGCGCGCGAAGGCGGGCCCGGCACCGAGCGGCGGGGAACCACTTATAGTCTAGCAATAAACTCTAATTTATGCTCTGTAGCGAGCTCGCTATAGCAATAGCAAGGCTATTAAAGAAATTTAACTCATTTGCCGCAGCAGAATTTGTCATAGGGTCCTGATAAATCGCGGTAAGAGAGGATTTAACTGCGGCTTTTACAGAGACGAGGGGAGCCGGCCCATCCCGTATGCCTTTACCCGCCGGTGACCGCCAGGCGGGGCCCGGCTCCCGCACCACGGGCGGGTGCTTCACCCTTTCTTTTGGTTCATAGCAGAACCCAGTTGTTGCATAGTATATTCTCTGCTCCAAAAGGTTTGGGCTGAAAATGCTGTATTTGTCTTTGACTTGGTACCAAACTGTATCTAAGTGTATTGGTCTTGTTCTTGATGATCTTGGGACTTGATTGCAATGCACTTGCAAGTAAACCTGGTCTGAAAATGTTAAATTAATCCAAAATGTGATTGTATGTCTGCTCAGTCCCCTAGGCCATAGTGCTTCTCCTTGCAGTTCAATGTGATAAAAAGGGCAGATAACAGCAGCTGAAATTGAAAACTGAGTTTCAGTAGTCCTGCTGCAGCAGCAGGCTCATTTGCTTCTTCCAGATGATGAACCGATTGTACTATCACCATGCCAAAAGCTACTTTATTTGCTGTCAGGCCTGGGGGCTTCCAGGCATCTAGTCATGAAAGTGAATGTTGGCTCAACCACAGTTATTTACTTATGTAAGAGAAATATGTTTTAAATTAAACAAAGACTGACCAACAAGTAAAAGTTTGCTGTTTCTGTAGTGCTTTATTCCAAGTTGCCTCCCTTCCCTTCCTCCCCCTCAAAAAGCAGGAACTAACAAGTCTCTGTTCTGGCTTTTACAGGTTAAAAAGGTGTACTCTAGAAGGTGCTGACTTGCCACCCTGATAACAACCAGGACCATCTCCTGTTCCATGTGCACAGATTAAGAGAAGTGGCTGTGTTTATCACAGTTCTGTCTTCACCTACAGTGAAGGTAGCACCTGTTTTGGTTCATGTATATGTATGTGTGCATATGTATATAATATATGTGTGTGTGTGTGCAAATAAGATATATTCATTACTGCTAGATATCTTTAAGGTTAGATTTTTACATTTTGGCTTGCAGCTGTGTTTTAAATAAATGCTGAACATCTATTTGAATCTCTTAAAATCCTGCTAAGGTGGCATTTAAATCCTAGACCTTTGGCCACCCTGTTTTTGCTGTCTGCTGTTTTTTTTTTTTAATTATTATTAGCTGAATTCATATATCTCATAATTGAACATTAATGGCAGCTTATAAATCATTTATGGACAATGTCCATATGAGAGGATTGTCTCTAAGACACAAATTGCTTTACACTGTGCAGCTGAGTACACCTATTACCAAGGTCTGTGGATTCCACATATTGTCCTTTTAAGTTCTGGAACTAACGGGGTGAAAATGAACAGCAGTCATTACCAGAAGAATGGCTGTAGAACACATCAAGGTATTTATCAAAACAAGCAATGCTTTATACTTTGCATAGATTTATAGACAAATAATATACATTCTCTCACTAAAGTGGAGACTGCTAGCAGGAAAACAGAAATTTTAGCAGAACTTAGAGGAAAGGTAAAGTGTGATGTTAGCTGAAGCTAACATGCTCATCTCTTAGGGAAATTATTAACAAGAACATCTAACAGCTGATGAAAAAGGGAATGTTTAGATCTTGAACTGAAAAGTCCTTTATATGAAAGCAGCAACTTATTTGCAACTTCAGTCTTCTCGATGATTTCTTTGTACAGACAGGATGTTTAATACCTGATTTGATGTCCAAAGCTGCTGAGTCCACCTTCATTCAATAAGCTTTTTATTAGGTATGTCATTAAAAATATATTTTGAGTATATAAACCCCATGGACAGTTTCAGTCCTGATTCAAGCCATGGCTTATTCATATGAATGTCTATGACAAGTCCCTCCTTGTCCTCTTCCCATTTGTTCTTACTATTAACGTTTTCCTTCTAGTCAAATCTATTCCCTGATTTAGCTTACCTCCCAAAAGGGGTGAATACAATTCTTCGAGCTGAGGTGCCACACCAGAATCCATTCTTAATGTAAAGTGCTGATTTCCAGGCCAAGCTAAAGCACCTGTATTACCTCTACAAGGAAGCTTTGCTTCCAAGCACAAGCAAGCCTGTCCCTGAAGGGCTTTCTGTTTTCATACTGGAACGTGGACTAAGGTGGGTAATAAGATTTGTCAGAGTATGGTTTAAAGTTGCACCATAGCCATATTCTGAAATCTTTTTGAGCCTATTTTCTAAGCAGCTCACTATGTAACATGACAAGTTCTTCAAAATCCGATTCCAAAGTTTCAATTATGCTATAGTATTCAGCAATAGTATCCCAGCAATGGGATTACTAACAAAAAAGGGCGGTTCAGACAGAAACATCCCATGGGCAGGAAAAAGCATTTTTGTTTGTAATTCGCCATTACTTCTAGACTGCTGTAGAAGTAACAAGCTAATAGCTCAAGCTTCAAGCTTCTTAAGGCAACTTTTTGGCTGAAATCAGTGGCATTTTGACTTTCCCTGCATCTTGCTGGTCTCACTTTCCCATCTACACAGTACTACCTACAAAATGTGTAATTCATCTTGAACCCAGGAAACTCCCATGCTATATCACTGTGAAATTCAACTAGTACAAAGTTTCCAGTGGAAGTGAAGTGTGCAACCCTCTTTGTCCCACAATATGGGCCAACTGCAGGTGACGTAGGTCGGCTTCCATCATGTATGAGCAAATAGTCATAGACGCATCTGTCATTAGCTTCCAGTTCAAAGGATAACATTTTGAGAGAGATCTAGAGAAAGTATGACCAAAGTACTTTGCTTTCAGGTTGCATACAGAGAAGGATTTAAAAAGTACAAATAGAATCTACATTCCTTATGGGGAAATGGTGTTTTGTAATTCTATGTTTGCAGTGTATCCTGATCCCATATCATAATGCAAATTATTAACACCAAATTGTTGATTTTATCAGGATTTGGATTAGAAGCAGCAGTAAGGAGCACTACTGGTCTTGCACGCTTTAAATTCTGTTCTCTAGAGAAAAATAGAGCACCTGTGCAGTATTTCAGTTTTAGTGATGACTCTTAAAAAGAGCAAGACGTACAAGTTAAATTCATAAGAGTTAACATGCACATGGAGAGATTTTCCCTTAATGACCACCCCAAATATCAAGATACAGCACAGGTTTAATTAAGTTTATGTGTTCAGAATTTCACTCTAAGAATAACTGTTTAAAATGTGACAGAGTGTTATTCTTCAAGGCAAAAAGAATCTATTAGAGAACACTGCTGAAGCCAGCAAAAGAATTCCTCTATGCCTTACCTTGTATCCTATTGGAGATTTAATGATCCAGAAGCATGCTTGGTTTTGGGGGTATTTTTTGGGATAGTTCGGAGAGGTGATGACTCCATTTGAGACTGTGAAAGTACCTCCACAATTCACTGAGAATGTAAAGGAGAAAAAGCAGAGAAGCACTTGTTGACAAGAGTATTTAGACAGTAGAAAAGTAAGCTTATGTTTGAAAGTCTACTGCTCAACTATGTTATTTCTTTGCCTAGCATTTTTATCAGCAGCTGTGCTGAAGCAGCTAAAAGCATGGCTGCTAAATAACCTTTGGAGGACAGAACTAGCAAAATTAAAGAAATGGTATTCTAATAGGGCTAATTTACTGCACTTCCAAAAAAAAAGGACTCATTTAAGTATCTTAGACACTATAGAAGTGAATTGAGCTTCAGGACACATAATAAAAGCCTTTAATTCAGAAAGTAAAAATTACCCAAAGTTATCTTTCTTGTTGAGTAAAATGCCATGGAGGCTTGAAAAACATGGCCCCAATCCTGACTTTACATCTCACTGAAGAGACTTCTTATCTGCAGTCTTTTGTGTTCTGTGGCCGCACTGCTCCCACTAGTCATTGCATTGCTTTTTTGATTTAAAGAAGCTGTTCTAAAGACATGAAGAAGCCTAGCAAAGGCTCTCAGAAGAATGTGAGGAGGTTCTCAAGACTATTAATGCAAGATCAACATCCAGTTTTCTGTTTCTTGCTTGCTTTCAGCCTCATCAATATTTAGCCTTCTGTTTAATTCCTACAGAGGTATAAAGAATAACATGGAAAAACCTACTATGGAGTAAGTTTTCAAACTTTCATTTTTTTCCATACAAAGACCATTAATGCTATTCCCCAGGCTCTGCAAAGAAGTATTCATACCCTTGATGTAGGAGGCTCTAAATCCAGTGGCTGTAATGTTATGATCACTTGAAAACTCTATCAGCATTGTGGATCCAGAAGCAACTAAGGAGGGTAGCGACCCCTTCCCACAGTACTTGTCCAGCAAAACAGGAGAATTCTTGCTGTTTCCATTGTAAACTTTTACATAGTCAGAAGAACAGTTTGCGGAGAGTTGAAGATCAAAAGCCTCAAACTGCAGGAAAACCTTAAGACAAACAAAATATGTGGATTTACAGAAGTACATAGGAGAAAATTAAAACTGAATTAACCCACACTTTATATCTATTTTACTATCCATCTATCACTGAAATTTGACCTTCTGTATTTAGATGCATAGAATTTCACTTGACTAACCTGTTACTGAACCCTATGACTGAAGACTGACTATTTCTTATCTTTATAAAAGACATCAAATCTTAACTGAATAAAAATCAAGTTTATTTAAAAGAGCTGATATGAAATAAGCCTTTGGAAAATAGCTAAGACTGTTTTTCATTCATTGCATAACAGAATTAACATTTTGGTTCATGAAAATGGCTCCCAGATGCTACAGTCATAATAGAAGAGAAATAATGCTGTATAGCCTTGACACTTTGGTTCAAACTTTCTTTCTCCTAATAAAATTTACCTTATTTTGAGGAATGCGAATCAACCACAGGCAGTGACTATTGTTCGGGTATGGGGATGGATAATTGACAGAGGAGAAGGAGCCTTCGTGTTTAGGCAACACAAAGCTACAGCAATCTGAAGGAAAGAACCAAACGCTGCTGAAAAAAATGAATACTGCAGAAGTGCAAGAGACAGTTCTCTAGAATTTACATCAGAAAAGTTTTAAAGAAAAAATTATCATATTAACTGAGGGCTGAAGGATGTCTGAGAGTGCCTATAGACAACAACTGAATAAGGACTCATATATAAATGTGCGCCTCATGTCTACAGCACTTACTGCACTTGTAGAGCTTGTTGATTTTAGCCACATCCAAGTTGCTCAGTCCTTCTCTCTGCCCAATGGGTACAGAAGGGTCAGGAATTGGTACAATAGTTGGTTCCCCAGGTGTACTAGAAAAATCAAACCTGTAGAAATAAATCACATTTCTAAACCACTTTCTTTTAAATATGGAAGTTCTCTAATTACATAAACATGTGCCCTCTGCGCAGAATTTCAATGAAGGGCAAGAACCTTCTCAGAAAACAGTCTTTCCTGAAAAACAGTGGCAGCTGTTTTGCATGCAGTAAAACAGAGAAAAAATGCATTGTCCTAAGAACTTTGTCCTGAAAAAGTGAGCTGCATCCCACCTTCATGATTCAAAGGAACACAGGATCTGCAATAGTTTTTAATCAACAGCTAATTGTTTATATATTTGATACCTGCAATTTCTTTCCTCCTGCTAAACAAGTTTTATTTCACCAAATAAAGAAAAAAAGAAAAAAAGAACATTTGTGTGGCAGCATGTAACACATGAATCCAATAAAATCAGTTTGTCTTCCCTTCCTCTCTGCCTAAATGATTTCATTAACCCAGTAACAACCTACCATAAGACTTAGAACTGGCTTAGCTCAGTGACTTGATAAGTTGCTTTGCCACAAGGGCCTCTAGAAAAGATACAGGTTTGACCCATTCTCTATTTCCATTTTCATCAATTCTGCTTTCCATGAATACCTCTGACATATGACGTATTCACCTTTGATTATGATGTCTGTTAACTCAGTTTTAAGGGAACAGTCAAAACCATTCCATGTGCACAGCAATTCTCTCTTCCCAGACCTGAGCACCTGTGTTTGCTCCTATGAAAGGAAATCTGTGACACCAACTTACGCGCCATAGTGCATCACAGAAGCATAATCATAAGGAAGGCCAAGATTTCTGGAATTCACTTTCCCAAAATTTCCTTGTTCCCCTGTAAGATAAGAAAGCAATATTTCAGAAGATGGGAAGGAGACACTTCTGCCAGTCCTAAGGAGGATATTGCTGTTCTCAAATACTGCCTGCTATCCAATTCCAAGACTAGCTTAGAATACAAGTCATGGAATCCTCATGCACCCCTCACATAGGACCCTGAGACCTTCAGTCTCCTGGAAGTACCAAAGCCTCCTAAAGCTTTGGTACATGGGTGTAATTCCACTGAATCTAATAAGCTTCAAAATAGAAACTGTCAAATAAGAAGTCAAAGTTTCAATATATTCAATCTAATTCCATTCCTCATGGAAATGTATTATAACCTGTCTACATTAGGATTTTCTAAGTATATTTCAGCGTATTATCTTGAACATTTTAAGCTTCTAACTTAGGTCAAGATGCTTGAACTTTTAAGCCTGTGTTGTACTTTTAAACTGTGTCGTATCTTGAGAGGGAAATCTGGCTGACTAACTAGATCAAAGAGTCACAGGTATGTGTGGGTGACTATCTCCTGTCTTGCAGAGTCTTTCCACCATCCATAGGAAATGGTGTCCACTGATACCAAAGGAGTCTTAGAGCTCAATAGCAAGGCAGAAAGCAAGTTTGCCTCTCATTCGCCCCAGAACATACATTATCATGCCTGTTGTGGCTTCATCTCTCATCAAACCCATAAGCAGTGACTGCAGTCAAGTGAGATTACACACCTGACAAGGACAGCCTGGTAAGGTCAACCAGAATCATCCTGCCTAGGTTGCTAGTATAGTTCTCCCCTTCACAGTTGCTGAGCACCTCATGACTGTAATTCACAAAAAGCCCCTGTGAGGTAAGAAACTGTCTTGTTACCTCTGTGGCCCAGAGGTAAAAGGCTGGAATGCCACTTTAGTTGTCTAGGCTGCACCCAGAAGCTATTCAGGCTCAGCAGTGTCATAGGAAAGAGAAGCATACTCCGAGAAGGGGTTTCATCCCATTTTAATGTGAAAGTACCTATTTCTTTCTTGGCTGGAGGGCATTAACATCAATTTCACCCGAGTCACTTGCCCATGGTAAGACAGGCAAGGTCAGTGCATGTATCTACACACAGTCTGCCCAACATCTGGGCTAGTACTCTAAGCACTGAACACTTTTTTTCCAGTTCAACATCTGTACCTTCATCATTGTAACTAGTGGTTTGTAAACTACAAGCCATTTGGGCAACAGTTCAGCGCTGGACACTTGTCAGGAAATCATCCTGACTCAGTCTCTTGAGTTTGCACAGCTTGGCTGGCAAGCTTGTAAACAGCAAGTCTCATTCAGTGCTGGTCCCAACCAGGACAAGGAAATGGAAATAAAGCTTCAGAATCCCAAATTATAAAAGACATAGGGATAAAAGTGACTTAAGGGCTTCTCATAACCCAAAAAACTGACTTAAGGCTCAAAAGAGTTCTCACGAGCACTGACATTCCCTATCCTATTAGGATTTTATCTGCAATTCCTGTCATCTTCTACACAGACTTCAAAAAGAGTTATGAGGTGTTCAGTTTCTTTTGAGGTGATCAAGTGAAAACAGTTGCATTTCAGTTCGATATATAGGTAGCTACTTGCCTACATGTGTAGAAGTGCTTTGCTGAACTGAGTTGTCAAAAAGCAGGACTAAAGGCAGCCCAGCTGTATAGAGGGACTGCTGAGCCCTGGCATCTGCCGTGTCAGATCCAACAGATCCAATCCTGCTTTCCAGACCTGCACAAATGCACAGTCTACTTAACCCATCTCCTCTACTCTAAAAGCAACCCTAAACAACCCTATCTCTGCCAGAATCCAAGTGTAATGACTCAGGAAAGCTGAAAAGGAAGGTCTGGCTTAAGGCTCTGAACATAGTTTTGTTCCCAAAATGTTTGTGGGAAAGAAAAAAAAAAAACAAGCTGAGTTTTAAATATTTAAGTGGATAGCCAATGATCAAGCTGCATTTTGTCAAAACAAAAAGTAGGATGGCTTCCAAGGTGAACCACTGGATAAAAACAAAACCTAGCAAGCATCCACAATGCTGCAATCCTGCAAGAGGAAAATAAGAGCGTGTGGGAGCTCTGGGAAATGGCAAAATGTCTTGAGGTCTAATTCTGCACCACTGAGGTGCAGGGGGTCAGGGGGTGGTTTGCCTTCAGCACCATTGAATGGCAACATATTTTTACAGGAGATGTACATTAACATTGCCTGTTCACAAATGTGGCTGTAGCCCTTCATCTCTGTCTCCCTGCACATCTCAACTCTTTTCCAATACTTGTGCTGCACACCGCCTGCACTGTAATGCTCTTATCCATCAACCAACCCTTACTCCCGATTTTTAATGCTAGAGGACCAAGCATGTATCACTCCTTATAGCATAGCCTTGCCTTCGTCACCTCTTCCTCCTTCCTTATCCTTTCTTTATAATCAGAGCCTGAATCAGAGCTTGCTTACATCTGTAAGCATTGAGAATGATATCTGAACCTGCAGTCGGATAAACTGGTGCGGGATTTTACTTGGGTCTCCTACCTTAGGTATAACCTCATGTTTTATACTCTTCTGGAGTGTGTCCTCTGCTAGCTTTTCAAACACGACGTTTGTCATACAACAAAGGCAAATAATGCATAACAATTATGCCATAACACCAGAACTGACATTTAAAGAACAGCACAAATGGAATTTACTTGGGTTTACTTGGGATATCTTGGGAACAAGCTGAAAAAAGTTTGGAGAACACTGTGTTAGGAATTTGAAATAAAAACAATCACGCTCCAGCTGGAGAAAAAATGTGTTTTCAATTGGGTATGACAGTGAAGAATTAAATATATTATATATATTTATAATTAAATATATATTTCTGTTGTCCAGCCTTATTTTCTATTATTAATTTTCTATATTGAATTATGTCCAATTTCATTACAAATTACCATTCAGGCCCACAGCTAGCAAAGTTCTGATGTCCCCATCACACCACCCAAGGGCAGGTCCTCAGACCATTCCTCTTTTTTGTCTTGTACTCAAAGACCTTTCACTTGTTTTCCCCTACCAAATTACCAGTCTTGAGCATTCCTCATTGCTCCTTCTTAGGGATGTGTCCATCATTCTCTTCAGAGAGCAACTAATTGCAGTCCTTTCATGTCGTGCCAGACCCTAGGATGTCCCACATGCTGGTTGCTGCACGTGCTTGTATTCTCATCTGCTTCATAGGGCCCATCGTTCTCATCTACATTTCAGACTATATTTCACTTACCGTCACTGCCATGACCTCTGCCTGCTCAAAACAAGATTCTCCATCATGTTACTCCACCTCAGTCTCATAGTCTCCGTCTCCTTGGTCAATATCTGGTCAATACCACGGGGAACTTCTCTTCCCCAGTTTTGCCATACTTAGGCTTTCCTGATCTCTTTGAATATTCATAGAAATATTACGGTTGGAAAATACCTTTAAGATCATCAAATCCAACTGTAAACCCATCACAACCATGCCTACTAAACTGCCTCTAATGGGACAAAATACCAACATTTTCCGTTCACTAAAGAGCAGAGTAGAGTTGGGTGGATTCACTGGAAAATATAAATATGGCTATCAAATGCATGTTTGGATTAAGAAGAGTTTCAGAGATAGGAAAGGAACAGTATTTTACCAGTTTGCCTTTTCCCACTTCTAGCTTCCTGACTGGCTCCTAACGTGGAGTTATGCACACCAACACTTAGGACATTTATTCCACATTTGGAGTTGATCAGATGAACCATACAATGGTCACCATATTGTATACAGAAAGACTGTCAGGCTGCACTTAGGGCTGAAAGGCTGCACTCTCCAAAAGCTGTCACAGCGCTCTATCCTGCTAACTGCAAGGAGAATTCACCACCTCTCCACTGTGCTCTAAAGGCTGTCATTTATTCCCATGGCCAACTTTAAGGATACGGATGGCTAGATTGTCTGCTCAGCTTCAGTTACAGGACATTGCTGCAATGCCAGAAGGTATTCTCACAGTCACAGGCTTAGGACAGGTACAGACCAGAGCATGCTGAGGTCCCAAGAGACTGATGGTTTATATCACTGACCTGCTCATAAGCCTTTACCCAGCTTGTAGACAGAGAGCATTACAGAGAACAGACCTAAAAAAGACCTCAAGAATATCCCAAAGAGCTTCAGTTACAAAAACTCCATGCACTTTCAGGCCATTGTATTGCAGGGCTTTACCACCTTCATTTCCAGAAGTGTTTTCTTGATGTGACCCAATATTGAGTGATTCAAACCCATTACCACGTTTGCTCCCTGCAACAAAAGGATGATTCCTTTTTCTCCTAGCTACCAAATTTCTTATTTCTGATTACCTTGTTATTGGGTATATAAGTTCTGAATTCAGGCTGTAATCAAGATCCTACTTTTAGTTGCACCTACATTAGAAATTTGCTAACATAACTGTGGCAGTAAAATCCCCCTAGTAAAAAACGAACTCTTATCAAGAAATGCCATCACATTGAACGTACTGCTGCTTCCACACAGCTAATCAGTATTAAAGAGGCTTATTTGTATTATTGTTGTCTGAAGAAATATCCTTGTTTATGTTCAAAATTTACTCTTGAGATCTAGCAGACATACCTGCCATAATATGTTCCCACATAATCTTGAGCTGTCCCGGTCACTCCGTGCCTGTTCGTGGATGAAGCCCAGTGCATGATTCATTTCATGCTGAATTGCTCCTTTATCCATGCAGCCATTTTTCATCAGGCCCAGTGCCTGACGTCCCCCAATTTTTCCAAAGTAAGACCAGCAGCTAAGAAGAACCAGTCAATAACCAAAATTGTCACATTCAGCAAATACAAAGTAGGTGTACTAATTAAGCCAACAAGAGCCTCTAGATGTTCAGCCATAGGGGAGACGGGCAAATAGTCACTATTGTGACATAGAAAGCTTCAGAAAGCTTCCAGACTAAAACTACAGAAAGGCAAAACTAAAGCTTTTATGGCAAATTCAAAACAGTAAATGGGCTATGTCAAACTAAGATTAATCAGTTCAAGTAGTTAAACAGTGAGCCTGAGGCAATTATACTTTTTCCTGGTTTTTTTTTGGTAGCATTTAAGGAAAATATCCCATTTTGAATTATACCCTTTTATCTTCAGTGAAGTCCACATACCAATTTGTTCCTGCAGCTGATAAGTAATGTGATTAACTACCAGTATAAAGAAAAATGAAATATTGTACCTTCCCTCTGAATCTTGAATTCTATGATAAGAATGGGGAATAAGAATTACTTAAATCCAGACAGGAAAGAAGCTGAAAGAGAAACCAGAAGGAATAAACAAAAAACTGGGGGGGCTCTCACTCCCAGGAATCAGGGCACTTGCCTCTGCCCACGTTCGATGTGCACATAGTCTGCTTCGGTAGTGCGATTCACAAACCGCACACAGGTCAGCGTGGAAACCTCTTGCAGAGCATCAGCAATCCACAACCTCTCTGTGATTGCTGGGGAGAGAGGGGAACCAAAAATATCTTACTTGGTTTATCAGCATAAAATAAAAAGGAGTGCATTTCTCTCTACTTTGTAGCTCAATTTCTCCATCCTTGAAGTTTTGAGAGAGTGAGGTAGGGAGAATACCTACCCACACAAGTACATGCTGCAGTTCTAGATGCGCCCAGGGCAGAGGGAGCAACCAGAGTGGGTTCTTTCCAACTCTCCCCTGCTCGAATAGTAGCATAAAGAATCCCCACGAAGGGCAACCAGGTCCAAGCTGTATTTCACTTCCATATCACTTCCTCTTTAAAGAGGGATCCTAAGAGTCTCTATGGAAGCCTCAGAAAGGGAGAGATAGATGACTCAGTCACAGCTGATATGAAGTCTTCTAGAACAATTTTCTAGAATAAGACATTGGTCCTGCAGTCTTACCCACTGGGGGGAATCAATCTGGGGAGATTTTTCTTCTATTTTTAACTCTTCAGGACTTCCAATGGGGGAACATTTCTTTGGGAAGATATGAAATATCATAGAGTTCCAAAAAATGTTCCTGGGAGTAATGAATTTTGACACAAATATATTCATGATGAGAAAAGATCATATTTTTTCTTTTGTACTTGCTAAATATCAGCAAGTGCATTGTAGCTAGTAGGAATGAACTAGTATTTGTAGTTAAATGAATTAGCTGGTGTTTACATAGCAAGCACTGCCCAGGTAAGCAGAAGAAATGTATCAAAAAGTTTTCATTTGGACTAAGACTGCTTTTGATGCACACCACAGAATCATAAAATAAGGCACAGACTTCAGTGACTAGATCAATGCTAATGTCACATCATCCATTTCAAGGCACTTACAGAAGTCAGAAGAGATATTAATTGGAACCTTGACAAGTCCATCTCGTGACTTGGGCCACAAACAATTCTCACAGCTAATTGCACTGCGCTGCCCTCTTCTCAAGAGGATGTCTCCTTCATAAACACTTGTTCCACCATCTGGTAGATGTAAAAAAAAAAAAAAGAATGTATAAGGCAAATTACAGAAGTGCAAAAGCAGCAAGAGAGGCATGCACCAACCAAGCTTTTGTACCTTTGGAGGTTTCTCCCAGTGAAGAAAGAGCTTCCAGTAATATAAAAAGGGATTTGCAAATTCATACAGAGTGCACAGCACAGTATGCTAAGACTAGTTAGGTCTGACTTTCTAAATAGAAGAGATTAATGTTAATATAGATGCTGTAAACGTAGCTGTGACTAAATACATATTAGCTTAAAGAAGTTGTGGGAGCTTTAGCGTGGAAAGCTCCCTAGCATTGTAAATAATTGTTCTCCTCATTGGAGCTTGTGGAGTTAAGGAGAAGTCATAAATGACTTCTGAAAACATGAAATAAACCATATAAAAGAAATGACTTTCTATCAGGCATATTGAGTACACACTCTCAACTAATTTTCAGGTAACCTGTTAGTTTGACATGCAGCATTGGGACAGGCTTCTATGCTCCAACTCCCAAATACTTGGGATATTTTTCTCACAGACAAGAACTACTAGTTATTATGCCAGAAATGCAAAATAGCATGATTTAATGCCACACCGGAAAGAAGTAAAAAGGATTCTGATTTACTGAGACTTTATGTGTGTAAAAAAAACAAAAAACAAAAAAACCCCGAATCCTTAAAACAATTACTCAACCACTTTCTTTGTCACAGCAACAAATTAACTGAATGTGACTTTAAAACACCCGTGTGATCTGAATATCATGAATTGTTTTCCACTGATGCTGGACATTTTCAAAGAGAAAAATGTACTGAATTAGGAGAACAAAGTATAGAGAGAAGCAGCCCCCAACAAAACCTGCAGTTATTTATGGAAAAATCAAAATCAGACTCACCTAAGTCATTGTTTCTTGTAGTTATCTGAAAAAAAAAAAAAAAAAAGCACATAGTTGGCATATACTCTGCATAGTAGAAAATGTCTATCATGTAGAATCACAGCAATAAATGTTTGCAATTAATATTAAGACAGACTAACTCAGTAGCAGCAATGCAAGTTCTTAACTGCTCTGAGAGCAGGGACACACCTGGACAGATTTACTTAGCACAGAGCTATAGAGAAATACTAAATTAGCTGGCAGAAGAAGAAACTGCATCTTCAGGTTTCTGAGATGGTCTTCTGTGGACTGCAGCTGCGTTCTCAAAGCTGCAGTTAGTTTTCTCAAGAGAAGTTTTATAGGAAAGCTGCTGTTATTAACAAGTGTAACAATATTAGATAACATGAAACATTTTCACAAAACAAACAAGCTGCAGGATTCCCAAGAGAATTTCCAGGCTCTTAGACTTATTTATTTTCAGAAAGCAGAGGAAGTGGAGCAATAAGAAAATCCAGTAACCTTCAAGTGACTCATCTTTAACTCTGAGGAACCCAGGAGCTGCCACAAGTTCCCTCTCTGGCAAGGGAGGCAGGGCATCTGCTGGCAGTCTGTCTACAGCAAACTCGGCCTCCAGGAAGCATCAAACCCCCATGGGCTACCTAGCCTAGGAACTCCTAAGCCTGCTGCCAACAGCCACAGCACCAGCAGGGAACAGGGCCTGGCTCTTGGGCTGCCTCCTCCCTGCACCAAGCTTCAACCCCTGCAGAATACCCAGGGCTGCAGAAAAGCCCTCAAGAACTGCTGGGTCAGTTAGCTGGGTTAGCAGATTCTTTACAGAGACATAGAAAAACCTTTTTGATTGTCTGGAAAAGCAAAACTCAAATCTGTTTGGCTTATAGCAGGTAATGGCAGATGGTGGTCTTTGACAGGTATTTCCAGATAGAGGAATGAGTTGTTCCATTGTTTTGAAAGACTACTTTGTTACAAAAAGCTTGGCTGATATTCAATATAACTAATATTTTCATTTTAACATCACTGAGAAAGTGCTTCTAAACTTTCTAGAAAAATGTAATATTTTGTGACATCCACAATTCATCCACAGAGTTATAATTTCCATACAGATTATACTGAAATAATGAGGTACAAATGACCTCTCATTTTCCTTGTCTGATAACAGGATGAGATTCAAAAGCCCGTAATAGTTTGTTACAGTGCTAACTAGAGATCCTCCTGATGGGTGCACAATTCTGAGCAACACCCCAGCCATTCAGGATCAGGATCAAAAGAGGCAGAGGGAGTAAAACAACATTCCCACCACTACGCACCACAAAATTACAGGTGCAAGTGCAGAAGTTGTTACACAGCAAAAGCAAGAAAAACAAAGACCAGAACAGCGTGCAGAACTTGGAGCTGGGGCACACTGAATGTGTATCGGAAGGGCTAGAAAGCACCTTTGAAGTTCTCCATGCAGTTTTGCATACCCAGTTTGTGGAAGGCTCTTCATAATGGCATAGTGACTTCAGCTGCAGACCACAAACCAGAGGCACCCCAAGTCAAGAAAGTTACACTGTGGCTTAACCCACTTTATGGATTGCCAGAAGGAACTGGGCATTTTTCTGGTCTCCCCAACAGCCTGAAATCACATATCAACTGTTGGTGCATCGTCAAAAGTTGCCTTGCAGATGCTGTTTGTCTGCTTTTCATCTGCTTTGATATTTTGATAGACTATTTTCAGGACTGGGTCTCATTATCAATCCAAGCAATTTGATTACACAGCTGTAACTTGCATTCTTTTTCCTGTCTGCTGTTCCTCTCTTTATGCCCTCTTTTGCCATTAATGTTTTTTAGCCACACTGTCTTTGATCTCCCAAATACTTTGTCACTGCTGTTTCTTAGTAATTCTAATGTGATGCTTATCACATTCTTTTCTTAGTGATACTCACTTAAGTTCATCTTCTTTGCAAAGCAGAGATGAAGCATCTTATCACCATGTAATCCAGTCTGTCTCAGCATAGCATTAGATAGCAGAGGTAAAAAACCCAAACACTTTCTGGTATTTAAGTATAGAGCTTAATAGCTGCATCTCAGTAATACCTATCATCAGAAGCAATCAGATTAGCAAGTCCAATGTTCTTTCCATACCAAGAACACACAGGGCATCTCTTCTTTCCCTGAATTATTTGCCATCCTCCCTGGCTAAAGCTGTGGTAGATAGGAGTCCAAAAGGAAACAAAGCCCAGGAGAGGGTTTCTCTGCTATTCACACATAGTGTTATGCAACTGATTACCAGGGAACAAGCAGTAGGTAAGCAGTAGGTAATACCACAAGCTCCAGCTGTTGACACCCCAGTGCTTTGGTTTATTCACATAAACTGTCCAGGCAGAAGTCCTATCAAAGATATAATGCTGCTCTCTAGTGGCTTGCCATATGCATAACTGGGACACTCCAGGAAAAGCCCAGGAACTCCCCAATACTTAGAACACTGCCCTTACCCCTGTTTGCACTTCCTGCAGAAAGGAGGGAGTAGGGAGCAATAGCTACTTCCTTCATGCTTGCAGACACGAAGGTCTGTCCTATGATATATGCACCAACAGGCCCAGGTTACTTTGGTAGAAGCATCAATTCAGGCAGCTGCCTATTCCCACATAAGCTCCTTATGGAATATGGCACAAGCAGTACCCTCGCTAGCAAGGCTGCAAGCCTGTGGTACTTGAACACAACAGTCCCAGACAAAGCAAAGTCATAAAGTAGCTTCCAAATCCATCCAATAAGTTCACACAGGGGTAGAAAATAGTGGCAGAAATAAAGACAAGACTACAGCACAGAGCCAAAATCAATCCAGAAGGCAAAACTAGAGACTAATACTCCACCAACACAGCTCAAAGAAAGACTGAAGGCCAAGGCCTGACGTTAGATGGAGCTCTGGGGCCAATGGGCATGGGAGTGGGGGTGATGCCCCAGGTGGGGCCATTTAGGACCATTAATGGTGCCTTCCAGCCCTGGCAGCTGCAGCAGGTTGCAGCAGCTTTTCCTACCCCCATGCCCTGTCTAGGACCAGCCAGCAAACAGGACTGCAGTTTAGATGACTGTTTGCTGGATCACCCCGTAGCTCCTCACTGATTTCTTTAGAGACCCCCAGGAGAGCGTGGTCTGTGCTCTGCAATAGGCATTTTGAATTAGCTCCAACATAAGATATTATCCCTGTGTCTAATACCTCAGTTTTTATTACATAATTTTTCTAACCATGGGTATGGAAGTGAGAATTGTGGCTCTGTACTAACAATCACTTTTCTGCAATCTTCTTTAAAGTCTCACTTAACATTTGTTAGCTACTACAGCTCTCTCACAAAGGCTGATTTCAGTGACAGCTTGTACACCAGACTAAGAAGTTGTGCTATTTTGAATTTGACTTGCCTTAGTACTCCTGGACAATTCTGGACAAGTATCTTCTGCTCCTAGTATCATTATACTGATTTGCTCTAAAACTCTATTTTTTCTGCACAAAGACATTCTTTCTGAAACATATTTCCTGCATCCAGAGATTTTCTCACATTCAAACCTTCTAAGAAATGGTCTAATCAGGAACTTTCCTGTCCTGTTCTGTACCGAACAGCCGTGTAGAAAATATTCAGCCTTTCTGCAATGACCTTATCTTCCCTGAGAGCCCCTTTTGTACCTTGCTCTATTAACTTTGGTAGATTTCCAATTGAAAAAAAAAATATCTTCTTGAGCTGTGTGACATGTTTCTGCTTAACTTGTCAGGACTTATACATTTACCACTAAGATATAACTTAATGTCTTTTTATTTTGACTGCTCTCCATGTCTGAGCATGTTTTGTCTGCTCCCACGTTCAAAATTATCATCTTTTTACAATCCGTCTGGGGTACATTTTATTTCTCTCTGAGATATGCTATTTTCTTTCCACTTCCAAGCTTTTATGCTTTTATCTTCTTTTATCCACTTTGTTTTTAGGGAGTTACCCTATGTTAAGTATCGCTACAAGAAAGACTTAACTTAGAGAAAGTATCTTTTTCTGCTACAATGACATTGAATTTATACATACATGGAAGTTATATACATTTAGACATATACATATGAATATGAAGTATATGTACAAATTATAAGCGTGCAAATGTGATGTTGAAAGTGGTTCTTCTGTATATACCTCTTACACTATCTCCTGTAAGATAAACCTTGATAAATGGACTCTCTTTTGGGTTCTCCCCAAACTAGCTTTCCAAGAAACATTCATTTCTGGTTTAAAAATAAATCTCTGTATTATGCCATTTACTTAATCTGTTTCTGCTAACTCAAGTGTCCCACGGTTACTTTTATCTTATCATACTTCTAGTCTCCCAAGTGTTTCAAGGCAATAATCATTGCCTTTGATGTGTGATTGGTAATATAACCCCAGAAGTTTAATTTTTCCTATCTAGGCAATCCATAATGATTCTCAGCTAAATGTTAATTCAGGTAATTTATTTTATGTTGTGACTTTGTTCATCTATAGTACTCAAAAAGACAAAATGAATACTTAAGATTGGGAGATGTTACAGTTAACATTTATGTTCTATTATGTACTGCAGAATTCACACATGAGAAAAACATTATGAATGCTCCACATGCAGGAAAAAAAGCTTCAGCAGAAGCTTTTGTCTGATCAGATACCTCAGCATCTAATCATGAGACAAATATGTTTACAGATGTATTTATTCTACTTAAAAATCTGTATGCATTTTAGCATGCTATGTTGATATTATAGTTTGCATTTTTGTTTTGTTGGTTTTACTGTGCATGGTGGTTTGGGAGCAAAATTTTTATGCTAAGAAACAAAACTGGCTCCCTACAAGATAATTTTAACTTTCAGATAAAATGTCTTGTAGACAAATCTCTACATTGTACAATGGGGTAGGGATAAGTATTTACGTCAGAAATTTGCTACAACAAAACTTCAGAAACAGGATAAGTTTGATTTCTGTGTGTTTTTAGAGATAGAATACGCTTTGAAAATAAACACTGCTAAGCTAAAAACGACAAGGAAAATGTACAAGCAGGTAACTTTCAGTACTTTCCTAGTGTGCTCCATTCACAATACTTAGAAAATGTATGGAAATACTGTAGTGAGAAACAGGACACTTAGTAAACTATTTCATGAATAGGGAAATTTAAATACTAACTAATGAAATAGCCAAACCAGGATGACTCCATCAGTGGCAGAACGAGAAATAAAGCTCAGGAATCTTATGTTCCCCTGTGGTAGCAATCCCTAACACTTCTCTGGCAAGTAGCATTTGGCAAGTGAACAGAGCTGGCACTTCCCAACTATTCTGTTACGAGGGCTCATAACACAGCTGAGAGCTATTGTCTCTGTTCGAGACGAGTAAACAAGCATAGAATTAAGATCAGGTTTTTGAAGCTGTTTGCTAAAGAGAAGCACCCTCAGTATACTCAGAATCTGAAACAGGTGTGCTAATTTTCACAAATATTTAATCCCTCTGGCCTTTCTAAGGTTTGGGTAGTTTCTTTTGAGGGTGGTGGCTGGCCTTGTGTGTTAGAAGATTTGCTGGGATTGGTGTTTTGATGAGTAATTTCTCTTTGTGTAGTGGGGTAGTGCTTTGCCCTGCATTTTTAAGACTGTAGGAAGTATTTGCTGTACAAACCATGAGATTTTTACGGGGTTAAGAGGGAAGGAATACTGAATTCTATATTAATATAGAGTGTGGTATAAGCAGTGATGTGAAGAGAAAGCAAGCACTTGAGAGCATAAGTGTATTTGTCTAAGGCTAGAAAGAATCTTTGGAGCCATGGAGTTTACCTTTTGCTTGTCCAAGCTTTAGCATTGTGTGTAAGTCTCTTAGTAAAACCAGTATTTACTAGTCTTTACCTTAAAATGTCCCTGTCCTATGCTCTTCTGAAGAGAGACTATGAGTTATAGTTCCTGGTACATGCAACTTCATGGGGATTTCATGGGAGAATTCAGTCCCAGTGAATGTTAGTAATAATCTAAACTGTCCACTGATGTAATAATTTGTAGTAGTTAAGCATGGATTGTAGCAGATGGCTCAGCCTGGGCTTCAGGTTGAGTACTATATTACTTTTACTACTAAAATAGACACTTTCTATTCTTTATTGCTAACTTAGGGCACTGGTTTGTATGAGAAATTTTGCT
Source organism: Crypturellus tataupa (assembly GCA_034781795.1). NCBI lineage: Eukaryota > Metazoa > Chordata > Aves > Tinamiformes > Tinamidae > Crypturellus > Crypturellus tataupa. Next base: position 5,034,681 of record JAWLRI010000563.1, read on the forward strand.
TTTATTTTTTTAAGAGGCTTCATTTGTGAGGGCAGAAAAATGCTGAGGTGCTAAGCTATGAAGGAGAGTGAAGAAAGGAGCCTAGGCTTTTTGTATTGGGCAGATTTTACTTCTCACTTATGGAAAGAAGCATCTGATAATTTTTCCATCCAATGTCTGGGTATTCATATCTCCCATCCACCACAGGATAATTGGGCTGCTTAAATGAAGCTGAAAAATGAACAAGGTGATCTGCATAACACATTTGTGTAGCTGAGTATCTCAGGTGGGCTGGAGGAACAGTGCAGTATTGAGATGAGAGTGTTTATTTCTTGGCTAAATAGTGATGCCCTGTACAACAGGAGAGAATAGAAATTTTGGAACTAGTATAACTACATTCTTACTTCTCAGATTTGTGGTACATGTTTTTTAACATGTTGACACCCATCATCCCCTGCCTTAAAAAATGCTAGAAGAATTTTCATGAAAACAAGTATTGAGGCCTTGATTTTTTCCTCATATGAAATATAAAGCTTTCTGCAAAAAGGTACTTCAAACACCAACCTGTGATATCAGTGTGTTATAATTCACTAAAGAAAAAGCAATATATTTTAATAATCAGCACTACCTCTTGTATTTTTCTTGGCTACATGCAAGTTTTTAATTTTTTACATAGGCTTGCTTGAGTTTAAACCCTGATGGTTTGTGACATGTAAAGGAGATACTCGTCTCATGCTATTAAATCTAGAGGTCAATAAAAGTCTGGCAGAATTTGGCTTTTTTGCATTATTAATATTTGAACATATTAGCAATTCATAGTTTACTGTTGCATTTTCAGAGATCTCTAAATGGTGGTGTTTCAAGAACCTGTTGTTTCTGACCCATTCAAGAGGAGTTTCCATGCAAGAGCTGTGTCATGCAACCAGGCTGATAGCCTGTGCTAGTAAAGTATATAATCTGAATCTTTAGCTGCATTAGTCATGTAGGATTCCATCTATATGTCTACCATTATGCATCTTCCTGATGGATTTGGGGGATTTTTGAAAGGTCATTGTTATCTCTAGTGTTAATGGTGCTTGGATTAAGTCTGCCTATTGGTCCTGTCCTTGCCTAGTTGCTAGCTGGGTTTAAGGTTTAGAGAGACAGAGCTGTTGCATTGTTGCTGAAAAGGGCACTCCAGGAGAAGGAAAGCACCACCAATAGTCTTGTTCTGGGACAACCTTTTTCCTGTTGGACACCTTGGGGTGTCTTTGCCTTGCCTAAGTGCTGATAGTTAGGGTTTGGGTTTAAAGCAGCTCAATCATGAACTAGCTTTTAGCCAAGATTAATAAATTAATATTCCTTAGGAGAAGCTGCTGTTTTCTGTAGTAGAGCAGCTTTTTCTGTGTCTACTAGCGATGAAACAAATACTTTTGAATCCCTTCCCTAAGGTGTGTTCTGACAATGTCTGTGCAGTGTTCAATGCTACAAAAATTGTGCTCTAGTGTGTCCCACCAGTATGCATGTGCTCCCTTACATGAAGAATGGAGCCTTTATGAAAATATATTGTCTCCTTGGTGTGTGTGTGTGTGTGTGGGGGGGGGGGGGGGGGGGGGAAATGTTGTGCAGGAACAC
>JAWLRI010000563.1:5036896-5120598 GCA_034781795.1 Crypturellus tataupa
GCCCCTTCTGGAACCTTCTGCGCGCTTGCGGGGCGCGTCGGGCCGCTGCTCGGGGGCGTCCCGCCGTGCCTTCCCCCAGCCTCTCCCCATTACAACATCCATCACTTACTGCCGTCTCTGAAGAGAAGGCCGGAGGGCGACAGTTTTCCCCCTCCCTTCTGCCCCTGCAGAGACCGTCCTGCTCCCCGAGATGCTCTAGCCCGTGCAAATAACGGTGCGGGCAGCTCTGCCCAGCGGGCTGGCCGCGGGGTTCACCGCTCTCTCCCTGCTCACAGGCGCCTGCAGCAGCGCCCAGCTTTGCTAGGGAGGGTCCCTGGGGTGGGGGGAGCTGGGGCACTGCCCAGTGAAGGTGGCAGGGGACTTTGGTGCCCCCGGGGGCTGTGCGAGTGGCAGGACCTTAGCCCCGCTCTGGAGGGTTGCCGTTCTCACGGTTAGCAAGAAAAAGCAGGGTAAGGTGTCGGAATGCCACAGTCTTGCCCAAGAGTTCTTTTCTTCTATTATTTTTTAAATCTTTTTTCTTTGTAAGTGCGTGTAAGTGTGCACCCTGACTCTTGAACTGGCGTCTCAGCAAAACTTGTATCGATCACCAGGGTTGCAGGCAGTGTGAGGCAGGAAAGGTGTGTGCCCGTGGTCGGTGCGTTTTGTGATGGGGGGTCTTGGTCCAGGCCCTTGCATGTGCTTCAAGGCTGAAGTCAGGCAGCACGTGTGTGTCCATCACTCGAGCTAAGCACGGTCGCTGTGCATGAGGTGGAGAAGGGCAAAAGAGAGGAGAGGGAGGTGGTAAATGTTCATCTCCTGTCTGTTAAAATGCAATGAGTGTTCACGAATGAGAAAGAGCAGTTCTTGTACTGTAAGAGAACAAAGTACAGCTTCTGCTAAATAATGCAAAAAAGGATATTTTTAATAGCTTCAGAGTAGCTGTATGATGTAAAGAAAATTCCCCCCTGTGCAATGTTAGGTTGTTTTGCTTTTGTTCAACTTCTGATAGTAGAGAGATTTTTTTTTTCTTTCTGTGCTTGTTAATTCTGATAGTACGGGGCAACAAAAATATACGCGAGGAAGATACTCTTTCATGGCCTTGGATGAGTTGCTGACTTATACTGTGAAAGACAAGCTTATCATGCTGGTTGAATAGTACATCTAGCTGGAGGCCAAAAATGAAAAGATTTCTTTCTTCTTCTGTTTTATTGCATTTAGAATAAACCACTGTTTCTTCTCGCTAAGCCCATTACTTCTGTTGGATTCCTGCTTTGCCCTGCTGGAGTGGGAATGCTTGTGGCTATCTACGATGGACTTGCTCTCAATGTGACAAGATACGAGTGGAGTCATGTTGTGATTGCGAGGAAATGGTGTATGTTTCAGGGGAGAATTTATGATTTTTTTTCCATATCAGATAGAAGCACCATGTAGAACTCTGTAGCGTAAAAATGTTTCATTTTTTTCTGACAAAATAATTTCTTTAAGTGTGTTTCTTACCATATGCACCATCTTTTGTTGCAGCAGTGCCCCAGTTGCCTCAGTTTCCTGTATGTAAGATCATTCAGGTGCATGATTTGCAGTCTAAAACAGAGAAGGTGGGGGAGGAGAAATAAATACAAAATAATTTTTAAAAAATGCCCACTTTCTTTTCTCTTGATGCTTTTTGATTCTTCAGTTTTATCTTTTTGGGACTTCCAAATCTCTTATGTTTTATATTTGGGATTTATGAGTTAAGTTTCTAGGATACAGAAGCTTCAAGAAGTTTTGAAAAAGCTTGTGTTGTTTTCCTGCTTTCCCCCAGATGGTGGTTCTAGTCATCTTTGAGCTCCAGGTATCACAGCTCACTTTAATTAGGGTCAGAGAGGGAGGAAAAGAGTATCTGTGTTTCTGAGGGGTGTGGGAGTTGGATCTGCATCTTCTTATGCATATACTTGCAGATAACTTGGACTTTAAAACAAGTCAAATTAAACTTTAAGTTGCTGTTCACTACAGAAGAAAGTTGGAATCAAGCTTTTTGAAAAGTCATCTTGATCCGTTTCTCTCTTGACTGTTGTTATGTTTCAGGAAATACGTTAGAGTTTGGGTATTTTTATCAGCATTTGTTCTTGAGTTTCTCTGCACTTCTGGTTAGCAGATTGCTGAGAATGTAGAGCTGTGAAATCAAAACAAGCTAATGCCATTATGTGTGAAGATAGTCTGTCTGCTTATGGGAGGGAAGAAGGGCATGAAAAGAGGTAAGTGATAATGTCAGGGAAGTTCCCTTGTAGTGGTGCATCCTGAAAGGATCACTTATGTCTGTTGCTGAGAAACTGAAGCTTCATGTATTTTATTTCTAAGTCCATCAAGTAAAATAATACAAGCTTCCTATTGAAGTGCGATGCAATAAAGCAGCATGGCAAAATCTTACTTCAACGTGCTGAAACTGGATTTGATCCAAGATTTGTCTCTATATGTACTTCTCTGTTCCCATCTCTTTCAAGCAGTGACAATGATTAAAGATTGTATCTCTGAACCCTTTTAAGTATATGAAATACCCACTTCAGCCAGTTTTATATTTCCTGCACTGTGAGACAGGAGTGAGAGTTAATCAGCTTGAAAGTGGACCTGCTGCATGCATAGGAGAATAGGGGCTATATGGTGAATACAAAAAGTTTTTGCTTTCCTTTAAGGGCAGATCTTTGTGGCAAGGAAATAAGCTTTTTGAGGGTGTATTAGGAGCCTGGGGAACAAGAAGGTTCATACCTGTCCTGTTAGGCAGGGCGGGCTATTTGATCCGTTAGGGATGTGAATAGCTCTGAAGGATGCCCAAACTCCTATCTGCCATGCTGTCAGCCACCAGGTACTAGCGCAGAATACAACGTGCTTCTAATAATCCACTGTGCCTAAGCACTGAATTTCTAAAGCCTTGGGCAGCACTAAAAATGTTCAGTTACTGCTTCTAACACCACTGCTGTCACCACTCTAACTTGAAACCAAAGTCAGAGGAATAAAATATACCACAAATGTCAGGTGATTTTGGAATTCTTGTTTAGGACTGCAAACTTACGATGTGATCTTAGTTACAGTCATTGCTGCAAAGTGGTATGAGAGCTACTGGTGCTTTGGCTGTCCTCACATTTGAGTTATATATTTTGGGATTATAGGATGACATAATTGTGACAGCTTTGTTTGAGGATATCATTACAACTATGCCTAAGAAGTAATGTAAACTTACTGCCTCTGATTGTTCTGATCTTCTGACTATAGTATCTGATTTTAGCAGGTCAGTGCTGAGATCTGATGAAGACAGATATTTTGTATATCTAGAATTGAAAGTTATGAAAGTAAATATTTCTATGTGAATATTTTTCTTGCTTGTGATTAGTGATATTGTAAGGATGTCATGAATTGTCCTGTCAGCTTGATATGTATGAAACTTTTCTATTACATGTCTCTGATCCAACTTAGCAGGGCTCATAACAGATATAAAGAACTTGGGAAAGAAACAGCTTATAAAGGAAAAGATGAAATGTATTGCTCTCTATGGAGCACACAGAGTCTTTTTTGTTGGCATGTAGTCTTAAATTTGTTAGAGGAAGCTGGAGGAAAGGGAATGCAGGTGATTGGAAGAGTATCAGGGAATAGGGAATAGGTATTCTATAGATATTCTGATTTATATGTCTGACTGCACCTGGCCATGTCTAATCCTGTGCTTTTAGTCTGTGTGTGTGTATGTGTTTTTTGTTGTTGTTGTTTTGTTTGTTTCCCTTTCTCAGGGGGCTAACTTACAGCCTTTCTGATGACTCCTTTCCCACTGCTTCAACTGAATGTCAGGGGCAGGATGAGGCTATGCACCCACCAAGTTCTTTGGCAAGGTACATGCTTGCATAGATGAGGGTAGAGGCAGGCTTGTAAGCAGTTTTTTAGAAAGAAATACTGATGCTGGTTGAATTGACTGGGAGTCACAAAGTACCTTGTGCTTGTGTTAGAAAATGTTATAATTTTAAAAATTTTGCAGAGCTACTTAAGTGCTAGTGTGATTCCTGTGTTTCTTTCTTATACAATAAATCAATTTATATGGAGTGCCTGTGTACTTTGCTGTTTTCCCCTAAATAGAAAGTCACCAGTATCTAAAGTTATTGCTGCCAGAATAAATTTTTACGTTTAGGTCAACAGGTCTGGAATTGCTTGGGTTTCTAATGATTTCATGTTTTGCAGTTAAGTTGCAGAGCAAAGTAACCTTGTTTGAAATCTCTATGTAGCAATCTGTGATCTTGCACTGCTCCCAGTTGTTTGGGAGAGAGTAAGGTTTTTATGAAGCCTGCAGATAAAATGGGCGTTATTGCTGGTCATTCTTCTGGTTGTCCAGTGTGAAGGATACTGTTTAGGAGAGCTTGATAGTACCATAGATTGCTATATTTGTAATTTGTAGAATAAGTAGTTACTGTTTGAAGCATTAGATATTTAAAAACTATAACTGTAAAGACAAGAACATCAACATCCTGAGCTGCAAGAACTCAGGTCTGAAGTCAGAACTCCTGTGTAAGGAGGGAAATAAACCTCACTGTCTAGTGAAGAGCAAAAACAAAAGTGTGATAAATACAGCATGTAACAACATTCCTGCTTGCGTGCTCGGTGCTAAGTCCAGAATGTTTGATCTGCTTAGCAGAAAACTGGTCTTGAAATTCATAGTGAAATAAAATTACAAACAGAAGTAAGTTCTGAACTGAATAAAGTATTTTATTCACAGTTTCAATTTCTAGGTTTTTAGATCACTTCTGATGTTTTGGGGGCACATTTATGCATAAAAAGGAGTTGCAACATTATCAATCTTTTATCTATTTTTTTTATTGTAAATGCTGAACAACTTTTTTTTTTTTCTGAAAACTTTCAGTAATGATTTATTTGGGATTTTTTTTCTTTTTATTTTTTTCCCCACCTGAGTGCATGTTTGTGTACTTTGAATTGGGTCTTTATGGTAAAACTGTGTGTTTCAGCAATAAGAGCACTTGACAATAGTTTATATATATTTTATGTCATTAAAACTGGAACATGCGTTTCCTTAAAACTGCAAAACTAATGCTTGAAAGTCAGGTAATTCAAGCTGGCTCTGTGAAACTCCTGTTAGAGGATACTGCTTAATGCATCTCTTGATCATCTTAAAATTGCCTGTGAAACCGTAACCCTTGTAAAGGCAGTGAAAGTGGTGCGTTTTTAGATCCCTAGTAGAGTTAAGAAAAAGAGTGTGCTCAGTGATACAAATGTAGGCCTGCATTAAGGGAAGGGCTTCTCATTTATATTTCAGACAAATTTATTGTATTGTCTGCATCTTTCTAGGGTGGTATTTGCATGTTTCATTAGAAGAATGAAAGATATTCTTTGTGCAATGTTCATTATCTGGTTTCCTCTGTAAAATGAAGTAAAGTTGACACATTAATGACCAAGTCCACTTGCCAAAGATGAATCTGGAGCATATATTTGTACCATTTTAGTAACTAGTTATGGAAAATGTTAAATAAAGTTGCACTGTAGTCATGTTTTTGCTTGCTTTTGGCTTACTACCTTGACTGTTTGAATTTCTTTCTGAAGCCTTCATTGGCAGACAGGGGCTGGCAGGGTGCAGGGAGCTCTTCCTTCTTCCCATGGAACTTGACCAAATCAGTGAATGGTCAGCTGCTAGTAGGGATATTTGGCAGCTTTGGTATATTGTTATTGATAATCATTTATTTTCAGGTTTGTTTTATGGGATTCAGTGTCATGCTTGCACCTTTCTGTCTTGTATCTTTTGTCTTATTATCTAGTTCCAAATATTCTGGGTGTTTCTGACCTGTCTTCTCTATGTACAAACCTATAATTGTTACTTTTTCTAGAAATAAATTTTTAAAAAATCATATAACACAGACTCTTTTTGTGAATATAAACAGTGTCCACTTCATTGTGAAGGTACTAACTTTACTAGAGTTGACAATAAGTCAACCCGGGTTAGTTTTCAGCCATTTTACTGCTGCATAGTATCCTTTCGATTATTGCACTCTCTAACTTGCTCTGAGTGGCAAGCATTTTCTCTGAGCTGGGTCAGCTATGTGTAATCAAATGAAATTTTCTGTGTGTGAAGGGGGAGGAACCTATCTCCTGTGTTATTACTTAGACAAATGTGACTTTTTTTGAATTACTGTAAGGGACAAGTCTTTGCACATTGGCTGTTCAGAACTCTAGTTGTCAAGAACAGATAGATTGCTGCCTTTTTTTTGTTCTACTATTAATTTCAGTACTTATGTAATATATTAAAAGACGCAGGTATATCTCTTATTCTGCTCCTGTGCAGATTTTGGAGGATGCCTTATTTGGCTATGACATTAAATTGCATTGTCTTGGAACTATTCATCTGTGTCATTTATCAAAATAGAGGCTAACTGTATTGATATTGTAATTCAAAATGAAAAAAGTTGATCAAGGCAATTAAATATAGTAATTAGTTCAAAAGTCCCAAACCATCAGGAATGTCCCTGAGCAGATTGTGTTGGCTTTTTGCTCTTTAAATGATGCCCTCTGCCCTGGTAAAAAAAAAGTGAAGCATAAAACACTTTAGTGGCTTGATGAATGGAGGGTAGATGGTGGTGGTATTGGTGCTGTTGAGAAGGTATTTATGTCAAAGAAACCTTCATTAGGATAACTTGCAGTCTGAAGTTGTCTTTTTACTGTGGAATAGGATTTGACTCTTGTTAAGAACAGCAGAACATGAACTTGATTTGGACTTTGCAATGTGAAAATTTGCCTTTCTTTTCTACAAGCGTGTTCCATCCCATGGTCAAGACCAACTCAAATGTGGTTGTATCATAGCTTTTCCAACCTAATGCATTTGGCAAACACAGAAGACCAAATAATACATACGTAATGTTTTTCTTCCTTCTTAAAGCATACTAACAACAAGCTACTATAATTTAACACTAATGCCATCTCCATCACTTCTATTTCTGTGCTCTTTGGTGTTCTAAGGGATTTGTAACATAACACAAATTCCCTCTAGGCAAAAACCTGACACAAAAGCTCTCATGAGTGAATCTTGTTTTGCAAAATTAAAAGCAAAACCTCTATTAAGAGACTTTCTTGATGCAGGTTTTCTTGTTTTCATGTTGCAGATCACTTTTTACTCTTCTCTGTAAAAAAAGAAAAAAATCCAGCTGACTTTAGGAATGCTGGAAGTGTGACCATGTTCTCAACAGCACTGGCTGTTTCAGTGAGTTTCCCTGTTGTATTTAGAAACTATTAAATGAAATCCAAGAATATTAAGTCCAGAATCTACTGAAAATTCATTGAACCAGAAGTTACCACAGACACCTGTGTAAGAAGGATGCAGGTATAATTTTGAACTTTAACTCATTCTCAAACAGGAGAGGATCTGAGCACTGCAGTAAGTACAAGGATATGCTGGGCAATGGTGGGTGCTATAGCCGAAAGGAAGTACCTGGAGACCCTAGGCTACCTGAGAAAGGGAGACCTATGGTTGAACTGCACCAGTGTCCAATTCAGCAAAATCAGGTTTGTGGGGCAGTGGGGAGGAGAGCTGAGGGCTGTTTTTTGGTTGGATGTTTATTTATTTATTATTATTATTTTTAGAATTGAGGTTTTATGTAGTGCTGTAGAAACAAATATGAAAGGTGGGGTAATTTAATTAAACTTGATTAAAGATAATCTCAAAAACAAATTCTGAGGCACTTCCAAACAGTTGGTGTTTGGGCAGAGGAGAGACACCAAATTAATCATTATAAGAATCTGATGAAGCTCAGCTGTTACATTACTGGATTGAACATTCATTTGGCATGAATTTGGCCTTGTTATAACTGTACCATCCTTGTCCCATTGGGAGGAAATGGACTTGGGATCTTGTGTGGTTGTAAAAAGAGGCAAAGTATGCAAGTGTGTAGGAAGCCAACCATCTTGTGAGGACAGAATAAATTCTTAAATTCTAAACATAATGCATAAAGTCAATGCTTTTATGATACTTCAAAAATACTGTTGTTGATTCCCAAAGCGCTTGCCAAACTGTCCTATATCTAAGGATTACTTCAGCTTTTCTCTCACCCAGACTTATTGGGTCGCCTGTTAGAGGTGAATCTGTGCCTTGTGGATATTGGTTAAGGCAGCACCCAAGAAGGTGTTGGGCCTGTGCTGGGACAGTTTACAAGTGCAATCACATATGCAGAGTGGTGAAGTCTGTGTACTGTCAGGAGCTGGATGACTTTATTGGAATTGTGCCTACGTGTAATACTAGAGCTGAAAATCAGTGTGAATAGGGCAGGAACCAGTGAAAATAGGGCAGGACTGAGGACAGGTGGCTTAGGCTGGCAGCTGAAACTTTAGACAGACTGAAGTAGGAGATAGGACCTTGTGACTTCTCTAGGGGAGTCTTTGCCAGGAAGAGGGCAGTGAAAGAATTGAAGTTTTAAGGGCAAATGCAGCATAGGAGAAAATGTGATAATGAATGTTGGAGAAAGAAAAAGGAAAAAAAATAAAGGGAAGGATTTGGGAACAGGCATGAGTACAAGAAGACCTCGGTTGAGAAATAAATACTCCTTCCAATAGGAATTGTCAAGGGAAAATAATAGTTTTGTCAAGAGTCTATTATAGTTTTCAAGGAGTATTTAATACCTGCAATTCTTGAACTGCTGCAGCAGTCATGACTGTGGGCTTTAAATACTTGTGAGTCCTGTTCTTAAGCAGGGCAATGATTCCAGATAAAACTCAGTGTAATGAGGAAGAATGCAGTGGGGTAGGGGTATATATGCGGGTATATTCATGTGTGTATGTGTATATATGTATTATTGGATTTCATTTCTGGGAGATGGATTTGGAATGGAAAGAAGGAACAGATTTGTAAGGTAGGTGCCTGTCCTTGATTGGGAAGAGCAGTAAAGTTGTCTTGAAACTTCTTTCAGTTTATGACCAAGTGATTGATCCATCCCCTGAAAAATGTTCTTTGGGCTTGACTAGACTGTTATTTTTTGGGCTGTTCATTAGCCTCATCTTGGCTCAGTGGAGAGTCAATATATAGTCTCAATTTTAAGATTATCCTGATTAGAGTAATGTTAATACAAAAGGAGAGTCCAAAGATGTAAAGAAGTGTATTTTAAATTTAAGAATTGAATATTGGGTATCTTTAGTAAGGTTAGCCATTTCCCATGTTGATTCCTACATTTGGGCATTTGCTGTGCCAGTCTTTGTCACCATTAGCTAATGTGCAAAATGGGCCAATAATGGTTATTTTGTGTGAGGGTTGCTCCTTTATGGGGTTTTGCATATTTCACACACTGCAGATGGAGTAGGAGTTTTGTGTGATCTGCTATCCTGAAAGCAAGACTGGGCTTTGATCCTGCACTGGGAGGTACATGGAGTGTTTTAAACTAGGTCTTTTATGCTGTGTGTCTAGGCAGGAAGCCACAGAAAAGACTATGCTGATAATATTTGTTAATATAAATGCAAAAAGGTAGCTCTTAGTTCCAGTGTCATAAATATAACTTGGTACCCAGCAGTATTTTCTGCCCTTCGCTGGATGGGAACCTTCTTGCTTTGTCAGGCATGGACTTATTGTAGCACTAGTGAAATACAGTTTTCCAGTGCACTGAAAACCCAGGCATAACACAAGTCCTGATCAGAATTATGCTGAGAAGTATTGTATCCGAAGGGGAAAGCACATCTGAAATGGCTGTGGCTGATAGCAAGTATGACAAACCAGAGTGCATTCTCTCCATCCGTAAATACTTCATCCTCTCTGGAGCACAGTAAAAGAGCCAACGAGCGCTTGGGTACCAGCTTGCAGCAGCATCGCGGTATTTGCGCAAGGCTGCACGGTAAGGTCAGCAGTCACAGGGCGTTAATCACAGCACAGGATGCCTGGGGCAGTTTCTGTGATAATCCCTGTTGGTTTTCTGTTTGGATCCTTGTCATCATTTAGTGTGTTTGGGTAAAGCTTTTCCATATCTTTGATTATGGAAGTGCTTAGGAAGGACAGTCTAAGCTGCCTTAGCTCTAGCCCCTACACTGGCCTCCCTTTCAAAGGATGCCGTTGCCTCTACTTGAATTAGCTTGTTTCTAGTCAAGTTGGATCTTGTTCTTAAATATGACCTCTAAAAATTGCCACTGAATCTTAATAGTGGTTGTATCCAGAAGCTCATCTGTTCCTGAAAGGAACTGATGTGCTTGCTTATGAGAACAGGAGCTGTCTCTGGAGAGCACAGAGATCCTTTTCAGCCAGGTGTTCCTCTGTTATCTGCATAACCTGACTATTCCTGTAATAGCACCCCGTACATTTTGTGCTCCTCCAGTTGCTGTAGTGAGGAGTAGGACCACATGCTTTCAACTGAAATGATTATGCAAGCAAGCTCTAAATAATTGAAAGACTATCATGCATTTAACAACCTAGCTATGTTTCTAAACTGTCTATACCTTTTTTTTCTGTTCTGTTTCTTAAGTGCTTCTAAAGAACATCAAAGCAAAGGCAACGTCTGAGTGCATTGATTCTGTCGTAGCTGGAAATCAAGAAGATTATTATAGAATGGCTGGATGCTGCATGGCTGTTTATGTGCAGTCTGACGTATTCGGTTGTGTGCATCTGATCTGATTCCCTTAGTTTGTCTGCTTAAGAATGAAAAATCAAACCTCACTGATAACCTCATTCTTGAATTACTAACTCAAGCTGAGACCAACAACTTGTGAATCTTCCTGGAAGACACTTTGGGGAATTTGCTTTGATTGCTCTAGACTATCATGCTGCTAGGGCTATGGATGTCTTTACCACATATTGCTGGTTATGTTACCAAGCATGCAGCAGTTTTGGACCTATCTGTCACGAGTACCCTGAGTCAAGAACCCTGAGCATTCCTTCTCGATAGGAATACAAGAACTAGAATCTACTTTTAACTGTTTGACATTTTAATTACTTAATGAAATTCACTAGTAACACCACACATTTATATTCTCTGATAGCAGTGATGAAACCAGTATGCTAGAGCTTGATAAATTGCTACTTCTAGCAGCTCCGTATATGGAGTGATAAGCAGGCAATGAGATAAGAACTTGGGTTGTTCTCTAGAAAATGTTTCCAACTTCATTTTAGTAAGTAGGAGCTCTCAAGATTTCAAGGTTGCAAAAGAGAATTCTTGGTAAAGATAAGTTTATTTGAAATGCTACGCTTCCATCTAGACTGTTCTCATTTTGACTTTAAAATCTTGAAATAACAATTTAGAATTTTTCAGTGTTCTTGAAAATAAATTTTAAAATAAGATACAAAATAGATAGTAAATAGTTTAAAACATATTTGTGTGTGTGTATGTCTTCCAGTAGTGTAAACACTCCCTTCGATTTCTGGCCATTTCATGCCTGTTAGGCATTAAGAATGTGTCGAATGTAATTCTCTTGGATTGCATGTTTTTCTTCTGTGGAGTTAGCAAATGGTCAAGCTTTAAGCTGAAGACAAATTGGTGGCAAAGCTCATCTTGGCCCCCATCTTCTATGGTGGTTTGTAGAGGGCTCTTTTGTGCTCAGAGATGCATTTGTTATTATTATGGCCATAAAATGGACTATGAGCCAAGATAAACCTTTATTTCACATAGATATGGCAAGCGATAGCCACTCCTTGGCGGAGCCATACTGTTGGTTTCTGAACACTGGGTTGTTCGTACGTAAGGAAAAGGGTATAAAACACCTCCATTTTGGTAGCATTTTACAACTTCATTATATTTATGTAAATGACAACAGCTATAAATTAAAGGAACATCACTATATTACATTGTCATCAGGATCAAATGCTATAAGCAGGTTTGTCTCATAGTAGCAAAGTGAGATTACTAGTATTTCTTTAAAATGGAAAATATGGTTTTTTGGTGTCTTATGCCTAATAGGTATAAACGTCTGTTTAAGAACCCTGTTCTTTCTAAACTTTCTAGAATTTACCTCTTTGCTGTTCTATTTTACAGGGACCCAGCGTAGAAACACAGATGGTAGAAGATGAAACCGAGACAACCAATGAAGAACTGCCGCCTCATCTGCAGGAAGAGCCTCCTGAAGGTACAATACTAGCAGTCAGTATAAGCTCCTTTGCATTAAATTGGGGGGAAAAAAAATTCTGGCCATGGAAGATTTAAAAAAAAAGTTCTTGTTTTGAGAGCCCCCCTACCTGTTTTGCTGAGGGATACAATCTTTGTCAAGGTTGACAAGTTACCCAACCCCCAAGCCTGTTTTGTATTTTGAGCGCTTCACCCACTGAGGTGCAAATGTTGTTCTGCCTTCTGCTTAACAGTACGACTTCTGAGCCATATTATTAAGTACCGAGTATTGTAAAACTGTCCTCCCTGCTCTTCCTGTCTGTGGGCCTATGACTAGAATGTCACCTGGACTGTCTTGTTGGGGATGTTCTGAGCAATCATTAGGGCAGATTTCCAAAATAGTTATCTGCTTTCTCTCCTTATGCCTCTCTGCAGTATCCTGCTATTGAAATTGTCCCCAGCAGAGACTTGTCAAACCTGGGCATGCTAGTGACTTTGCTTCTTTCTGCCATATCTCTTGCAAGCTGGTGTAGCCATCTGAGGAGAAGGTGGTGAGAGGCTGACAGCAGGAGGCTCAGCAATGCCAATTTTTAATTAAAACCTTATTTGCAGTGATGTGCTCTGGATTTATACAGGAAACACTTTTTGCCCACTGTGCAAATGTTGCAGACGTTGTATATATGCAACAAAATAGGTATTGCTTTCTTCTGAACAGAAGCTGCTAGCATTGCAGTGTTATACATTTTGAGCTCCTTCTCCCATACAGTGACTTTTAAAACACAATTACTCATAATCTCTTTGGACACTTTAAATAGCTCAGAGCGCTGAGTTTCTTATTAGTAATTTGCTATTAAAATACCATGTCATGTCACTGGGGAACATATATTTTTTATATTTTTCCCTTGAAAGAAGAATCTATTCTTGGTCTAGCTTTTATACAGGCGATTGTTCTTAAAGGGAATATGAACAAAGTGGGTAGTGTCTTATGTATTTGATGCTGTTTCTGGTCTTGTTGAGGGTTTTGTTAGAGTCTTCTCATTAGGTTCTAATCCCCTGCGCTGCCCTTTCATATACTTTGATTCTTTGTTTGAAATTACAGTACTGAGAGGTAAGTGAAATGCACTAATACACATGGAAGATTCAGGAATTACTGTATATATACTCACAACATATAATTTTGATTCCATTCTTTGTAAATAATAGTTAAGTCAGCATGTAAAGGCAACACATTACTGAGGAAAACATTCTGGTCACTGGGCTGAGCTGGAGATTATATGAACCTAGAAAACAAGTCATGAAATGTAAAACATGGGGGGTGATCTTCTCAATAGTTTGCCAAGAATGAAATTTCTTAATGAGAGTTTTTTTCTAAAAGTGACCTACAACTTTTGGAAACCAAAATACTCTGCATGTAATGCTGCTGGGTTGAAGTATGATGAAAAATGTGAGTGCGGAATCACTTGTGTGGATTTTGGCAGGGGTGGTCTGTGATAAAATGTTTCTGCATGTGCTATTTTCCTAGTGTTAAGAAAAAGAAAACTGTTAATAGTTGAGACGACCTTAATAAACTGTAGGTACTGTCAGTTATTTTAAAAGATCTGAGCTCACTTGCTACTTCTTTGAATTGTAGTGTTATCAAGAGTAGCAAAATAGGAGGAATATTGAGAGCAAACTGGTATTAGAGGCTCTCTAGAAAGAAGAGAGGAAAAAAACATTCCTGACAGAGGGCCTTCGGTATTATGCAGAAGATACAGCTGACTCTGTGTATTAGTGGTACTGAGTAGTTGGAATTTTGCTTGGAGGCTACTGTCTACTAACACAGACTAACTGGAATTATTATGAAGTTAATATAGTTGCAGGAGCAATTACAAATAGTCCATTACAAAAACAGATTTCTCAAGTCCTTTTAATAGAAAATGCCATTAAGCATGATCTTGCTGCCTTCTGTTGCATTCTGGTTTCTTTTGATAGTGCTTTACTAGCTGGATCAAATGCCTTGAAATAAATAAATCATGTTGTCTTAAGTGCAACACTTCTGTTTCCAGAGGTCCATGACCTGGAGGCTCTGTTGTCTTACCTTGTGGTAATGAGCACATGGGGAATGGAAAACTCTCCAGAGTCTCTGTTTTTTTTGCACAATCTGCTGTTTCACCAGAATTGCATCATAGGGACTCCATTTTTTAGCTTGTACTCTATTCCTGAAAGGAGGAGAGTAAGAAGCAGTCATTAGAATTAGAAGCTATATAAATATTGCAGGAAAAGTAGGGATTTCAGGGATACTGACTAGTATTGCATTCAAAAAAAAGGCAATGATTTATATGATTTAACATGTTAACATGTTAATTGTGTATATATAGCTATCTTGAGTAAGTGTACATGAGAGTGACAAGTAGCATAGTATAGCAGACTTTGCTGTTTGGTGCTGCCTGGCAGACTGTCAGTAGCTCAGAGGAGAAAGTTCTGCGATGTGTGTATGTGTGTATTTGTTTTTAATTACTGTTGGTGTTTTAGCTAGGAAATCCTGGAAAGGTAACTAAAATAGAAGGTAGCTCTAAAAGTATATAATTTTAATCTGCTCTCAAAGTTAACCTTTGATATTAAAATAAGTCAATAGAGTAAATGAGTAAAATGTTACAGCTGATATTATAAATGGTATTAGATGTCAAAAGGCTTTTTTATTTATAAGATGCATTATTGTCAGTGACTTTGATTTGCTAGACACTTCCTTGAAATGGAGAAGGATATGAACAAAAAAACTGGACTGTAGCAGCAGAGGTTTGTCCTACCTGCAGAATTGCTCTAACAGAAGGTCAAGAGCAAATACTTTCTCCAAATTATTTTAAGAAATTAAGAAGTTTATGGACACATGAGGGCGCTGCAGGCTTGAATATCAGTTGCCTAAAATCTTGGCCAGCCCTGGCCTTGAAAAGGCAACCCTGTTAATGTTTTAATAGGCACTGGTTATGTGAAATCTAGAGTTCACATATCTTCTGCACACATCTAAGTGAAGAGGAGAAAGTATTTAAAGTGAACAAGAGAAAGTAAACCTATTAACTCCTTTCCTGTAAGCTGCTTTGTGATTTGAGAAGGTGAACTTCCTGCACTTTTCTACCAAAGGAAGGCTGTTAATCTCCTAATGATATTTTACCTATTAGCTTCATTTATCTGTCTGTTCAATTCATCTTTTATTTATTTTCCTCACCTTCCCTATCCCTTCTCCAGTTTTCTCCATCTCTTTGATTTTCTTAACATCTTTTAAGAGGGACAGGAGAGCAGTAGTAATTAGCACTAGGTGTACTGCGTAGCCTCATGTGCTTTAGCACTTCATAAAGAAGGCTGTTTGTGCAGCTGATGGTTACTGCCATCCAACGGGAAGGGCAAGGATCTGTGCCAGGGAGAAGAAGGTGTTTGAAATGTATGGAGCACTTTTGCCTTTCTAAGTTTCCTCACTACTGCTCTGTATTGCAGGATGCCTGAACACAGAGCTACTTTGAATCAAGTAGCTACTACATAATCTCAAATGTTTGCTGCTGCAAACTGTAGTGTGTGTAAATATGTCAATATGCATACACATAGAGTGTGTATGTAAATGTGTATTTATGTGTTTTGCTTCTCTGCTCACAGTTCAGGTTAAGCTGCTGATTGTTTAAAACAGTGCACTGCTAACTGTTATCACCCGGCCTTTCTGGCTTTCACCCTGAATCATCAGATAGTGATGGAACTGGATTAGATCTTCTCCAATGTGATTTGTTCTGAAAAAATAGCATCTCCTCTGTTTAATGACCTAGACCCTGATGTCCTCAATTTGGTAACCCTCATGACCTTGCTTCTGTCTCATAGCCTCCACATCATATATCCTATCCCTATGTATTTAAAGTGTATTTCTGAAGTCTTTGCCTACATTCTCCATCTGGTTACATCGGTTCTTATGAGAAAAATAACTTTGCTCAGGCATTTCTGGAATGAATCCCTTGGCAGATAGGGCATACTACTGTAGTTGCTTTTGTCATCGCATAGCTAATTATCACTGAGTGTGCTAAAGCTGTGTGTTGGCTGGTATGGTCTGGTTGAAAAGCTGCATCATTGGCTAAAAGTGGTAGCCTCTCATGAGATTTTACAATATGGTTGCTCTCTTCCAAGTTTTCTAAACATTTGAATTTTCTCTAAACATTCAAATTTTATTGTCTACCCTTACTCTGACCAGCCTGACAATGAGAATGAGTCTTATGTCTGAACCATCTGTACTATCTCTTCTGCAGACTTAATTCCTAGCAGAGGTAGTCTTTCCTCATGGGAGAGTGATTGGGTTTTGTGAAGTAAAATTTCATTAAAAAGCAATGGATCTTATTGAGTCTGGAACACACAAAAAATCTTGGGGAAAGTACTTTCCAAATGACTGTAGTGTTCCTAATTCAAACTGTTTTATACTTGCTGTGGATAAAGAACATTCATAGTTACTGTAAATCAGATGATTTGCACCAATTTAGAACATAGTATCTTGTCTTTTATAACGTGTCTCCATGGAGGCATATAGCCTTTTCTGTTGTTTTATATCTTTTGCAGGATCTAAGTAGATTACATGCCATGTGGGAAACTTTAGGACTCCTCATCCACAGTTTGGGTATTACTGATTCAAGTTATCTGGGAGTTCTGGATGGATCACTCGTTCTGGAGTGACTTTGGATGAAAGTATATTGCCAACATAGTACCTGCCTGTTCAGACCTAACTCCTGTACAAAAAAAATATAGCTGTGTCCCAATTCAGGGACTACTGTGCATTTGAGGAGATAAAAGCTCATTTCCTCCTTTGAAATTTGAAGCAAATAAGCCTTCTCATACCAGCATGCTTTTGCCTCATTGCTTTCTAAGAACAGTCTTGAAGGCAGCAGAGAAAAACATACCTGTTTAGGCATCTCCTCTGAGATGCAAGACATCCAGTTCAAGCCCATACTATCACAGAATGCTTAAGGTCAGAAGGGACCCCTAGACATCATTTAGTCCAACCCCTCCCCGCTTGAGCAGGGACACCTAGAGGACGTGGCACAGGGTGCTGTAAGTATCTGTAAGTTTGTTGAAGGGATATTTTTATACAAAAATCTGCTTTTGATGAACTGATGGTGGTTTTCCAGACTAGTTTACTTTACAATGTTCTTGAGACCTATATCCATGGGAGAGGAAGTTTTAATGATGGGCCAGATGCTTGCTGTTGTAAGTGCTGCACAAGATTTACATACTACAAGCATTAGCTGTGCTGTGTTTGTCATCTTACAAGATGTTCTTTATGTTTGTTTTCAAACTGACCATAGCTAAACTGCAAAGAAAATGCCTTTGAAATTTATAGCCACTCAGCTTCTAGTGTTAAGCTCTGTACTTAAACTGTTGCTCTTTCTGATGTAAAGGAACTTTTACTAAGGTTGCCTGTAGCACTTTGTGTAGTACGTGACATATGTGCATATGTATGTATTTTACTAGACCAGTATCTTCAAGAAGCTCTGGAAGTTTGGCAGTGCAAAGCTATGCTATCCTAACTCAAATTATTCTCTTGAGTGAGGTCCAACAACCAAATTCTTCTACACAGGAGCTCTTTAAATGATCTACTTTTTTTTTGCCTAATAGCCAGTTGGCAGTGTCCATGGCTTGGGTTCACCTTTGCAGTTTTGTGGTGTCACACGTAAAGCAAGAGACTGGGAATGGGGACAGCTCTAATCTATGCCTAATTCTGCTGTTGACTATCCAGTACTGGTCAATTTAACTGTACTGGCCTTCTTAACTCTATTTTTCTTTGCCTCAGAGACAGAAATGACTGCTCTTACAAATAAGGGAAGACTGTTAAAAACCCAAATTGTAGCTTTCTAAGCTTTTAGAGGTAGCAGATGCTTGGAAAATTAAAACAGTAAGTGTGGTAGTAATGTATAAATAATAAAAACTTAACCTGATAAGTTACATATCGGGCATATTTTTGATGAAAAGATGATTGGACTTGTTAACTTGAAATAGAAGAGCAGACAGAAATTAGCAACGAGTCTGTCTCTTCTTTGGAGCTGGGACTTTATGTACCTGGTGTGTCCTCTCGTCCGTAAACACATTTCCAGATCTGCTTCTCCAGATGTCCTGAAGCTGCAAAGGAGCATTTTGGTATCATCTGTGTCTCTTTAAGGTCCAAATTCTGTGTGGTTGTGCTCTTTTGTTGACCAAGACAGTTGCTCATTCTGCAAAGAAATGGCTTGGAATGTCAGCTCCATCTTCTGTACAAAGTCTGTCTTAGTAATTCTGCTAGAGTTGCAAACACTCTGACATCAATCCAACTCTTAATACTGTGTTTCTGTTCCTTTTGTTTTACTTCTTACTATCATTATTTCAGTGGAAGCTCAGGTTCTCTAAAAGTTCTTCAGTGTTTTTCTTGGTCTACTCCCGCTTTATTTAATTTTGTTCCCTGGGGAAAATTGCCAATCTGAAATTGGAAAGATACCTGACCACATCCCTGATTTCCCTGCCAGCAGTAGAGTTTTTTCTCCTCCCCCATCCAGCCCTCTGTATTACTGCTGCAATATACCTGCTACTATTACTGTACATCTGCCATTCGGCAACAATATTACATGGTTTCCTAGAAACGGCCTGAAAACTATTTAAAATGTTTTTATTCCGCTTCTCCCTCTGTCCCATTCTTTCTTCTTTACTATCCTTGTATGATATAATGAGATGTTACTTTGACAGCTCCACATTCCTTTTTCTCTAGCCTACCCTGTGCCTGGCAAATCATCCTGTCACTGGATGTGGTCTGTGTGCATAGCTCATGCTGTTAATGGCAGCATAAGTAGCCTCCAAGTGCCTGGTGTATTCCAGAAGAAAGATTCTTGTAACTTAAGTGTGGGAAACCTCTTATCACTGCATCTTGTTAGTACAATAATGGTGCAAAGTGAGTCTACAAGAACCATCTGGTTCTCCTGAAGGGTGTTTGCATACACAGCATAGGGGTAGCAATAGTTACTATTTGTAATTATTGTAAGTAATATGCATTATCCAAATGTAAAGACACTTCAAAGCAAAAGGTCAGTGAGAAGCCTCTGTCAAAGATGCACCATTACTGACTACTAATGAATGTGTTTTATTTTGGCAGTAGGGTTTTGAACTGAGGACCGTGAGAATTCTGTTCTGAATTCTGAGTGAAAACAAATTACTACCCAACTGGAGTGGCAGACATTTGCAACCACTTCTGCACTAATCAGAAATATAGGAAGCGGTGAATAGAAGAATCTATTCTTGCATTGTATTTTTTATTTTAAGGGGGTGAATCTATTAATATGGAAATGCAGTCAGCTGCCTTTAAATACATCTTTGGACTTGCAGTCATCAGTCCAGTCCAAAGTTGAAAAATAATGTTTGTTACTAATGGACATAAAATGGGAGTGAGAGGGGCAAACAATTGTCACTTACTAAAGCTGCGGTCTGAAGTATTAAAAAAGAAGGAACAGTGCAGTAAATCCAGGTCAGGACTTAAACTGAGTCTGTATCAGTGTGTGAACAGTGATGCTAAACTATTGAGGTAATATAGCAGGCAATTAAATCATACAGTTGGTACATAAAGCTGTTATTACTGCCTCAAAATTGAGTGAAATGCCCAGTTAATATTTCACAAATATCTATAGTGTCAACCTGGCTGCATGTCTTCATTTCAGCTGTCAGTGAAAACTTTGAGCAACTAGTAAAATCAGCCTAGTTTGTTTCTAAGGAAGACCATCAGCAGAGTGGGTTTCTTTAAGCTGTAAAAATAAGTGAGCTGTAAACTTGGCTGTTGCAGCATGTTTTTCTTCATCTATCTCACATCCTGGAGCTGTGCACCTAAAACAGATGAGGCAGCCTTTTAAAGTGCCTGTAGAACTCTGACCTCTCCAATGTACCTGATGGCTTAGGAGTTTCTTTCAGGGAACTGCTAATTAAATTTCTATTTACATAGAGATTGAGAGACATCTCTTGCAAAGCTAAAATGTAGTTCATGCTTCTTTCTTGGGGATATGTGCATGTTGGTTTTAAAACCTTGTGTTGGGTGATTTGATTAAGTGCAGATACCAGCAAAAATCTCCTAAGAGGAAATTGTTTATGCTAGCACGACCAGTGACTGAATTCATCTTGGGGGCTTTGCTTAAGTTATTTGATTTGTTTTATCAGGGGAAGCAGGATAGTAGTGGCAGTCAACTGATCTTGTATCCTTACACAGAAAAGGATTGCCAAAGGAGCAGGTATGTGCTCACAGAGCCTGGATACTGCCCAAAAGTCTAGGTTACAATATGTAAAGAGATCTCTTGCTTGTGAGATATACAAGTATTCAAAAGTGGTAATGAACCACAACCAACTGTGTTTAACATGACCTATGACTTTAAGTGGTTTTAAGCTAAAGTGTGCCCACACAAGTACTGAAAGAAACATTCTTGATTCTGGCACAAAAGCAGCAACGTGCCCAAAGGAAGGGATCGAGGGATTGACCCTTTCTGAGGGGAGTCAGCACTTAATCAGTTTAGCTTCTAGACCCTTTGCTAGACTGCAATCTGGTGGATGCTCCCTGCAGCTGCGGAGAGCCTGTGGTCTGCCTATACACTTGAGTGTATATGGTTCCCAAGGGCGGCTTGGGGTCTGATACGTGCTGTGGGGATCTTCGGACTTGTGTGTGTGAAGAGGTGCAACCGCAGGTGTCATTCGGAAGAGCCTTTGCAGTGCTGTGTAAGAGGACTCCTGTTACGTCTGCCCTTCCAGCAGCTTCAGAGTAGTGCAGCAATCGGGATAGGGAAGAAAGAGGGATCCTGGCTTCGTGAACTTACTCCACTTGCCTTGGATTCAAGCATCATTAATGTGACGTGAGACATTTTGTTGGGATTTGATTAACTGAGGTGCTTGTTCTTGCCTTATGACATGTTGTAAGTTAACCGCCCAGTGTGCTGACATGTACTATTAAAAATAAATATTTAAAACTAAATTGAGAAACACACTGGCAAAGAAAAAATCGGCAAAGCCTGGCCTTAGGAAATTAGTTGAGATAAGCCTTATTAATTTTTCTACTGATCTGACATCTGCAGCTTTACAGTTCAGATACTTATTCACAACTGCTTGTTTTTAAACAGATGTCCTATGAGGGCAAAATACTCCAGACAAAATTTAGGAGCAGCAAATGGCCAAGTAGTTTTGTTACTCGAGCAGAAATCTGGACAGTAATTTTTCTGTGAGCTCATGTTCTTTTTGGCAGTTACTGGCATCTTCTGACAGTGTCTTCACTGAGATCCTGAAAGGTGATGGGGAATTTCCACTCCTCTCCTTTGCTTGCTGTGGTGCTGCAGCAGGCAGTCCAGTAGAGGGCTGCCAAGGGCTAAAATAAATGTTAATAGGAATACTGTTTTGCTTAAACCTGTGATGGCAGATAGGAGTAGAATAATAAAATTTATATATATAAAATGAGTCTTATACTTACTACTTCTGGGAGTTTTTAAATTCTAGGACATTAAGAATGGGCTTTCTTATTCTATAGTTAATTCATTTCAAAAATAAAACTTGAAGATGGTAAAGCTTTCTCCTCACTCCCTTAGTTTCCTCATTCTTTTCCTTGTTGTAAAACTTCCTCATTTACCTCTTTACCCCCTCATTTTCCTCCCTTCTCTACAACTACCCTCTCTGGGATCTTGATGTGCAAACTACCCCTGATTTCCAAGCTGACAGTAGGGTATCTTCTAAAGGAAGACAGGGAATTAGGTCTAAGGGTAATAAATATCTGAGGAAGTGAAATCTATAGTATACACACAAGTCATGGAAATCTTTGTATCCCCTAACTTTACTTTCAGATCATCTCTGAAGCTGAAGTCCACTTCAGTCTAACAAGCCTACTGTTGGATCAGTGGACACTTTCAATTCCACTATTTTTTTCCAAATTGTCCACTAATTGTTCCTAAAGCATAGTGGCCTTTGATTGATTACTGATGGTGCGAATCTGTTAGACTAGAGGAATTTTGGAGAAGGGGAAGCAGTCTTTGCACAAGGTGTGACCTCTCTTGAGAACAAACAGCTGTTCTCTTTCTCTGAGGCAGGTGCAGTAAAAGACTTTTCCAAAAGTTGCTAATAATTACCAAGTTGAGATCTTAGCTTTCTGTTTTGGCACCATCTTTTTCGAGAGGAACAAATTGTTTCCCTGTGGGTCATGGATTATGACTGGAATAAAGGGAAAACAGCAGGAACAAATGAACTGTTGTCTAAAAGGTATTTTCAGGGTAAAAGAACAGAGAATTTTTTTTTCACCTGACTTCTCTTCTGAGGTTTTTTTGTGCTGCAGGGAGAAGATCAAGTTGAGTTGAGGGTTCTGCCTGAGTCTGATAATCTCTCAGAAGGACCATGTTGGAGCCCATTAGTAGTCATGAGTTTGGTGTAAGATCACGAAAAAGCTTTCAGTTCAGAGAAGCTCACACCCTCGCTGCAATTGGTTCTGAGGAAGCTCTCATTCTCAGATAGTGACCTGTGCTGTATTACATCTCTTTGCCATGCTGGAAACTGGACTGGTAACAAGTTAACATGAAAGCAGTCTACAACCACCTTTGAAGTACATAGGATATTTGGGCAGTTACAACAAACAGGGGAAAGATAGTCTTTGAATAGCACAACAACTTTTAACTGCAGTACTAGGTTCTTTTCTAAAAAAATGTGGTAATATTTTTTCCTTTCAGGCTTTCAGCTTTTCAGATGTAGATCTAAATCTCTTGTCAGACAACTGAGGGTTTCACAGGCCTTAAAAGAAAACAAGATGAAACCTCGAGCCCTGTGTATTTTTCCATATGCAGTGCTAAGTTTGGCATGGCCATTATCTAGACTTAAAGCTGCCTGTACGGTAACATGGGAAGATACCCCATTTGGTCAAAGAAAATATGATGTCAAAACAATATTTGTCAAAAAGTAAGCACTAAATGCTTACAAAGCTGAATTACTTTCTGGAAAAGAGGGAGGTAAACTGGCTTTGCTCAAGATTTCGGCTAGAATGTAATAACAAGTGAGGTTGGTCCCCAGACATTAGAGACATCCTGACCTTATTTAACTCCCATTTATTCATCATGAGAATGGATTTTGTAGCTCTTCTATTACGTGACTGATAGACAGGAATAGTTTCTCAGCACAGATGAATATGTGATGGTAGACTCCATTGCTGCATTGTCAGGAGCTGGGGCCCATCAACCACAGAGTTGGCTGAAGAAATATTTTCCTTTTCCATCTTGCACTTGAACAAGCACATGGAGTGTATGTGTAATAGTAGGGCAGGTTACGAAGGTCACCAAAGTGTGTGACACTGAGTCATGGATTCCCTTTGGTGTATGGTATCTTCTCAAATGACAAGGAACAAAAAGGGCTGTATTGCCTCCCTTCCGCCTCCACACCTTTGAATTATTTTAAAGATTGAAAAAATACATCCCCTTATTTCCCCACCCCCTGTATTATTTCTGCACATACTGGTCTCTGCATTTTTGTTTGCAGTTATATTCCTTTTGTATGTAGCTTTTTCAGTTTTCATCATTAGCATACACTGAATTTGTTTTGTATGGTTGTCTTATCACATGGATGTCCTAAAAGAAAATAATGGCAAAACCTTTAGAAGATATCCTCTACTCCAATAAAAAAGGTAGAGATAGCTAGATTCAGTTTGTTTATAAGGTAATGGGACAGGCAGAGCAGATCTCAAAACTGTTTATTCTTCCTGGGTGGCTTTGGGGCAAGAATGAGAAATATGGGAAGGAATTACATGTTGGATATAATAGTGATGGCAGAGCATCCCTAAATAAGGAGTAAGGTAAGCCTGAAGATATTGGCCTCAGTGGAGTAACATCCTTTTCAGTGCTGACCTCTGTGCTCAAGCTGCAGTTGCCCACAAATACTCAAAAGCTTTTATACAAATCATTTCTGCCACTGCAAGATTGTCTTTCTGTCAGTAGATACAGTCTGTATAAGTGGGCAACTGGTATTAGATGCTTCAGTGTTTTTTAGAGGGTCCTTCTGAGATTCAGTAATAATTAATTCCCAGTGAATGGAAAAAATCTCTAAATTATATATTATCATTCTGGACTAATGGTCTTGTGGACTTCTCAGAGGACTAGTAGCTCGGTTGAAATAACCTGTCTCTATTTTACCAATCCGCCCATCGACTCCCCAGCATCACAGATTAGCCTCAACATCTCATGAGAGGTCATCTCATCCACTCCCCTGGCTCAAGCACAGTCACCTAGAGTGTGTTGCCCAGGGCCCTATCAGATTAATTTGATCAAGAAACTTGAAGGGTTCTGTTCTTGCTCATTTTGAACCTAGAATTTGCTTAATATCCCAGGTTCTTCATTGATGAGCCTTTGAAATTGACGTATTTTCTCATTGCCCTTTTCCAAACTGGCAAGTGGGGACTGTGCACTATAATGGTTTTGGGGTACACTGTACTGCCAGAGTGTAGTGAAATGCAGCTGAAGTTGCCATATTTGCTTGACCTTTCTCACCAGGTGGGGACCTGGCTGGCTGCAAAGGAGACATTCATGATACCTGAATATGTCAGTGTAGGGAAGCTGAGCAAGCTCTCAGGTGACTTGAAGCAAGACTTAATGTGTTGTCTGCTTTCATCTCCAGCAGTTTTTATCTCTAATGACATATTTTAAATGTAACTGGTAATCTCTTGAAAAAGACTCATCTTATTGTTGCATTTATCTTGCCAAATCAATACTGCTTTTTATATTAATTCTGCGGACTCCCTAAGTCCCAAAGGCTTCGCCTGAGGCTACTGACTTCTCCCTGGCAAATTCTACTGTGCAGCTATTAAAATATAAACCTTTGGCATGCTGCAAACTGAATTTAGGAAGGACATCAAATATACTGTACTTCATATCAAAATAAATTGAGCTTATGCATTGCTTATGATTTTTTTGCATTTCTCTTTAATTATATGAAAGCTTCCCTTTATTGCTATAATATGCCATTACAGATTATTAAAACTATACTGCAAACTTTTGCTCTTTCCTGCTCCATGATAAACAGTGTCTTGGTATTTGACAGCCGCATGATAAAATCTTTGGTAGTTGCAGGAGAGAAATGAGGGTGCTTGGCAGTCTAGGCTAGTTTAATTTCTTATTACTACTTACTGCTACTGGAATTCTGACTTTTTTTTTAATCTCCTTTATTTTTAGTGATTGTTTTTGAAAAATAATCTGCCTTTGTGCTTTCCTGACTTTTTGTTGTTCACCTTTGACAACCCTGTTGATGTTACTTGAGTTTGCAGAATCTATGCACTTTTCAATGAATGAGGAAGTTGGTAGATGTTCCCACATTACCAAAAAAAAAATAATAATTGTGTAAAAGCCAAAATGATTTTTTTATTACAATTATTATCTCCAGCATGAGTGATACACTTCAGGCAGTAAGTGAGCTGCATCTCTATAAGCTTTGTCTTTTAGACCAAAACTAATGATCTAGTTTGTGTTGATAATTTGTACTCCCCTGCCTCCCCCCTCAAGCCTCTTTAGTCCTATCTATAGGGAACTCATGGTACTGCTGGAAGATGTAGTGCAGAACAATAAAGTGGCTCTATCTTTTTAATGTTTAATACATTTGGGTATTTAATTTCAAGCTTGACATTAAATTTAATAAGCTCAATTCTTTAAAAGAATGTCCTTAATGAAACGGTTTCACGCTGCTGTTCGAACGCAGCTTTCCAGACTTGCTGAAACGTTGTTCTGCTGCTACTCAACTTGTGCATTAAAACCTCACCGGCTTGTGTGACGGCGTCCAATGCACTGTGGTGTTCCCAGTGCTTAAGATTCAGTTCTGTTTCGAGAGTGAAAAATCTATTTGTAAACAAATGAATGATTCTGATATTAATGAGACACTGTAGTGTTTTCAGCTGATGGTGGAAAATAAGTGTATTGTGTTGATGGACTGGTGGCAACTCTTCCACGCTTTTGCTTCTTGGAAATAGTAAATGATTTTTGGATATTTCCTTGGGAATTTTAATCCTCACTAAGCACAATGTTTTGTTTCGTTTTTCTTTTCCTTTTGGTTTGTCTCTTTTTTTCCAACCTCACAGTATTTCTTTGGTATTGTGCATCAGAGATCAGGGGATCTGGAGTGTAAATTGGCTTTTTCACACCTGTAAGTAATAAGTTGGTACTGTTTTTCATTAAAGAGATAGAAAAAACTGTTTCCCCCCATACTCTGCCATGCTGGCCCTGAAAAATAAAGCCTAGGCACAGCCATAAAACCCTAACTGTTCATCAAAGATTGAACTCCCAAAGACAGCTAAATATTTTTTCTTTCTTTTATGAAGTGAATGTATTTAATGTGCTGTTTTCTGTAGCTTAAGTTTTTTGGGCTTTTGTCATGGTGGCTGAAAAATCTAGTTTTGTAAGAGCTGCTTATCTGTGTAGTATTAGCATCCAGCACACCTGCCAAGTTTCAGGAAGTGCAAAATCCATTTTGTTGTGCAACACTTACGAATTTAACAGGATGGCTGGGAATCAAATGCAGTGAAACAAGGACTCTTGCTGCTCTCCAGTCACAGTTTTCAAATGAGGGGCAATGGGCTGCAATTTTGTGGATTTGTGTGTTTATGGCACCAAAAAGAGGGCTTGAATTTCAGTTCTGCAAGTAAAGACAGTGTAGAATTTAACTTGCAATTACATTTGCATGTGAAAACGTATACTTACTGTTCACCTAAATTTGTGCCTAATATTCTAATGCAATTTTAATTAGGAAGGAAAGCCGACTAGCTTTCTAGAAGAACTATATCTGCTCAACTGGGAAAAAAATGTCTTTGCTGGGCAATATCGTTTTAGACAATATACTCATTCCTCTTTGGTTTTATATGGCTGAGATAAAGTTTTTGTTGATACTTGGAGAGTCTTTCTGGAAAGCTCTTGTTAACTCTGAAAGAAAAATGATATATCAAAATCTACTAAATAATTGAAAAAAATCAAGCTGTGAGGATTAAAATGGGAGCATATTTGGATAGATTGTGACCTAGGGGCATATATTTAATGTGGGCAGCTTCTAGCATGGGCAGCTTGCCCAGTCCTAGAGATATCAACATGACAGTTTATTACTTAAAAGCAAATTAGGATTTGCTCTACCTCTTACTAACCAATATGAAGCACAAGTTGTGTCACAAGGTTATTGGAAAAATCCAGTATTGGAGAAATCAATATTGAACCCCAAAGGGTAGATCTAGGTAAGGTAATATGAGCATTTCTTGTATTATATGAGAGCATGGCATCTGCAGCAGACTTTTAACTTCAATTCAGGTACTTCTCTTGCACTTTTAACCTAACAGGGCCATTTTGATACAAAAGTTTCATTTTGTTTCATAGATTGAGAGGGAGAAAATCATGAAAAAGTTTTCCTGTATCTGTTCTCTATACTACTATTATCTGTCCGGCCTTTCTGTCTGTATTGAGAAACCCTTGCCATATTGGTGTAATGATTTTCTTGCCTTTGGGAGACTATTTTCTTTGGTAATAAGCTGCTTTTATCTCAAACCAGTTTCTCTTCTCCTATGGAAGATGTAAACCTGTCCTGAAAGGAGTTTGCAGCTATTGTTGGAAAGAGAATGTCTGCTTGAGAAACCTCTTTTTTATTATTTTTATTTCTGATGGCAGTGTTTTTTCTCCCAGGAGATATGAATTCCATACTTGTCCTATGTATGTAATTAGAATGATAGCAAATTGAAAACATTTTATAATTTAAGATGCATGACTGTGGCATCTTACCTGAATTTGATCCCTTGGATTTGATCTAGATTTTACTGTTCTGAGGATGCTGTATTCGGTGTTTGCAACTTTGGATTTAGATAAGGTAACCTAGTGCATAAACCAACCAAACAAATAATTGTATTGCTACTGATGTTACATTTTAATTGGACTATTGTATAGCTTAGAGAATGGGCCGCAAGGGAACTGCCAATTACTCTATGTATCTGTGTTAAAATCTTTTCATTATGGAATACTGATTAAGGCTATATAGCTCCATATTGTTTCATGTTATTGATTTCCACCAACACCAAGTCGATGGTCTCATTAATTGTCCATTACCTTTATTTTTTCATCCATGTTTCCCAAAATTGACACGAGCTACCTGAGGTGTTAGGTTTAATTTGAACCAGGTATTGGTGTGCCTATTTAATCTTTAACAAGACCCGTTAGGCTCCCTACTTTTAATTTTACACAAGCCATAAAGGAAATTCCACAGGGAA
The DNA here is from genome assembly GCA_034781795.1 of Crypturellus tataupa. Classification (NCBI taxonomy): domain Eukaryota; kingdom Metazoa; phylum Chordata; class Aves; order Tinamiformes; family Tinamidae; genus Crypturellus; species Crypturellus tataupa. The sequence continues at coordinate 5,065,133 of JAWLRI010000563.1, forward strand.
GCTATGACCCATTCAGTATAAGGAGAGCAAAGCATGTTTTTTCTACAGGAATAATAGGGAATAGCTGTGGTAGGGCATTTTGATCATCTGCCCTGACAAGGGGAAACTGCAATTTTACCATCACAGATGTGGACTGAAGTTTGGAGCTGTTGGCTTGTGCCGGCTGACTTGCAACTTTCATTTGCTTTGCTGTCTGCATCTTGCTGGCGTGCAGCATACCAAGAATGAAAACTGTCCTGCAGGTCGGATGTGGGGAACGGTCAGAATGTAAAGCATGGAGATAATTCCTTCGGAGGCACAGGAGCCCTATGTAACAAATGAGGAGCTGTGGCTTTGGTTTTGTTATATGAACACTGTGTTTGTTCAGTACTCTGCCTTCCAGTACTACTAGTAACTTACTCACCTGTCTTACATTCAGCTGTCAGTCTCTATTCAGTGCTAAGTTACACTTACCCTCTGGAAGCTTTGCCTGTTTTCACTGGCTGCCATTAGCTAATTCTGCAGGTCCCATGCCCCACTAACACTGACAGTGCCATTCCTTAATTTTCACTTGTTTTGGAATGGCTGAAAGACATCAGTGTGTTGATAGTGTCCCAATCCCTGTCCCTTCCTGAACTCTCCCAACAGTCCCCAAGCACCATGTGCAAAGAGGTCTTTGTACGCCCTCAGAAGAGGGAAGGGGAGCAATTGCCACAACCCTTGGTGTTACCACCAACAACCCTGTGCGACTGTTAAGCTCAGGCATCAAAGGTTTCTGATTTTTCATATTGCTTAAGTAAAGAGCTGAAAGGAACAATGTTGTGATGTTTGGTTTAGTTAATGTGTCTTGGGTCTCATACAGTGGTTCAGTACCATGAAGTCATATATATGCAAAGGTTATACCCCCCCCCCCCACCTCGAAAAATTGTTTTCTATTGTCCCTGTCATCTTTTGTGCTTTTGTTCTCTTTTGTGCCCACCTAGCCTCTGCTTGCACACTCTTGAGAAAAGAATCATGATTTGTATTCCTCCCGTAGAGGTACTGCTTTCTTCTGGGCCTTGCTGCTCCCCATACTGTCCCTGTTACCTTGGGAAGGGTAGTTCACTTTACTCGACGAGTCCCACAGTGTGTCATCAGCTTGAGGAAGAAGGAAACCAGTATGGCTGTGTAAGCAAACTCTTGTTTGAAACATGTAGCACCATACGCCTGTCAGATTGCTTTGAAGCCTCTTATTTGTTGCTGGACAAGCACAGAAGGTAAAGAGAAAGCTACATTTATTGAAGCAAGCCAAATGATGAGGTGCTTAATTCAACTTTGGAAAAAAAATGGAAACTTTCTATTATTACTTTAAAAGATTTACCGGGAACTTGGCTAAATTCTCTAAATATTATAAGAGGCTGTCTTCCAGGGCCTATTCCAGTCATGGTCGCTGTGTATTCCTTGACAGAACTTGCTTGTCGTTCCTCTAGTTGCAATTTTACCTCACTGGAAAACTCCAGTGACTAGAAATTGAAAGAGGATCTTGAGAGTGTTTTTTGGATGCCTGTATTAAAGTAGTCTTCTGAATGCTGTAGTTACTTTCCAGATAGAGACTATATGCCTTCTTCCCAAAGCTTATTAATTAATTGAGTATTAATTCTATCTGTGCTGCCCTAAACTTGTGAGCAGGTCCTGAGGATTTCAAGTTTTAGAGCTGTTCTTCTTGGTCAGAGATCTTGGACTGCATCTTTCTTTTCTTTCATTTGCTTTCATTCCCCCATTTCATGTGGGATTTAATTAAAACATCTTTGTTTTTACTTTGAAATTATATTTTGTTTTGCAGACACTAAGTATGTCACTCTCTACAGTTCTGTTTTACTCGGTTGCTAAGAACTGAAGAGATTTATGGTTCAATTACTGATGCTTCGATCTTTAATGAGTTGTGATAGAGGAGCTAGTAGCAATCTTTTATAAGCCAAATTTTGTTACTACAGCCTTCCTAACAAAATTAGTGTTTTTTAGGCTGATGATTTTAAATAGTTTTTTTAGTTTATGTCATGATTTCCACTGACTTGAAGAGCATAGAAATCCAGCCCTCCACCACCTCCTTCCAATTTTGCAAAAAAATAGTTTTTCCTAGCTCTTGCATCAGACAAAAGTATACTTTTGAAAAAGATCCTTGTGTGTGTAGTATGGCTGATGAGATGGACATATGAGCATATGGTTCATGATCTCTTTTAAGCTTTGCCTTAAATGGTTTTAGGATTGCATCTCTCCTATGCTCATCTCTCATTTCAGGATGAGATATAATTATCAAGGAAGAAGTTGCTGCTCTTTTGCTGAGGAGAATAAGTGGTTTTTAACATCACCCCCACTTTTTCAGTGAAGTTGGAATGATAGAAGTTATCTGTGGCATTCTCACTGATAGGATTTGAGGTGTGTGAGGTACAGCCATTGACTTGGGCTGAACGAATGTGAAGCCTCAGGCTTTCCATAGCTGGATTTGTCTAGAGCATGAAGAATCTCATTAGCACGGATTGTGCTGGAAGCTTGAAGTCTAGGGAATGCGATGACTGCATTGATGGTTAACTCCTGCACCCTGTGAGTCATTGTCACCAGCGCATTTATGTCTAGGTTTGTGCCAGCATTCACATTCATGTAGTTGAGTGATGGCAGATGATAATGACTTATGCTTCATTTACCGATGCCCTATCACTTTTTTCCCTGGCTTTGTGGACCTTTACTTGAATCTCAAAGAGCAATTACTGGGAAAGAATGAAGTCTCTGCACACGTATAAGGGTAAAAGAACCCAGAGGGTTTCTGAAGTGTTGTGTTTTATTAATTATTTTTTAACAAAACAAGGATGTTTTTCTTTTCAAAAATACTGATATCTGTAACTGCTTTTCGTTTTATCAGGATTGTTCAGTATCCTGTGTTGCAGATTCAGCTGTGAAAATCTGTGAAGTAAGGTGGCCATGCTTACCCATCCTTTTGACTGGATGGAAAAACAAAGTATATGGGATTGTTCTGGATTTAAAATATAATCCTCACCTCCCTCCTCAGCTTCTCTGGAAGAGAAACTGTGATGTTAGAAATACATTGCACCAAAAGTAGTCCCAACTATCTCAGGAAATAGTGTTGCTCTAGTAAAGAATAGGAGAGGTTTTAAGTTCATTCAAGTTTATTAAGTTTATTCAAATTCAAGACTTTCTTCCCTTTCCCCTTCTCTAATAGTAATTAGAGGAATAGGTAGTGAAAGCCTAAGCTGGGCAACAGATCACTCTTTTTTCTTTTGTATTCGGCTTGCTTGCCTGCATGGAGAAGTTAAGAGCTCTGCTGTCCATTAGGTCTGTGTCCTAGCTGAACATACACAAATGTCCTGGGCTCTTTTGGAAGGAATATTTCTAAATTTCCAATTGTACCTCTAGAACAAGCTACAATTTTTATTCTTTTTCATTTTATCCGTTTTAGGGCATCAAGCTATTAATTGATTAGAAAATTAAAAACACTTAGAAAGCTTTATTAAAAGGTTGGACATCAGATTGACTTACTACCAATTTAAAGAATCACTAGTAGGGAATTAAAGGGGGTGTAAAGAGAGCAGTACAGGAGGTTCTTCCCTGATTTACCCTTACGGTACATAATGAAGCAGGAGCTTACACAGCCATGAACTAATTTCTTACAGCTCCTCATGAGGTCTGTAATCCAGCTGGAGAGAACTACAGAGATGATGCTAGTTTGGTGGTTAAAGTAGGAAGAAGCTTTCTTAAACATATTTGAAACGTTTGGGTTTTTTGCCACCTCAGTTCAAAAGCCATTTGTATTAAATTGGTAGGTGTTTGCTTAAACCCTTTTTTTGAACATTCTGAGTGAAAAAGAGAAGGTGACTAAATAATGACAAGTGATGCTTTCAAACACTGTAGAAATCTGTTATCAGCTGCAATGGCAGGATGTTGTTTCAAATCTGTGTAAATGAGAAATATGTTTATCACAAGGGTGCTGAGCTGTGCTTCCTTTTTGATTCCTTAATTTTTAATACGTAATGATTCTGCTGAAAGCAATTCTGTTCCCATTTTTCTTAAGGTGCTGCAATGTTCATTAATAAAAGCACTGTTGTAAGGTGCAATGTGCTGCTGATGTATTAAATAATATATATGTGAAAACTGCATTTAAAATGATGTTTTGGAGGTATGTTTCCCATGAGCAAAACTGAGGAACTGTTGCTTTGTCCTTAATTCACCTTGTTACATTACAGATTGCAAAAAAGGCAGAAACATCTGGGGAAACTTATTTTCTGCTTGTGTTTCTTATTATGAGAGCTTTTTTATGTTAGGTTGTAAGGAAGTTTCTAAAAATCATATTTATTAACAAACTTAAATTTATTTTGCAGTGGCAAATCTGAATAAATGAATGCTCAGAGTAGAACTTCATCTCTTAACTGGGAAACTTTTTTCTAGCAATTTTTGTTGAAAATTTAAGGAAGGATTTCATCCCTGCAACTAACAGCGAATGCATCCTGCATTCAGGATGCAGAAAACAGGTCTTTAAGTTCTTTGTGTGAGTTTGATGTGCCAAGTAGTTGAAGTCTGGCTTTCTGTTTAAGTGCTCACAATTCTGGTAGACGGGATCTGTGTTCCTTAAGTGCAATATGTAGCATTTTACATGTGAAAGGGGTATCTTTTTGTTTGCTTAAATTTCCTTCTCTAGGTTTATGGAGTCCTTGACTGAGATTTTGACACCAAAACAAGCATATGTGCTAACATGAATCACAGTTGCTACCGGCATAGCTTGCAAGTGGTCCCAGAGTGCAGCTCTGGCTCTTGCAATCTGCCTTTTCTGGCAGAGGCCTCATCTGCTTTCCCACCGAATAGAACATGAGTTTGTCTGAAGTCCCTCACCACTTAACACCTTTCCCTCCTCTGCATGAACAAACTCAAGAGTGTAGAGCCAGTTTGTTTCTCTTTGGCTTCCCAAGTACTTTTTGGAGAAAAATTATCCAATCCAGTTACATTGAGGCAGAGGGGACGATCTCAGACTGTTACTCTCAAATCATTCTAGGGCTTTTACTATCTCCATAAAATTGCTGGAAGTACTTAGAAACAGCAGTGGAGCACTTCCAACCTTTATTCTTTATATTCCGACTCCAGAGAGTGCCACTTCTCGTGTTAACCCTGGTTGTTTTAGAGAGCTGGTGTCTTCCTGTGGGAAATAAATATGCAGAGCCCCTTTACTTCCATTTTGATTCTGACTTTATCAGAACAAGCTTGGACAAATTAGCAGCAAAGGGATTTTTAAACAGTGGAGCTCTTGGCAGTGCACACGATGTGGAAAAACAGTGAAATGTTTGAGTGACTTCAGTCTGCTGTTAGTGTTTGATGCCCCTTGCTTTTCTGTGGAAAAAGATACTGAAGGAGTATTCTGCTCACTGCTGTTTATCAGGCACAGTTACATGTCTGGCTTTCAACCACTGCTGAATTGCAAGACAAATTATCAGCAGCTTGCAACAGGTCATCAGGTTCCTAAGTTCTCCCATTAGACTGTTCACCCTCCTGTTTGTTGAAATGTGTGTAAAATAGGTAGAAGGGGAAAATGACATAGAAACCTTCTTGGTGAATAAAACGCCAACAATTAGTGGAATTCTAGTTCAGCTGAGCTAATGAGTGTTGCCTTTGCAGCTGAATTCTGGTACTCTGGGGCAGGCATTTACGGTATAGAATATACTGACCAGTGGTTCCAAAGAACTGTTAAATTTCAGGGTCATGACAAGATTTTTAAAAAGGGGCAAAAAGGACATTGTGCCTTTTTAAAAAAAAAAAGAAAGTGGATGAGAGTGCTGAACTGCCTAAGCTAGGTACTAGGCATTGACAGGAAGACTTTGACTGAACAGGTAACTGAGGAAAAATATTTGTGAAACATTCCTTACAATGAGGAACCTTTCAGGTTTTGTGAATGTGGTTGTTCTGAAAGATGGTATTGAGAAGTGCTGGGAAAGCAAATGTAGAGATCTCTCTTTTCTACAGGGACTGCCTTTCTGCTTTAATGGTTCTGTGTGACTCTGTGGACCCTGTAGAAGAACTGTACAAATCTGTATGTGTGTCTAACTAGAAATATATATACTTTAAAAAATAAGAACAGAATATTAGAAAGAAAAGCTTTCTTATACTGAAGAAAGGAATGATCTCCTGCCCAAACAAAAAATATGTTGACTGTATACAAAAATAAAGGTTAGTGGACCTTTCACAAGCAAAAGGATATATGATGTGCCTCATTGCATAAAACTGTAATATATATGGATGGTGTGAAGCAGTGAAAGCCTTTTCCTTTGCTAACACAATACCAATCAAGAACACTTGTGTGTGTGTGATTAAGTATGTGAATATTGATGCCAGGTTCCCAAAGTGAATCTGCATGGTTCCGAGTTGGTAGATGTTGCCCCCATTGTGGTGCCTGTATGAAATTCTCTCTGAGAGCTTTTTTGACAACTCCTTTGATCATTCTGTATAACAAGGAGAGGATTAATCTTTCAGTGTCTGTTTGCTGTTAATTTACCATTTTGATTTCAGAATAGTAAAGCAATAAGCTATTACAAGAAATCAAGTATTGCTAGGCTGTTAATATGCACTATGGGCATGTGACAAGGCACTTTCCATTGATGTAAAAATGAGATGTCCTTGTGGCTCAGATATGTCAGAGAAAACTGAGGCAAGGAATCTTCCAATGTTTTCCTTTTGAAGAGCTTCTTGGATGATGTTGGTTAGCATGTATACAGAGCAGTTTAAGTAATGGTTTATAAAAACTACTGATGAACCATTGCATTGGTTCAGTGTCCACTTTTGTGCTGGACTCTACTGTTCTGAAGTAATGCCATATCCTTATAACTTCAAAATAACAGCAAGCCAACCACTGCAAACAAGACACACCTATAGCAAGGGAATGAGAGAGGTCTGCTCTGATGTTTCTGCCTTTTTCCAAATATCTGTTTCTGCAATTTAGAACGTTAAATCTAATGCTGTCAGATTTTGTCTTGTATTATATTTCTGGCTTTCTATAAAGGCTATAATAGCACCCCTCTTCACTGAGCTCTGTTGCTTTTCCTTAGAAGTCTGTGGTTGGTATGATCCTGCTGCCTGTGAGTGCAAGGATTTTGACTCCTCCACTGTGAGGCAACAGGCTCAGGTTCTTACCATTTCCAGTACAGTTTTGTGGTGTGCATATACAGGATAGCACTATGACTTTTGAATGTCTCTGAGCAAGAAGAAGAAATAGATGGAATAGTGGAATAAAGCCCTTGCTCTAGTAAAATCAATAGAGATATTGCCCATTTTCTTTACTGGGCATGTGTTCCCTGCAATGCCTGTGCATGACTTCCTTGACGTTGTCTGGTCTGTGTGCTGTGGGCACAAAATCTCCTGCTGCCCAAAATTGGACACCTCCCAGCTGCACTTTTCAAACTTCTCAATCTTAAATGTGCTAATCTCTTTCAATAAAAACTATCTTGCTCAGTTCTCAAATTGATGTCCCCCCTTTGCTTTATTGGAAAATATTTTATTTTAGAGGTGGGAAAATAGAAGGGAGAAGGAGGGACGTGTCAGGATCAAATTTGATTTAGAGTTGTACCAAGGAAATGTCATTTTGATCCAGATGAATTCTGCTCGCTGTATTTTAGTTTGGAGAAAGAAATTCTAAAAACTGTTTATATGATAATGAAGCAAAGCTGAAGTATTTTACTTGCAACCTCACACCATGACACTATTTCTTTGTGATTCAGTATATGCTTTGTAAGACAAACAGTCCTGATTTTGTGGGAATCAGTACCTTCAGACAGATGTAATGCAAGCAGTAACCTCATGCAGTTGGTTTGCAAGTCCTAGGCCTTTGTCTGATTCTGTAATCTTAAGAAAAGAGGGTTAAAGATGAAAAAGACTTAGAAGTCTTACTGTCCACCCCTCAGTTGATGCTTGGGTCATGAAACATCAGACCCTTGTGGCGTTCAAAAATGCTGCAGCATGAGATTGTCTGGACTGATTTGTTCATCTACCTATCATCATCTTGGCATGGAAGACGGTGTCAGATGTGATTGTTGTTCTCGTGCCTTGTGCTGGCAGGTTATTGTTGCTAGTTTCAACTACCATTGCATCGGGCAAAGAAATGGGCCTCTTTTTTTTCCTACTGCAAATTCAATTACAGCTTTGGTTGCGGATATCAAACACATTCACGATACTTCATAGCATCAAAGAAAGAAAATAATCCAAAGTGTTTGTCATAGCCATAGGCTGCAATATTATTGTGACTCATTTCTGTGTGCAGTAAAGTGTTATGGAGGGAGAAAAAGGGGGAGAGGAGGCAGCGTGCAGATGCTGTGTAAGACCGTCTAATGCGTAGGCGGTGAGAGTTTCTGTGGGGCCAGGCCTTATCTTATAGCAAAACTTGAACATACAGATTTGTTCAAAGTGATTTGATCAGTTTTCCCATTCCTATCACAGAGTGTGCTGAATGCAGATACTGCAATGCATCTGTTAGGGCAGAGAGAGTAAATTTGAGAAGACACATTAATAGAGAGGTGAGGGGAGAGAGCTATTTGTCATTCTTTGTTTTTCCAGGGTGGCTACCTGAACGTAGCCACTTAATTTGCTAGCTTGTGTTTGTTCATAACGTGTATTTCTTAAGGAAAAAAAGAGTACTCTGGCACTCTGACACTTTTGCTTAATACTCGTGTAATATTGCTGCTCTTGGTCATCTTTCCAAATTGCTGTTTTTGCTATGTGGTATCTGTAAGTGATTCTTCTTTTTGTTGTTGCTCAATAAGAAGTGTGACTGTCTATTTTTGTAGGCTTTTACAGGCTTATTTTAAATGTCTCCAGGAAAAAAAAAGTAAAATAAAAATGTCTGCTAAATAGCAGATAGACTGCTGCTTTCCCCAGTTTTGTTGACGTCTGCACAAAGGGGAGGATTTTGTGGAGAACTCTGTGCTAAATTCCTCCTTCTCAGCACCTTTTTTGGGGGCAGGGGTGTTTTGTATCTGTGACACAAGCCTTAATAGGGGAAACCATGACTGAATTAGCATTTCAGAGAGGGTGCATTCTCTCAGTTGTTTTGGTTTTGTATTTTGTAGGTGTGTTTTCTTTCCTTCCTACTTTTCTCTTAATAATTAGTTGGTGCTGTGTGGAGTATCTGATCTGCTTGCTGATTGTTGTCTTCACTGTGGAATTGCAACACTAAAGCAGTGTCATTATCCAGTCCACCTACTTTTATGTCTCGTAATGTATTTGTGCTTACTATTTTATATAAAATATTTGATGGGAAAAGCTCAAGATGACAGAGCAAGTTTCTTTATTGTGCTCATGTTCTATTTCTTCGCCCTCAAGCTCGATATGTAAGGAGTACAATTGTTTAAAACTTGGCTTTTCAGCTAAAATTGGGAGAGTGTTACACTGGGTGCCTCCTCATTACAAACTGGAATGACAAACTAGCAGACTAGTAAGCACCTGTTTTTCTTCTTACAGATGAATGTGTTTTTATGTGCATGTTGTAGGTGAATGTTTCTTATGACAGAAATAAAGTGGGATAGTCCATTGCCTAAAGATAGCCTGGCTTTTCTGTCTTGCTTCAGTTTTCAGTTGTCATATTATGCCTCTGTGCACTGAATGACTACTGTCACTAGGAGAAAACAAAGTCCTTGGAAGGCATCCTGAGATGGTCTAGAAAATAGATCTACAAAACTGCTGTTCAAGTCAAGAGAAGTCTTATATATTAATTCTCTTTTTTCACTTTTACTCCTCAATCCTAGCTCACTGTCTTAAACTGTATCTTGGTTCTTCCAATACGGAAAGTTTAGTGAATGAAGTTGGCACCTGTTCTGTCCTGCCAACCATACCTACTACAGTTTCCTGACTGATATGGCAGTATGGCACATATGATATGCATATGCACGTATGATATGCATGCTTACAGTAGGCACGAGCACTCTATCCAGAATGACAGAGCAGCAAAATGTATAAAACTGTGTTGTTGGAAGTAAAAGCTGTTTACTCGGTCTGAAAGACAAGAATATGGGACATGTGTGTTTTGCCCATCTAATGGGCACTAGAACTTGCATATCTTTAGGAACGTTATATCCCACATTGTATATTGGAGCTAGGGCTCCCATCTTTACACGCTTGGGATATGTTTAGAGCCTGGGCACAGACATAACAGTGGTAGGCACTGGTGTAATTGTGTTAAATTCTCTTAAACCATTGCATCATTTATCAGGATTAAGAGACTTCTTGATAGCTAAATTCTTCTAATATTTCTTTCCTATGTATGTTTATTAATACCTTTTACTTCTCAGTGAAAGACTACTGCATTTTCCCTGATGAGTAAAACTAACTTGCAATTAGTGGAATGGAAGATGAATTTTCATGAGAGAAACTTGTAAATTTTTTTGTCGCATGCAGTTATTTTGATTCTTTCTTGTGTAAAGTAATTTCAACTCTTAAAGCACAGCTAGCCTAAATAAGGGCATGCCCTTCAAAGTCCATCTTTCATCTCCTGTTTAAAATAGAATAATTTTTTGGCATGTCAGTCACTTTCATGGATTGTGTTAGTATCACTACAGGATTATATTGGATTATTCATTAATCTTTCTAAAGTAGCCTTTGGACACATATCCAGAACTAATATAGTTACAGATGTGTAGTAAATACTGAGTTACATGTTGGCAAAGAAGTTGGCTTATTTGGGGTAAAGTTATTTAGAACAGCAAGGTCTAATAATAAGCAGAGTAGAGAAGATCATAAATTTGTTGCTCGTTTTTTAGGCAGCTATCTATTATTCTTTCTTTTGGTGTCTCCTTTGAACTAACGTGCTTGTATGGAGATCCTGAAGGTTGACAGAAAGTAGAGTTAGAGTTAGTACTGAGTTAAATTCTTCTCTCTCCTAGGAATATACTTCCCTGGCAGGACTCTGAAAACACCATGCACATAGTATTGCTGGTGCTTAGAAGGAAAGAGGCCAAGGCGTTACCTTCTTTCCATCCGCAGTGGAGCAGTGCAGGGTGTGGCTGTCATGGCCCCTAGGGTCCCACCTCCCCTTGCCGCTGCCTCTGGCCAAAACAAATTGCTGAGCAGGAGCAGTCCTCAGAGGAAGAAAGGTCTGGCATTTGGTAAAACATAGCAGCAAACCTCTTCTCAGGAGTTTTGAGAAGGGAAGTGTAGTTAATCCCCTTTGCAAGTGAGCAGATTGAAGAAAAAAGAAGCCCAGTGACTGTCTGAACTGCACAGCAGGGCAGTGCTGAGGGCAGGGAATCCGGGTGCTCTGTCCCCTGTCCTGACAACTTTAGCACCTCTGCGGGCGGCAGGAGCGCAGCCTCGGCTGCGACCCAGTCTGCTGGGCTCTAGAGCAGCATGGCTGTGGCTGCAGCCCTCTGCCTGGGTCACACTGGCTCAGGCTCGCACTCTGTTTCCCCTTGTGGCTATGGCTGTTTTGCAGTGGGCTGTCACACTGGCTCAGCAACACTTCTTGTGCAAAATCCAAGACCTGTTTAATGCTCTGGCTTAATGGCACCACTCCACATACTGTTGAGAGCAGCTTTTATGTATGAATAAAAGTTTGAAGCAGAAGCCTTGGACCGGTGAAATAAGTCATCGCTGTAAAGCGAGCACACAGTACAGCCACAGCGGGATTTGTATTCTTAGATTGATCATAGCTGTTTGTAACGGTGCTTTCCTTCTCTGGGTCAAAATAAACCAGAGCTCTGATTTATTGTTGCAAACAGGTTTTGTTTTGGAGATTGTTCTCATGGAACTGGCTCTTTGGTGTTCCGTCCTGGCAAGGATGGAATAGTAGATTAGATTTTCTGTCTAATGAAAGAAAACTCTTTATTAAGTAGTAAATTAATGCAGAGTATTTAAAGCTCTCAAGTGACTTTCTGACTATGGTGAAAGTACTTTTTCTACTGGGACATTATTGTGGTCTCTCTCTCAACTTCAGTAATGATGCTTGCAAGCTAAGTTGTTCTTACTATGTGTTGCATTAGTAAGAAAGTGCAGCCTTGTCTGGTTACAGGTATCTGTCATGAATGTAACTGCTTCTTAATCCTTCATAAAAGGCTTTGAAGATGGTAGGACCCACCCCAGGACTGCTCTTTGCTACTTCTCACTATAGATTTTAATGGCTTATCCTCTCTGAAATCTGAAATCTCTGTTTCAGATTGTACAAATGCTTTCAAGCAGAAACTAAACATCAGAGGACTCTGCATAGAAGTTACCCCCACCCTAACATTCTCTTAAAAGTAGATTAGCTGCAGAGAGTGTAATGAATCCTCTGCCTCCCTTCAGCACTTTCTACTTGGAAGCGTTTAAACATTTTCCAAGCACTAAATTAATACTCACAGCAATTCTTTCAAATCGGTGCCTTGATACTAGAGCATGATCCCTTAAAACAGCTGATCACTTGTTCTTTCATTCATGTTCCACCTGAGATCATTTCATTGGCGCTTGAGCTCTGTGGTGCTGGTGTGCCTCTGTGTGTGTGTTTTCATGTTTTCATGTGGTTCTTGACTAGTTGAATGGATATCTTGAAGAGGACTTCTAAAAGCAGTCTTCCTAATAAAATAATAAATCATAATAAATCATCTTAGGATTTTTGTAATGAATGACCCAATTACATACCACTGTAAGTGTCTGAGAGCTTCTCAGCATCTGCTTTCAAAAACTTCTTTAAACAGATTGCATACATAGATGTATACTTCAGTCAGCTAAAATAAAGCTAAACATTACTTTGAATCTGTGCTAAGAAACATATCACATGCAAGATGGACTGTTTTGTTTAAACTTGACGTAATTATGCCAGTTTCTCTCAGGAAGCAAAAACCTTTGCTGTCAATGCTGATATATTTGCAGTGTGCAGCAAGACTGTTGGAACTTGTTTAACAGCTTCACTAAAGAAGAATACTTTTCACTTTGGTAGATTAAAAAAAAAAGAATAATATGATTCTCTTCTGATCTTTGGTTTTATATGTGAGTGTCTTTATCTTCTCCATGCACGTGCCATTATGACAAAGTTTAGCTGTCTCGTTAGGCTATTCTTATTATTTGCTTGCCTCTGGACTGTGGCTGACCTGTTCCTGGTTGGAATTCACCTTCAAAAATGTCCTTCTGTAAGCAGTTCGTCACTGTGCGTCTTCCTTGCTGTTTCCTAGTCTTTTGATCTAGTGAAAAATGAGCAACTGCAAAGTCAGCTGTAAGGCATGGAAATTTGGACAACTGTGGGAGGCTTGGGTAGTAACAGAGCCCTGGCAGATGCTTGAGGCAATCATCTTGCTTTTCTAAACTGAAATTTCTCGCCTGGGAGAAGGAGGAGATATATTACAGCAGGAAACAAAGCATTTTCCTAATTGTTTAAATAGATAAAGGAAAGAAAGAGTGAATGTAGACTTCTTCAGAGTCCTTGACTCAGCCCCTTGTGTCTACCTGTTAAACAACTCTTCACTTCGCAGCAACACAAGTAACTCGGGTTCTATGCTATCATCACTTTAAGACCAAATGGCAGCATTTATATATTTGTGTTTAATAATATAGAATTGAGTGCAGGTCTTTAGTTCCCTGCAGGGACAGCAGTTGAAAGCTGTGAAGTCTATACACAAACAAGTCAAGAATTTGAAGACTGACTGACTTTATGAATTCCAATCGGGCTCTGTTTGCTGTTGCATGCTAATAGGAAGATGAAGGAAGAAAGTGATAAAGACACAGCGTGTGTGAAAATAGAGATTCCATTAACCTGAGGTCCTGTGGTTTCTGATGCTCAAGCATCGTTCGGGATGCATCTGCTTTCAAGACCTAGTTACTTCAGGACACAACGTTATGTAAATTGACTGAGGGATCCAAGGGTGAATTCCCAGGTCTCAGTAGGGCAGAAGATTGCAGTGACTTTATCAGTTATATGGCCTGGCTGCATCTCACCTTTGTTGTTGTGACTTGGGTAGGGAAGAGATTGCCCAAAGTTGAAAGAGATTTGAATTTGAAGTAGGAAGTTGAGAGAGATGGGTTATTCAGGCAGTGATCGGGAAGAGTGTTGGAGGGGGAGAAAGGAGAAGAGAAAGGGCCAAAAACAACGGTTCCAAGTTTAAAATGCTCTAGGAAAGATGCTATCTAGCGTTTTGACTTCATAGGTAGAGTTTTGATATCTTTTGATCTTCATGAACATGCAAATTGGAGACAGTTCAATGGAAAGTTTGGTAGTCTTTTTATCCTCTAACCTCAGCTTTGCTTCTTTTGTTTCTCTTTCTCATCTGAATTTAGCTGATAACCTGACCCCTGTTGTTGCTAAATGTAGTAATGTGGGTAAAAGTGCCCTGGCTGCAGCGTTTTCCTCCCACCTGTTTATAGAAGTGGCCAGCCGCCGAACACTGCTCTCCCGTGGCACAGCGCAGCGCTGCAGGCAGTATTCAGGACCCAAGTAAACATGTGGGGACCACTTTGGTTGCAGGATCAGTTATTTTGTGGGTGGTTGGTAGGTTAAGCCAAGCAAGCAGTTTTTTTCCCCTGGGTAAAGATCATTACTGTTTTCCAAATTCAAGAACATGAGTGTTTGATGCTTTTACTGAGCAGCCTTGTTGCATCTCCAGGAATGTCTGGCACGTGTGGAGGCAGAAGTGTGATTTTGTGATGAGTGTACATGGATTTTAATTTCCTTCCCTTTTTGAAATGCCCTTGATGTAGAACCTCCTGTGGTCTGAAACAACACAGGCTGGGTTCCTGTGCTCCAGTTTGCTGCAGAGGTGATGTTGCGGCCACCTGTCTCTGATTCGTTATGAACTCTTGATATAATTCTATTTTATGAGATCACATACATATATGAGTGCCTATAACAACACTTCCTGCAGTTGTCTTGAGAGGTAAGGAATTGTAGCAATATGAAGCACTGTAGGTGGCACTGGCTTTTCTGTACCATGTGCTTTACAGATCTGCTTTACTGCATTTTTAAAAAACAATGCTGGAAGTTTCAGGGTTTCACTTATTTATTTTTTTATAAACTGTAATCTTTCTTGCTTCTATATTCTTTGTTTCTCTTAACTGGTATCTATGATTAGAAGAACTTCAGCAAATATCCATTCTCCTGTCTTTTATATCTTACTATGAGGTATAGCTTTTGCTCATATTACTACAGTCTGTGCTTATGTGAATGTGGAGTTTTTTTGGAGTAGTTGGACTGAGATGTTGTCGTGTTAGTCTTTTGAAGGAATCTTGTAGTGTTTGGAGAACTGTGAGTATGGGGAAGAAAAACTCATAATCAATTAGTTTATTGTATCCATACTGACTTTTACACAGAAAATTGCTTACCTAATTTTCCAATTATCCCCCAAAGTGCTGCCAAAAATAACGATATTGAATGATGGTTTTTATGTTCCTAGTCAGATTGAAGCCATTGCCCTTGGGCAGTCAAAATGCAAAGAGGACTGGTATCTTCGCAGTCATATATGAAAGGCTTCACACAGGAGGTCCTTCAAAAGCCTTTCATAGGAGACATCTCAATGATTGTAATTCTGAAGTCATAGTTCGTCTGTAAGCAGCAAACCCCTGAACCCTCAGAAAACAGTGCTTTGTAACTGCTGTACATGTGCTGTGCTGTTCTCTGGGGATTTGCCAAGACCGTGTGGTCTCTGGCCACCAAAGCATGAGGATATCCTATCTGCCAAGGAAAGTCTGTGTGTTCTGAGCGCTGGGCTTGCAGGGCTCTGCGTGTCGACTACACTGAATACCAAGAGCTGTGTTAAAGCAGCAGCTGCTTTCTGCATCAAGCAATGAGGAGCCACAGGCTTCTCAAGCCACAAGGCTTAGATTACCCAATGGGAACTAATGATATGTTGACAACATAAAGCATGTGGAGTGTCACCTTGAAGTAGGAGTTTGGAGTGAAAAGAAGATTGTGTCCATTTCTCCAGCTGCTTTTTGAAGCTATGACTGGCCTGAATTTATATGAAAAGAAAAACTGTTCTTTTTCACCACTGTAATAATAATATTATTGGCTGTGTGGTACAAAGCATCTAGTTGGACAAAGTCTCTGCCCTGAGAAACTTTGTGTAAACTGGGTACAAGACCAAATAATTTAAAGCACAAGAGTTTGAAACAGCAAAGTGTTACTCAGTCAGCAATGGGAAACGGTATGGAGAATGGGTTTCTAGGAGAGAGAGGAATTTTTGTAAAGGTGTTGCAGGAGGTAGTGCGCAATTGCTCCGGTTGTGTAGCTGACTTGAACACAAAGAGCCTGAAACATCAGAGTAGAATTAAGTGCTACAAACAACAGGTAGAACACTGTGAGGAATGCTGGAAAAACACAATTCTGCCCAGCTTCTCAAGCTGTGTCCATGTGTATTGCAACATAGATGTGTATATCACCTAAATGCTACAAGAGTGTGCCTGCCTGCCAGATTTCGTATAGGGCAGGAAAGATGTTTTCAGAAGCAATTTTCTTGCCTTAAGTAATACATTGGTTTCCTGGCCTCTGTGCTGCCTTATTTAGGTAGCATAGGTTAGCAGAAGGAAGTGGGAAGGGTTTCCTGAAAGGAGATGATAAAACAGTAGTGTCTCACGGAGGAATCTCTGTGTTACCTATGGAGAGCTTTTCTGCAGTTGTTGCTAATGAGAGTGCCTACACGTATGCACCATAAACATGCCCCAGCAACTGTGACCTAGGCACACAGGAGAGGTTGGATTTAGTCACCTTTGAGACACTGACTCCATAATGGCACCACTTTTCAAACTAAATGGTCTCACTGGGAATTAATTGGTGATAATCTTTCTTCTGAGTAGATTGAGCATATTCTGCCTTCACTGGAAGACCATGGTGTCGACCTGTGAGGTTTCAGGGTCTTCTGTTATAGACGGACATTCCTAAAGAGAGTTCGTTTGCCATCTTGTTTTTTGGGTATGTCTCTCCCCTGCTCTGTTACCATGGGTTGCATAAGGTCTCTTTAAGTTTGATTAGGTATATAAAAAGATTATAAACTATTTCTAGTTGTAAAGGTGATTTGTCAGATAAGATATGAACAGTGATAGTATATTACTGTCCAAATTAGATCTTACCTGGACCCTTGTAAAATGTGATTTAAAAATCTAATTTAAAATAAAAGCAATGGTTTTGAAGAGAGCAGAATTTTCTTTTGCCTTTTCCAAGCTTCCAGCTGCATGCGAATGTCCAGGGACAACCTGTTCTTTTTGTCGTATAAAGCTGTCTCTATTTTGAGTGTCGATACAAAGCAAGAATGAGATTATTTTGTCACTTAACAGGTAGGATATAAATAGAGTTTTAACAGATTCTATATTGCTTGCAAGGCTCCTGCTGCTCACTGGTGGTGGTGATGTGTAGAAATGTTCATTAAAATGAATTGAAGTGTTGTTTAAGCCCAGTGTCTTGCACAGTCAGCAAAGCTGGATGCTGTTTTCAATTCACTGTTTCAATTGGGGTTTAAAGGCTCTACATTTTAATTTCTTTTGCATCAGAAACAACTTTGTTGGCTTGTTTGTACACCTCGGTTGCATAAATTGCCTTCTCAGCTGTCTGAAACAGGCAGTGGACAGCTTTATAAAGGGCCCCTATGAAGAGGATTCTGGAAAGACTTTTCAGGCTCCAAAATCTAGACTGAAAAGTTTTTAGCATTTTTGTCTGAAATGCAAGTATTATACTTTAGGCAGTGCCTCATATTTTCACTAGCAGATGGTCAAACTTCAGCTGTGGAGCCTTATTTCTGCCTTAGCCATGGCAGATAGACAAGCTCTGCAAGGCACTGAGCGAATGGCACGTGGCGGGTGGGAGGCTGTGGGATTCTGACCAGGTGCCCAGCAGAAACGCGTCTGCTGAGGGCTGCAGCCCAAGGGATTTTTCATTTAAAAAGGTGAAGAGCTAGGCTTTCACCTTGCAAATCGATTTGCTTTTTGCCTTAGAGAAGCAACACAGAAGAACATTGACAGTGATTGGGCTGCCCTGCCATAGCTATGAACTTGCACTTCTGCAGCTCTCGTTTGGTGTATATAGACGTGTGTTAACTCATCTGTTGCATTCCTATTGTAAAACCCTCAAATTGATCAATGAATTGCTGTTTTCACAATGCACATCCATACAGACTTACGACTTCTAGCTTTCACTAAAAATGCATATGGATAAGGAGTTTCTTGTCTCTTTATCCTGCATCAAAATGTCCTAGCCCAGTTCCTAACTTGCATCAGCCAGGGCCACATAACCTTATACATAAAACAATCAGAGCACCTCTTGAGACTGCTTAAGTTATTCATCTGTGCAGTAAGTCTCTGCCCTTGCAGTTAGAAATCTTTTAACTCTTCGTCTAAAAAGGCACTAGAGCATGTCAGCAGTTTGGATCCTTGAGACTATAAAGTGATTAGTCCCAACTTCTCAGGCTTCAGGTTTGGCCTTCTTGATGAATGCAATCCTTGGTTAGGTGCTAAAAATTAAAATGTATATTTTGTTTGCATATGTTCCTTCTCTTTTTCCTGCAGGTAAAAAAATCAGTAGTGACTAGCTGATTCATCCAGCAATCAAAATCCTATTGTTTCCTCCTTCCTCAGTAATGATTGCACTATACACTGAGTATATTTGGTGATTTCAAGCTTGTGTTTTTCGTATTACAGTCTACACTGGCTCCCTCTCTTTTGTGTTGCAACCTCATAAAAGGTGAGCTGTCTGGATAAGTCTTTAGGGACAATCAGTTTTAGCTGTGCTGCCTCTTAAGATGAGACTGCAGGAAGCTTGGCAGTTGCTGGAATTTGAATCTCCAGTTTCTGTCGGAAGAAAAGGGTCACTGCAGTAATACGGGAGAGCATTTATGATACTTAAAATACCTATAAACTTTCAGCAGCTATAGTTGAACATAAAGTATACAGCAGTTGTGGAGAATGACAGTGATACTAGATGATAATTTGAAATTTGTTTGTGGAAGAATTCCTGTGTGTCTGACTAAAAGAAAACAATAGAAAGTGCTCTAAATAGTTGGAACACATGCCAGTCAGACTGGACAGATCAGCATTTCTTGGGAGCTAGGGACATTAAGGTCTTTATTGTCTGACACTTGGATCTTGCAAAAGAGCTACTGGAGTAGTTCATTGTATTCAACTTTGTCTTGTTTCAGTTTGTTTTGGTCAGAAAAATGGACTAGCAATATGGAAAGAAACCTTTACCTAAATCCTGCAGGATCCGTTGCCCTTAAAAAGGGCAACTGTTTCGACTAAGAGCTGTGCAAGTCAGTACAGTTGACTGAGTTTACAATGACAACAAGTATTTGGATGTTGAAAAGTTCTCCACTTCTATCGTGCCCCTGTGGTCTAACAACACCTCGGAATAGCCTTGAGCTCAGAAATCTTGCTTTGCTGTCCAGACGGAAAGCTGCAGTCTGCTTTGTGACAGCACACTCGAGAGTTGACGCTTACAGCACTTTGTGGTTATCCTGAAGCTGTATTCCTCTAGCAGCAGCAGAAATGCAAAGCTAGAAATGTAGGTCCTACACCCCATGTTTACCCTTGGTCCTACTCCTCATGTTTACCCTCTGGCCTATTCCCCCTGTTTACCCTCGTTCCTACTTGCCCTGCGTACCCTGGGTCCTACTCGCCCTGTTAACCTCAAGTCCTACTCGCCCTGTTTACCCTCGGTCCTACTCCCCCGGTTTACCTTTGCATTTTTACTGTGACTGTAGGTACAGTGTAAACTTCTACTCCCACACCAAAAACTTTCACTTTCTCATGGTCATTTTTTTTTTAGGAATGTGTTAAAAGTGTGTCCAATGTGAAATATTTTTGCAACTGAAATGAGATTCTAGACTAGCTCTTAATTGCTTTCTGTTCGCAACACACTGTTGCTAGGTGCTGCATAGCTCAGCATTGCATCAGTCTGCTGAAGCGAATCTCAGGACAGGAGTAACTGGATTGGGTAGCTTGCAAATCAGGTGAGATGTTCAATGCCAAAGAAATGGGAGAAGAGTGGACTAAACCTGGCCTTAAGACAGCTTTGTCTAGCACAGGAAGAAGAGAAACTTGGCATATGGATAAATTTAACCCATGGAGTCAGAACTGCATTAGATGCCAGGGCCTCAGGTCACATCTAAGGTATACTCTATCTGAAGATTTTAGCATTATTAGCCTATTCTGTACATGCTTTTGCTTAGTATGAGCTGTCTTTTGTGAGTGCTAAAATATGTCTTTCTAAAAATATCTATCATATGAAGACTTTCTATAATGTACAGACATGTAAAGGCTTTCTGTAGTTTTCTCAAGAGAAAAAGTGAGAAGGATATGGACTTCGTGCTGTGTTATGCAAAGGTGGCAAGTCGGCTTTGTCAACTCTGCTGATTTTTCTTGAAAGGATGAGCTCTGAAGACAGAATGAAGAGCAAAGCATTGAGAAGAGAAAGTTAGAGTGGCTGTATACGAGATTAATAAATTGCTGACAGCCCCATTCTATTTCTAATAAACTATCTCCCCGGAAGAACTTTTAGCAGACAACCTTGAATTTATTCTACATCTATGATGTTTTACAGTCCAGGTGTTGTCTCTGATTCAGTTTTTTTCATACTCTTCATCTCTCAGGTAAATTAAATACTATTGAAACAACTGTCTGTTGCCACAGAAGATGTTACTTTCTATGTGAAAGAGCAGTTTTCTACAGGACAGAAATTAGACCGCTTTTAGACTTAGAAATGTTTCTCCTCAATGTCAGTTGTTGAGTGCAACACCCATATTCTCACATGTTTTTTGGTGTTTGTCTTCTGCTATTATCACTGAAAAGATGTGTCCTGACACAACATAAGCACCTGAGAAAGAAATATCTGCCATGGATAAGGTAAAAAAAATAGGTACTTCACACTTTGCTCTTTGAGCGTATTACATGTATTTGACCTGAATCTTTTGAAAATTGCATCCACTGCATCACTTTTGTTCCCTTAGTGCATCAATTCTACCAAATGAAGGTAGAAAAGCTTTTCTGATACATAGTGCTTGTGATCTCTGTCCTGCTTTTTGCTTATGGTTTAGTTACTTAAATGTTCATTTGAGAATTTTTTTACTAAAATCCATTTATAAGGAAGGTCGAAAGCTTTGTTTTTACAGAACCCTGTGACCTTCTGCACTTTCTGTCCTCATTCTTTCATTTTCCCAGAATGCTTGAAAAAAAACTTTAGCATGCACTTAGGTGTGCTAGACAACACTTGAATGTTCTAAGATGGATGTTATTTTGTCCTGCTGATATTTGTTATAAATACTGCATATCCACAGAGTATATTAAAAGAATTGAAGTGTGGCACTCATTCTAGGAAATGCCTCAGTGAAGACAAATGGTAACTGTATTCTTTGTGCATCTGTGGTATGGTGGTGGTTTCAGTGACATTCTCATCCTGCTGCTGTTCTCCACAGAACCCCTTCTGCATTCAAGGCATTTGTTTTTTGTCATCCTTTGGAGGACTGAATGTCTTGCACTGCATACAGCTTAAATCCTAGTGTGAGGTCAGGGCTAATTTCTTCTCAGACTGCTCTACAGCATTACTTTTATATTGGTGCTTAACCTGTGTGCATAAATGTAGGGCAGCTGTGAAACGAAAGTAGCTCGATTCTTGTCAATATAAACTGAGGCAGAGAAGCACCTTTGCTCCAACTGAGCCTTGGCCTCTATGTTCCAGCTTGTTTTCTGGTGTGATTCTTCTCTTTCCAGCCTTCAAGCTGGGAGGTTTTCTGGGGCTGGCAGAATGATGGAAGGGAGATCTTTCTGCCTCTGGTTCAGTGTCTGAGGTGTGGCATACCGTGACACTACGACTGGAAAGAGATCTACTCTGCCTCGTACTAGCACAGGGCCAGTGCAGGTGGAGTCTGATCAGGCTGTGAGCTTCTTTCCTGCTGAGATGTGCAGAATGCAACTTTTCAAAAACTTGTAATCATATAAAAGCATAGTGTTTGGGGGTTTTTTGAGTGGAAAAAGCAGAGTTCACAAGCACAGCTGTGCTAGCATTGGTTATCTCTCTATGAGTCAGCTTCACCAGTTAAAGTATTTCAGCTTTTTCTTTCAAACTGAAATTGTATGGTTACCATGTGTTTTGCCCACTTTTGGTTGATGGTGCCTGCTTGGTGATTGGCCTATGAACGCATCTTGAGCTCATGTCAGTCTTGTGTTGGCAGACCTTGATAATAGGCTTATAACACACCACACATTTGTGTGATGCATCTTCACCTTTATGTTGTAATTCTTCTGCCCAGTGTCTTGGTCTCAGTGGACCACAATACAAAATCAACTAGATAAACAAATTACAAATATTTTCAGCATCACCTCCAGTAGCCTGTGTAGGAATACATTTTTTTTCCTTCTAGGAATTGGCTTCTATTACAGAAGACAGACATTGCTTTAATAACATTACTATGGCTGTCTCTTAATCTAGGGAAAATGGTTGTCCAGTTGAGGTCATAGGAAAATCTATATCAACATTTCTTAATAAAACAAATGTTCTGTGGCAGAACTCATGGAAACATTGATAAACTGATTTTGCAGTTTTCTATTAATGTTGACCAGTATAATGAGGTACTCCTGTGAAGTCAAGGGTTTCTCTGTTTTGTTCTTTTGCAAAGGCATCTCTTCTAGCTATTGCTTTGATATTTTTGGTGGAATGTAGTAAGTGGCAATTGTCTTACGAAAGTCTGAAACATCTGAAAACTAGGAAAAAGTATTTCTAGCTAATCTAATGTAGTTGGAATGAGTCAGATTTTATGTTCTGGCATATTAGACTACCTTTTCTACAAAATAACTTTGGAATTTCATACTATAGCTGTAAGATTTTCTTTGTACGCTTACCCCCTCTTGTGTCATCAGATCCCACTGGATTTATTCAAACAAAACAAAAACCACCAAAACAAAACACCCCTTCCCTCCTGACAATGTTTTGTGGGGAGCCCAACAGCCCAAAGCAGAGTGG
This sequence comes from Crypturellus tataupa, assembly GCA_034781795.1. Taxonomy (NCBI): domain Eukaryota; kingdom Metazoa; phylum Chordata; class Aves; order Tinamiformes; family Tinamidae; genus Crypturellus; species Crypturellus tataupa. The sequence continues at coordinate 5,088,027 of JAWLRI010000563.1, forward strand.
GTGCACAAGTAGTGCAGGCAGACATTCTGAGTTTCAGCATGAGACTTTCACTTCAACATCCATTCTTCTGAAGAATGGCAAGACTAGAAGAAGCTTTTGTTTCACAGTAAATGAGGGATACCCATATAGGTGGGATCTAGCTAGTCTTCCTTTCCTGTTGTTTTCTTCTCTTGAACTGGAGAAGAACATAAAATCAGCAGGAAGCTATATAGTTTTATTTATGGTGAGGCTCATAGCTGAGTCCCAAGTGCCCACAGCCCATCTTGCATACTTTTTAACAAAAGATTTCGCTTATAGATCCATAGTTGTTGTATGCTGAAGCGCAAGACATAGGAGCTTACTTGCCAGGCCTTAGATTTCCAGCTAAGATTTTGGTGTGGACGAGTGGATCAGTCTTGTGGAAAATCTGCCAGATTGGCAGGGTTGGAACAGCCCCATGTGCCCTGGTGAGTGTGACTGATAAGAGAGCTCCAGGTCAGCTGCTCGTTTCCAGCATGTCCTGTTGCTCAAGAGATTAGGGGCCCTGAGTGACACCAGTGTGTGCGGTGTCTGCAGCAGCACAAAGCTGCCTTGGGGCCATTACTTGTAATAGCTGCAGCATGCGCAGCCTGGAGGCCTCCTTTGTGAAATGCAACTCTGCAGCTTAAAACTGAGGTGGATCTTTTAGCAACTGCGGCTTCTCAACCTGCTTATGCTCTTTTAAGACCTCACGGTTCCATATACATAGCATATAAATCTTCTCTAAAAGAACGAAAGGGAATACCACCAAGGAAGAGACTTTTGCTACAGAGAGCAGCTTTTGTAGGTCTTGTTTTGATCAGGAATACAGCTAAGCTAATGCTAGATAAGAATCTCCAAATGGATACTCAGACTTGTGGACAGCTGAGGGTCAGAGGGAGAGTGTGAAATATTCTTCATGGTGGGATAAAATTGACAATGTAAAGATTAATTTAAAAAAAGGCAAAGTTCCTAGTCAGCTGATTTGATTATCTAGGATATAGAGTGTTGTCTAAATGCGTGTAATAACACGTGGCTTGCACACTGTCTCCTGGGAAATATATGGAGAGGAAGGTCTGGATCCTTTTCTTACTCTTCAGATAGTTTTATCTAAACCATCTTTTTCTGGCTGTGTTACCCATTACCCAAGTCATCCATCATTAATCATCTGTCATATCATCAGTTAACAGTGCCACTGCAAATGGCAGTTTTTTTGAGGAAGGAAACTGCATTTTAGTCCCAATGTACAGTTATTATTTGATCAGTAATGGAGGGTTAGATGGTTTAAATAGTACTTGTGCATTATTTGAACACTTTTAGTAGGTATACAGAGGGCATATGTTTTCGTGCTATCCATTCTGCACATCAGTCAAACCTATTCTTGCTTCAGGTCATTTTCTCTTGTATCAGTGCTGACATATTTCTGACATATTTGCTGACAATGCTTTCTATTGAGGTCTGTTTTTTAGCTCTGTTTGGATTTTTCAACCTAATAAAACCCCTTCTTGGGAGTTTCCTGGGAAGCTGCAACTAATGGGATGGTTCAGTTCCACAGGAAAGAGAGTGTAAATCCCTCTTGTGCAACCTTTCTCTGCGTAGCAGTGCTGAGAAGAAGAGAGAGGAGGACTGATCTCAAAATCTTTGTCCAAGACTAGTGTGCAGCACAGTGACCCACGGCCCATTGTAAGCTCAGCCATGCCTATTGTGTAGCTCATAAAAAGCCAACTGGCAGCACCATGTTTAAGTGAAAGCTGGGGAAAAAAGTGAATAGGAAATTAAACATAATTCTGTAGCAATTTCTAAACTTAATTTTCCAATGCTTGCTGTAGAAATGTTCCAACTTCAGTAGTTGTTTTGGATATTCAATTCCCATTTGGATAACCCAGGGAAATGGTCAGCTTCCATCTACTGACAGAAGCACCAGCCATCCCTGCAGTGTATGCAGATGCAGCTGGAAGAGCCCCCAAAACAGGGCGCTATTTGCATGTGTGAACTCGAAATAAAATTGGCAAGTGCCCTGGGAGTGTTGCTTTCCGGGAATCGTGCCCATCACCAAGCTGATTGCATCCATGTGTTTCAGTGCTGCGCAGCCTTTAAAAGAAATCTGAAGGATTGCTTTTGAATATCTCTAATAAGGCAGGATGTGATTTGAAAGGCACTTCTAAAACTATCTAGGTAAAAATAAGTGAAATATGCTAGATAATGAAAAGTCTTTGAACTCCAGTGATGCAGCTAGTGCCTAATCCTTAAGGCGCTTGTTTCTTCTTCTTGCATGTATAGTAGCCCCTAGTTGCTTGGCTTTAGCACCTCCGTGTAGCACATGCTGTAGAGAGGAGAGTTGACTTGCCAGTTAAGTGTCAGTGAGGGAGTCTCATGTCCCACAGCATTATCAACGTTACCGCCTGTTCTTACAAATATACAGACGGGAGGGACCACTGGGCAACTGAGTGCCCCCCTCCAACAGCACCAATTGTGGGTGGTAATTGTTTCTGCACAGCTCGCCTTGAGCTGATGGCCTGCAACAGGCCCCTCAGTGCAAATGTAGTGCACTGCGAAGCGCAGCAGGAGTGTTTACAGATATTGCTGGAGACTTTATGTATTTGCATAGTATTTATTAGGAAAAAAAATGTAGTTGAACCTAGGTATTAGCCCCTATTAGAGGATGGTTTAAAAAAAAAGGAAAAAAAAAGCAAAAGAAAAAAACCCCACCATTCCATACTGTGCCACAGCCCAGTCAGAGTATGGAGGACCTGATTCTGGGATTTCTGCAAAATAAAGACTTTGGAAACAAACTACATTCTGATCTTCTTTCAAGCCCTTTTTGGGGAGCTGCTCACTTAACACCACTTCTTTAATATGCTTTTCAGGCTGTCTTCAAGCAACATACCCTCCTTTTCTCTCTTCAGTTGCTAAAATGGGAAGACCATTCTAGGGCTTCATTCACTGTGTGGTTAGAAATTATTTTCTGACTTTGTCTGAACTTGTATACAACTATTTTCTAACCACTTGGTCTTTAGTGGAAACATTATCCTTTGACTGAAATAGCTAATAGCTCTTTTTCTTGCTGCTTATCCCTTGTCTACTTCATCCATATTTGAAAAGCATTTTCAAGTTCTTTAAAGTCATCTTTAATTTTTTTTAAGAGAGATTCTGTAACTGTCATCATTCTAGCAGCCTTTTGGGTAGCCTTTCTAGCTTAAGCTTCTGTTCCTTGAGTGCACATATCACTCCTGTCAACTGATATTTCAGATGAGTCCTTACCAGATGCCTTGAACAGTATTCAGGAATGGCCAACTGAAACTTACAAGGCACTATGGAGCTCGCGAGTGAGCACGCAGCAATCCATCTGGAGCCCCAAGCTCTCGTGTCAGAAAGGGCCATCTGTGGGGGCTGCCTACTCTCGCTAGTGGCCTAAGGGCCATCGCTGTGTTCTGAGCAGTTATTCTAGGCATGTGTTCAGGCCCAGGTTCTCTCCTATAGTGCAAAGTCAAGGCCAGAATAGCAAGCAGTGTTATCTTACTCACAGCAGGCTTGCTTTCCAAACAGGAGAGGAGATTTGGAAGAGTAATTGCCAGTGATCCTTCCTCAGCCCCGTTTGATGGGACCAGTCAAGTTAGATAGGACTCCTCTGTCCTCTGCTCCCACCGTTCCTGAGCTATTTCAGCCTGCAAACCTCTATCTCTTTCTGCAGCTGTTTCAGAGTCAGCTTTCCTAATTGAAATGCTCTTATCCTTTTTCCTGCTTTTTAAGCTGCATCCCCTTCCTGAAAAAAACATAGCATCTTTATCCTCCGATCTCCTCGCCTGAGCAATCGGTGTGTGGTCTGTGGTGAGACTGGAGTGGGAGCTGTGAAAGCAGCAGCAAAGTCCTCTCTCCCCCTGGTGTGAATGCAGAGTGGTTTTGCTTGGGCCCTGTATAGGGCCAAAGAGGGTGGGACGTTCTCTTCGAGTGCCAGATCCCTCCTGAGAGGCATCCAAATGCAGAGGGTGGGTAACTCCTGGGCAACCAGCTCATATGGAGAGGAAAGGGAAGCAAATCTACTTCATAGCTATTCCTAAAAATCAAAGTTACTAGGGGTGTGTGCGTGTGTGTTCCTAATCCCATGAAATCCCTTAATTCACTACTCAGGACAGTGTTACTCATGTATGCTGCCTTTTGATTTTTTTTCCTATTACTTTTGAACCTCTTCTATACTAGCATTTTTTTTATCTACTGGATGAAGTGGTGACAGGAAAAGATATTTCTTTATCTTTGTCGTAGAACTGTGACGGGGCTTTTGAACCCATACACTAGCTGTATGTGGTTAAATTATGACATATTTTTGCTTCTATTTATTTACTTTCTTATTCTGCCATAGAAAGGTTTGGGAGATTAAAAGTAAACCTGGGGGGTAAACTGCTTTCAGAGGTGGGAAACGTGAGGAATGAAGACAGCCAGAATTAGCACAGGAAAAATGACACATTATAATTTAAGAGGAGAAGGTGGATAGCAGAGGTTTAGATACAGAGAGGCTTGGGCAACAGCTGATGCAGTGGGAATATAAACATTGAAGAGTGCTAGAAGGAAGGTTGTAGCCTAAAGGAAGTCAACAGTAGAAAGATTTCTTAGTTCATTTAGCAAAACAAACAAATCCAAACCAGAACAACTCTTTTACCCATATCCATTTGCAAATACTTCAAATTTTAAATCTAATAATTTTATTTAAATTCTCATCTCCTCTACCAGTGTGGTGTATGAGCACCTTTCAACTATTGGGCCATATTAGTGGTGGCTTAGGAAAGCAAACCTTCCTACACTGCGCTTAAACCTTGTTGAAGTTGATGTACTGTGGGTACATGATGGATGTTTGACATGTGCTTGATGCCTTCCTGAATATGGGCAGAGTTGAGTGTGTGCTTTCCATACCGACATACCTGCAGAGCACTCATTACTGCTCCAAACGGCAACAGCAACAAAAGCACTTATTTTAGTTGGATAAAGTATTAAATTGTCTGCTGAACTTTTCCAAAACTGTAATACCATTTTTACCTTTTTCAACACTGGAAGGAAAAAATAAAATTACTTATTTTCATTTTAGTGGGATTTATAGTTTTAATAATGTGGAATTCCCCAATTGTGCTGTGATCCTATTTTGTTCACTCCAAAGATGATTTGGAAATTAAAACATAAATCCATATTTTTTTAATAAATCTGATAATGCTGAATTGTACATCAGTGGTTTTCATGGGAGCTGTGCTCTAGTCCCCTAAAGTGCATCTGAAGAGTATGAGTATTCTGAATACTTTTTCTTTCAGTGTCCCGAGCTCCTCATTCCAGAGGTTAGAGGTTAAAGCTGATCAAACTGTGGAATTCCTGTTAGAATTATTAGTCATGGGTTAAAAATTGGAAGACGTGCTGAGGGGGCTTTCAAAGTCCACTTTTCAAAGTAAAATACCAATTTCAAGAACGAATCTCCCACTTGCACTCAAGAAACTGAAATTCTGAGCTCTTGGCTCAGCCGCAGCCCTGAACCGTGGGCTCTGCCGCCCGATGCATTAAGGGGCTGTTGGGATCTCAGGCAAGTTTTGCATTCTGCCTGATCTTGCCAGCTTGCTGTGGAGGTTTGCCCATGGTTTGACAGGTGATGTCTTAAAATCAGGAGATTTCTGGAAAATGTTCTGTTTGTGACAAATTGTGATTTCCACCCCCTTGCAGCCCCCTTCAACTTCCAATGTAGACAGTCCTAGACTTCATCCTCTGTGTGTTTTGCAAGTACGGTGTGTAGAGGAGGAATGAATGTTTTGGCAGTAGAGAGAAACCTTCCAGGGTCTCCTACAGCATATGAGAACCTAATGTCAACTTGGCCAACCTGGGAACACTGAGCAGTGGTGCTGAAGAGAAGTGTCATGATTCCAGTCTTTGAGTAGTGGGAAAACTCTCTTTGAGTTTGAGTAGTGGGAAATCTGTTTATATATAATAAAATAATGCAGTTTAAATGGAAAGGAATAATCCCTACCTTCTCCTGACACTCCCTTCTAGCCAAAGGGTTAATATAGGTCTGTGATTTCCTGTGTCAGGTATATCTAAATTCAGCATGCCTGCTCTGCTAATCTGTGCTACGTATATTTTCCTAAATGACAACAGCAAATAACAGAGGTAGAGACCTGAATACAAATGGATTAAGCAATGTCAGTTTTATGAAAATCTGTGTAAGCCTCTGTCTTCCCTATCTGTAATGACTTATACAACATCTCTGCCGAATTTTCCATTAACTATCATTGACGTGGGCTGAATCTCATGACTTTTAACTGATTAAATATTTTCATTATAAATGATGAAGTAAGCAATTTCTTGAGTGCTACAGGAGGAAGTCATATTTCCAGTCTATTGGCTCTTGAAAGCCCATTAATGGTTCTGGACTTCTTAGTTGATTAGAAACAAAACTTTCTGATATACACTCCTCACTTATAAAAATGTGGATCTCCACAAACAAATGTGGAGATAGACAGAAGGCTTTGAAATGGAGGATTAAAAATTATTTGGAGACCTCACCCGAAATAGTCAAACTTTCTGAGATGTAAAGCTCTTTCAAGAATAGAAAATAAGTGATGACTTAGAGGTAGGATGGGAACTAATTTCATTTGCTGTTCTGGCTATACCCAGAACAACCAAATTTGCTTTCTTTTAGATTCAATAAGTTTAGAATGTGTGAAATCATCTTTAAGGTGAGGAGCCCCCAGTGGATCAGTAGGGCCAATTTTTGCTGCAGCAGTTCCATTTACCCTGTTGCAATTTTAGTGAAATTTTTCTGTTAGCTTTTCTCTGTGCACAAATTTGCAGAGATTAAGGTGTGAAGCAAAAGGTCTTTATTGTAAAACATTTCTGTAAGGTGTTTCATATGTAGCTGTCTTCCACATTTATTCTTAATTTTAAAATCAATACAAGATTATGGTCCTAAACCTTTCTTAGAATGATTAATTGATGGTCAGTTGGTGCAAGCAAGTTACAGCTCACTGCCTTAGATTTCTAAGGGAGATGGGTGTCCAGCTGCCATTCCTGTTGCTGTTCTATTCTAGCAGATGTTCTGTCTTTCCCTGGAAAAATATATGGGTGTAGCTATTCTAATGAGCTAGTTGCCTTCCTGAGGTTAAAATGATAATTTAAAAATCCGTAGTATCATTTAGAATTCTAGGCCATGAAGAAATGTTCTTTTCTTTCAAAGTAGTATGTTGTAAGAACTTTAACAGGGTTTGATATTCTGAATTCCATGTTTGGCTCTGCCATAGGCAGAGTTGCTAAGCATCTGCTTCAGCCGACTTTGCCAAGCAGTCATCACAGTGCAGAGTAAAGCATGGTCATTGGTTACTACACCTCTTCATCAGCTTTAGAAGTGTCACCTTTTTTCTTCCCCAATTTCTCTGAAGTCAGATAATATAAAAACAAGAGCTGTAGTAATGGTGTTTGCATATATAATATTTGACACCTTGATGAAGGATGTCAAAATACTTCATTTTTATGGGCATAATCAAATGCCTCAGTTCACTAGAGGTGCAGAGAAACCAAAGCTGAGCCTGCCCTCATCTCTTTCGAAGAACAGAAAACTTCATGTATATTGAGCATTGTCGGTGCAGTTGTATTTGTAATCCCTCTTTTTGCAAACTGTAGAAAGGCTCAAGCCCTGCCTTTTTTGGCTTCTAACAAAGTTTTCCACACTTGTGCATGTTAAGTGTCCATTTCAACTGCCTTATATATGTATACCTGCTCATATGGAAATATATGTTCTCAGATAAAGTTTGAGGTGGAGAAAACTGGTGAGGAGTTAATAGGCCGTTTCATTTATCTCTACATACATAAATATTAAAATCATATTTAATAGTATTTGGATATTACGTTGGGAGCAGTTTTGGGGTATGTTACAGATATGATATTATATGGGTGCTCCTCATTCTTTTATTTGCCTTGTAATTACTAAGCTTGCATTTGATCTAAAGTTGGGAGGGACTACAAGTATGTTGAAGGACATAGTAAGAAACTAGTATGATTTTGGCAATCTGAAGCAATAGTTTGGGAAGATTGAATGATACTTTGTAAGGAAAAGAGCACTCCTTCGCTTTCAGAACACTGAAATGTGCAAACACAGAGTAGGGAACTAGGCAGTAGTTCAGTAGAAAAAGTGTGTGATGTTGCTGTTCAGCCTGGAAAACACATAGGCAGTTGAAGAGAGTGCAGAGGAGACCAGCAAGGATTATCACCCTAGAAAACTTGCTGCATGAAGAAAGACTGCGAGAACAGGAGCTAGTTAGTCAAGAGAAGGTGGGAGAGAGTTGCATAAGGATAACCTTCAAACACTTAAAAGGCTGTTGATAAAAGAAAGGGAACACGAACTTTGTGGTGGATAGACAAGCAGTAATGAGCTTTAACTGCAGGCTGCCCAGAGAGGTTGTGGAGTCTCCTTCCCTGGAGATCTTCAAGACCCGTTTGGATGCTGCCCTGTGCCACGTGCCCTAGGTGGCCCTGCGTGTGCAGGGGGGTTGGACTAGATGACCTCTAGAGGTCCCTTCCAACCTTAGGCATTCTATGATTGTATGAAATCCTCAACAGGAAAATATTTCTAAGGGAAAAGATTGTCAGGCATTGGATTGGATCACTATTGAGCACTGGATATCTTTGTTTCCACTGTTGGTAGATTTTTCTCAGGACCACCATGCCTGTTGATGGTCCTCAAGCTGAGGACCACCTGAGGTCATCCTCAGGATGACTTCTTGAGATTCCTTGTAGCTGTATTTTTTCCCTCCCCTGTAATTTGTATTGAACTGCAGATTTGTTTCAATTGTTCTTAAGGGTGAGATATTTTGTAAACAGCGTGTGCCCTTTAAAGTGTATGAACTGTTATAAACTATCCTGTGGTTCTAAATTTCCCACTAGAATCCTGCGCAAGATGTAATGGTAAAAATACTATAAAGAATAACAATTTCAGAAACTATCAAGAATGGATAATTTTCCTCTGTAGAAGAATGATTTGAGAATTATGGCTTTGGGGTCACACCAAAAACTGCAAGCAAATTTGATAGTGAAATTGTTTCATTGTCCCTCTTTCTTTCCATTTTATCAAGCAGACAATAGAGGAGAGATGTCTTAATTTTTCATATTTCACTTTTTAATTTCTTCTATTAAATGAATTTTATATATAAATTGGTTTTTGCAGTTACTCAAGACCCTTTTACAATCTGAATATCTTGCTACATGTAATACAAATGGAAAACTGTATGGAAATTACCTTAACATCTATTCTCCGTTGCTTTTTACTGCGGAGCTCATCATTCAAGTACGCATAGCACATGCTCAGTTGATGTAACTTAATTATGTTCAATTTGTGTAACTTAGTTATTAAAGACCAGTTTTCAGAGAGTTGATTTCCGTAGCTCATTTAGCTCTGTTTTTGGTTTAAAGAAACAGCTGTATGGAAAAATATATTTTCAAAAAAATATATTTTAAAAATTATTTATTTTTCTCATTCCAGCCTTGCCCATCATTTTCTTGCTGATGTTCATCTGAGTCAGTAAAATACTGTTTAATAACCATAACCACTCTGTACTATGAGTACAGTGTATTCTAGGAGTTGTGACTTATCTGTACAGCTGTGCAAAGCCTTGGATTCATTCTCTCAACTTCAAATATTCAATGAAGTCTGAGCATTACCCTTATGTGGATAGGTCCAAGTGTGAAAGTCCCTACATGACTCAAAACTTGATTCAATGAGTCTGAACTTCAACTTTCTGGCAATATGTGGGTCAGTGTTCAAAACTTCAGTTTGGCACTTCAGAGCATGCCACCTGATCATAAAATGCGTCCAGCATTCAAACCCTAAATGCGTATTTCCTGAACGTATGGTAATGCAGAAGCTAGTCTTGAAATCTAAATAACTTAAACTTGTAGCCACCTGTTCTTCCTCTTATGTGCAAGTTACACATATTTGCTTTTCTCATTATCTATAAAATGACTCAAATTATTGTTTAGCTGTACTTGCAAAGTTTTTTCAGTTCTTATGCTTTTCAGACTTGCCTCTTTTCTAGCTGCTAATCTAGTTCTGCTGATAACTTGGTATTTCTCATCTGTCTTTAGTTAAAGCTTCAGCTTTGAATGAAAAGGTTATCTGTTTCTGATCTTGTATTTCTATATGCAGCTCTTTGTGGCTCGGATAATAAACAGTGAGTCATTTTGTAACGTGAGATATTTATAAATATCTGTATATCTGCTAAGTTTACCTGTTGCATGCCTTAATGTGCAGTAAGTTGTGTGGAATGGAATTTGAGAGCCTAATAACAGAGAGTGATCTTGAGAGCTGTGTGGTGGATACAGGTAGACGCAGCTCTGTGCTTCCTCCACAGACAAACGTTTCCATGGGGTAGTTCAGAACTTTGAGAGAAGTCATCTCCTGGAGCTCCTGCTCGGGAAGGATGATTGGCAGGACTGGGCCTTTAATCCCAGGATTTGGTCAGCTGCTTAAAATGAGGCTGAATGGTCTGTGCCAGAACCTCCTGATCTCTGAGAAGTAAAGATTCAAGACCAAGTGGGAAGTTGTTCAAGCACTAGCTGCTCAACTGCAGTATGCCAGGGTGCGAGGTGGTCAAATTCACGGAGACCGCAGTGTGCCCAGGCTCCAAGCAGTTTGCCCCCCCCGCAATGGCTGCGTGGCCGCATGGAGACCCTCACCAGGCATCCTGCCTCGTGCGCAGCTTTTTAAATGGGCTCGTGTGGTCCCTGTCCCCGCTGAGAAATGTCACCATAAGCCTTACCAAAACAAAAACAAGCAAACAAAAAAGCCCAAAACAAGCAAACAAAAACTCCAAAGCCCCTTGTTGTTTCCAGTAATTCTGAAGGGTTCTGGTGGATGCTGCCTGGGGTTAGGAGCACCTCAGATTTGCAGAGTCGATTTTGCCCGAGTGAAGTATTTGTCCCTAAATGCTGCTGTCCCGTGGCCTTCATTAACTTAATTGAACCCCTTAATGGAAGCAGTAGGGCTGTTGATGTATTCCAAAGTTCACTGAGTGAGCTGCAAACCAATTGAATTAACCTAAACCTCTACATTTGACCCCAGAAATGTGTTTGAGCTTCTGTTTTGAATGTTTATTTTTAGAAGCTATTTTCTGAAGCAAAAAATCCACGCTAAAAACTTTGATTAATTTTTGAAATTGTTTTGCTTAGGAGGTGCTTTTATTATTCCAGGAGGAAGGGTATATATATTTTTTTCTATTCATTCACTAGCCATAGTAAAAATAATATTTGCCATGCTTTCAGAAGTGTCTTTTTGGGCTAGATTTTACAGGCTCTGTTCTGACTAAATTTGGGAGAAACATCAGCCGGAAGATATATTTGTTCCAACTCTCTAATTATAACTGCAGCTTTGATGAAATTGATCCAAAATAAATTAAAAACCAAATTGCTGCTGCTGCTTGCACTGTTTGGCGTACTTGCATATTAATTCAGCTAATGATACTTCTGAAATTAGAGAATTTGTTGCTTTGAAGAAAGATGGGAGGCAAACGTTTAGCCCATCTGAGCTTTGACATCAGGAACCTTTCTTGAGCTGATTTCAGTGATTTTTATTTTTTAATTCTCTCATGAACCCCATAGTGAAGTGCACCAGTTCTGCTGGGGGAAAAAGATGTCAATAATTCAGATCACATTTTGCTGGTATTTCAATCAAGTACCACGTTACCTATGTTTCAGAAACATTTAAAAATCTCAGTTATGTAGGAAGTTAATTTAAAAGAACAGCTGAATGCCTCCTGGAAAATGCAGAAGAGATTCTGTTTAGCATCCAGCCTGCTTGCTTGCTCTTATCGTATATTTTCTGCATTTCCCTAACCTTGTTCTTGATGACAAAAGGCATTTGCATGAAAACAGGATCTTTGTTTCCTAACTGTTCATCTGTTCCTGCTGTTTATTTCCCACCCAAAGTCATAATCCTCTGTTAGTGGCATCACAATTGGTTGCAGAGGAAATTACGGTGGCGTCACAAACGGAGGATTATGACTTCAGGTGGGGGCATAAGCAGCAGGAACAGATGAACTCTTAAAAGCAAAAATGCTGTTTCATGTAAATGTCCCCGGTAATAAAGAACAAAGGGAGGGAAAATATGAGAGAGAAACAGAAAATTGCTATGAACAGACTTGTATCTGAGCAGTAAGGCAGCAGATTTTCCTTGAGGCAGGAGCAGCTATTTTAAAGTAGGGGCATGTCCCTACTTATTCTTTTAAATATATCTATTTTTTCTCCTTGATTTAAACAAAACCCAAATCCCTTTATGCTCTCTTAGCTCTTCCCCCCCATACATAAATAAATAAAATAAAATAAAATAAACCCAAACATCCCAGCATTGCTTCTCAAATACGGGAATAAGTACTCATTTGGGGAAGGGATTTTTCATCTTTGTCAAGCGTTCTTTTATTCCCATGCAAATTCGTTTGTCAAATAGCTTTTAATCGTGCGAGTTTCTGCTTTTGTGCTGGCTGATAGGCTTATGAAGCCTGAGCACCATGATTTGGAGTGGAGCATCTGCACTGCATGAGGTGGGATGACCATGTTGGAAGCTCATCTAAACCACACTGCTGAGTCAATCAGTCAAATGCTTCTCACAGGCTGCTTCCATTTAAAACCACAAGTAGCAAGCTGACATTTCTCTTCAGCATCATAAGATGGAAAGCTCTGAAATGCCCAGTAGCAATCTCAGCTTGTACCTTTTTTTTGGGTTTTATCTGAGTTTTGCCTTGTTGCAGCTGGTGTATTCTTTAGTAATAGGAAATTAGAGAAGAATTATTGGTTGAGACCAAAAGGTTTGTAAGAACAGAATAGAAACTAAATACAGAATGGAAATGGGATAGCGAAAGATTAATAGCAAAGCCTATTGTCTGCTTTCTGTGGTACAGCCAATTTAAGTTACTTTCATTAAAATTCTCCTTGTTAGCTCGGGTGATGTGTTAGGGTGATGGACTATTTGATGTCTGAGAAGTAGTGAGAAGTTAGCTGTCTAATGATGGACTAATTAGAAAGCCCAGCCTAGCAGGATCCATGGAAATTGATTTGCACAGTGCCATTTTTGCTAATGAGAATCATGAATACATGTTTGCAGGCTTTACTTACTCTTCCTCCCCACAGCTAATGAAAGAGAAGCAATCATTAAGAGATCAGGTACAATCTATCCAGAGTTGCCTTTGCCTTGTAGGAATAGCCATTCTTTAAAAACTTCAGTTTTAAATAATGTCCTTAATACAGAAGCAAGCTCTACGGGTCTGAGACCCATAAAAAGTGTGTTTTGTAATGCGTTTCTTCTCAAGAATTATTTTGACTAAATAAGGGGTCTTTTTTGTGTGCTGCTTAAGAGAAAATTGTCATTACGGTGAGACTAAAAAGAAGCTATAAACTTACAGTCTAAGTAAAATTAAAATCAATTAGCTATTTTTTCCTACAAGGGCAGAAAATGTCCATTCACAAATTGGTGAAGCTTTTTAAATATTTGCTTATAAGACCAAAAAAAAAAAAAATTTAGCATCTCATTCTATGATTTTTTTTGAATACGCATTTACCTAGTTCTTTTGGTGCTATTGGTGTGGGCAGACCCTTTTAACCCAGAGGGGAGAATCCACAAAAGTAGAATTTCCTGCACAGGGACCTCATGAATAAGGTGTGTTGCTGGTCAGTGCAGAGGACAGGACCTCTGTCTCTAAGACTCTGTTCTCTCAGTTTGCAAATTTCTTGGGGCTTGGTGTCAAAACTGGTCTTCTCCAGCCAGTGCTGATCAGAGATTGCCTTTCTGTCTTGTTCTCCTGCAAATGTTCACATAACTTTTAACATAATTAAAGGAAACTGCCATTCTTTTCAGTTATCTCATTCATGAGGGTCTTTTTCAGTGCCTTTTGACTGAGGGAACCAGTTGCTGTGGATACAGCATTAGGAGAAACTTCAATATGTTTTCAGTGGAATAGATATCCCTCAATTTTTTTTTTCTAGTCAAAGGTGCAGCTGAGGAAATAAGTTAAAAGCATACGCTGACAAGCAGTAGACTTGAAAGCACGGGGGCCAGCAAGGAGAGGTGAGGCATCTCTGAGGGGAGCAATGGGGGCGGCGAAGCCCGAGGCTCTGTAGCCAAGAGGAGAAATGAGAGGAGGGGTAGTTTGAAGCTCATTATGCTGGATTGGTTTGGAAGAGAAAAGCGGAAAAATCTGAGAGCGAGTGATTAGAAGAGCAATTAAGAACAGGGACCGGAGGAGGAGGAAAGCGTGAGTGAGTGTCAGAGCTTCTTAGGTTGCTGCTTCGTGATGAGAGGCAATGGCAAAGGGAATGCTGGAGGGACCCCAGGCAGCGCTGGGGTGGGGAAGCAGAGCTACACAGGAGGCTTTAGTACGGGAAAGAAGTAATTTGGTCTGGGAGTGGGAGACTTCATGTAGCTAGATATCACAAAATACTGTGATATTGGTGTGGATGTCCGATTTATACAGGAACATGAAAAGTCCAATTTAATTTATGTTAACTAATGAATTTCACTTACCTCCATCTAACTAGGACGAAAAAGATCTTCCATTTTGCCACAAGGGAGTTAGGTGAAGTCAATGCTTCACACTTTCTGGCCTTGATCCTGCCCCATGTATCTTGCAGTAAAAGTGTCTGCATTCACTGCTTTACTTCAAGGAAGTTCATATGCATTAAATTTCTGTAGGCAATTTTTTTAAGCTGTGAAAGCAACTGTAAATGTATTCATCTAACGGCCCTTTTTCTCTGAGAGATTTTCTAATTTAAAAATTTACTTGTAACTCCTCCATTCTTGTTTTGTGATGGTGTAGCATATGTGAAAAATATCCATGGACAAATTTCAAATATATCTGAAAAGAAATATGGTAGGGGCTAGATTTTGAATTTCTTTACTGTTCGGAGTTACTTGCCAGCCACTCTATTCAGTTTTGTTTTTCTGTATTTTTTTTTTTTTTTTGTTCCTATAATGTATACTAGGTCAGAGTTTGGAAAGAAACATGAAAGCCATGTGTACTTTCTGTGCTTTTACTGGAATAGGCTTTCAACCTTCCTGTAGTGCGTGCCATATAATATCTAAATCTTGTGACCATATGCTGACACCACTTAAAAAGAAAGCAAGCAAAAACACCTCCTGTAGATTGGCTTTTGGGGACTGTTTTTTGTGCATGTTTAAAGCTTACTTAAAAATGAAAATGAACCTCTAAGAGAATTGGATGGCTACATAACTCAAAATGGCAGCCAAGGAAGATTAGCTAGTCTCTAGCAAACTAAAGATTTTTGTAGGCCACAGTAGGGTAACAGCAATATCATTATTCTTGAAAATGTTTTCAAATGATGAAAGCTGTTGGTATTTATGAGCTTGCGTAGTATGTCATGTAAGGGTATGTCATAGGGTTGATGACTGATCATCTTATCAAATAAATGTTGTGTACAGGCTAAAACATGTCTGAAACATCTTTTTTTTCCCTAAAGCTGATCTCATACAGCTGTTTATAATTGAAATGCTCCCTGTCATTACCTGTAGGTCCACTTAAGAGAAAAAAAATGTTGTTATGGAGAAACGGTTTGTTATTTACTCCTGTACATTTCTGAAAATGTTTTAGTTAGCTGTAGTACAGCATGTAGAACATACAGGAAAGCATATTGAGTAACAGACTTTTGCTAAGAAACCATTAACAGTGGTCATGAAGCTAAATGTCTATTCACTGCACTAAAAGTTTGCCACCTTATTTTTGTATAGAAAAGAACCATGCATCCAGAGAGCTGCTCTATTCTAAAGGATGTGATAGCTGTTTAAAAATAGATGTAATGAGCAGTAGGAGGCCACTGGACAGTTAAGTCGGTGCAAGAATTATGGAACGCACTGTGAGCAGGTCTCTAAACTTGCCAACACTCGAGGCAGGAGCAGGGACTTTGCAGACACAAAATTACTTGGCTGCAGTGAACCAAATCTATAAGGGAAAGGCCACATTAAGGGAAAAGCAACAACTGATGTTAGAAACTGAAGAACTGTTAGACAAACACCAACTACCTAGCTGGTATCTTGTGTCCTTCCATATAAGAAGGCATAAGCTACACAGTGCTGTGCTCACCTCAGTGTAGTTATTGTTCTGCACTCTCTCCCCCTTCATGCACACTTCTCATCTTTATTCCCTTGTTATGCTCTTTCCATTTCGCTTCCCCAGTGGAATTGCACTGCCTCTTACACAAACTTCTTTTCACTCTGTAGAGAACCTTATGTCTTCAGTTCCTTCCTCAAGATTTTGCATTTACTTTCCATTAAAAATTGCTTGTAATAGCTGGACTGTTTTTCTCAAGCCCGTCTTGAGAGGGAGAATTTGTTTTCATTTTTGGAGGAGTCTGTCTTATAAGGTGTATGTGTACCAAAAGACACTCGTGCAGTTCTGCTCCACAGGAAGAAGCTTTTCTTGAGCCCAACCAATGGTCTTGTGAAACAAAAAGATGAGACGATCCCTGTCACTTTCATTCATGTGAGCTGGAGATTGTTCCAGTGGCCCTGTTGAATCGTCCACAGATCTTTAACTCTGTCTCACACTTCATTGGTCAACTGACTTTGCTTTTGTAACATGATCAGATTTGCCTTTTATAAATTTATTTTTTTAATTGTCCTTGTCATCTTCTGTTCACCAGCCTATCACCATCAGAAAGTAGAGGCAGAAGCCAAGACAACAAGTTAGCTTGGGTAAATTTTAATGTCAGAAGCTACTTCTGGGATTTTTTTTTTTTTCCTTATATTATGATCCCAAGCAGTTGATAAGGAAAGCGTTTGTGTTTTGGAGAGTCTGTCCTAGTTATAGTCATTTCTTTCAGTCTGGTGAGATAATAGAGGTATCTTTCTTGTTTGCTGAGCTGTGGTTGTAGGACGTGCATGTGTCCTAAGTGGAATGACTTGAAAACTGCCAGTCAGGGTGCAGAAAAAGTCTTTGTAATTAAAGTGATGAATCAAGTTAAAGTGAAGTTAAGCAGCGCTGAATATTAAAGTAATTTCTGAAGAACTCATTGACTGAAATATGCTTTTAATAATCGTACTTCACATTGCATATTGAAAGAAATGGAAATCTTCAAAATTGTTTTTAATGGAAGGGATACTTAGAATAAATTTTATTGGTTTTTGGACTGTAGTCTCCTCTTCAGGAGTAACACAACGCTATTGTTGTGTTACTTAGTCATCAGTCACGTAAATTTGCTGCACATCCTGATTTCATCATCCAGAAGCTTGTTTATCCCTGGGGAATTGGGACAATGAGCTTGTGAATCATCTTGCATCTGCGACAAATTTACCCTCTACCAACGACCTGTCATAGCAAAAGCAAAATCTAAACTGCTTTTCACTTCAGGGTTCTCCCTGCACAAACTTATATGTCCTGGGCTAAGTAAAATCTATTGTCTCTGGAGTCTAATAAAGCAGATGAAGTGAGGGGGAGCACCCCACAACATACTCACTGTGTTGTTCTGGCTTATGCATGCTACCTTCCCATAGTTGTGATTTGATTTTTCTCTTTTATTCACTTCACAGTTGGGCAGCATCATTTTAAAGAACACAAACCCCGCAACAACTTTGATACTCTGCAGTGAAGAAGAGGATCTGTAGGCTTATTCAGACACTGGAGGCAGGATTAAAAAAAAAAGGCAGGTTTATAGTTCTTTGTGCTGACATTTTTCAGTCTGTGCCTAAAAGAAATGAAGACGACACTTGCCTAAGGATATATGTAGGATAAAAATAGTTAGTAAAAAAATAGATTGGTTAGAAGAACTAAGTTTTTGATTCATCACTTAGTTTCTGTATATGTAGCAGTCCCACAACATATTATAATTGTATAAAAGTGACCACAGGCTGTCAAACACCGGTGTATTTTTTTAATGTATATTTTTAGAGTTAAGTCTTACCACCTTTGTCTCAAACTCTGGAAGTTTCATACTCGAAATCTCAGTGTTTTAATGCAAAAAGAACAGATACAACATGATAATCAGCAATGTCAACATGACTGTTAACACTTGCTTTGTCCAAATGGCTCAACAACCCAAGTACAGGAATTTGGAAAACTGCAGCCCAGATATGAAACATCTGTTAACACCAAGCAATTAATTAACTTAGCCACAATTGTGGTTGGGTTCCCCTAGCGGGTGTGTACTGCGTGTGCTGGCATTGTGCGCATTGTCTCCAAGATGCGAACATTTAATTCCGAAATCTAGGCATGATTCCATTTAATTTCAACACATACATTTTCATCTAAATCTGGTTCCACAGAACGGATCCCTTGTGTAAAAGGAATTTATTTTTGAATGTCTTAGCCCTGCCTGGGAGATTTTGGCAGACTTTCTCCGAGGGCCTCTGCTGTCCAAAGCTGCGGTATAAAATTCCAGTGTGTTGGCAAGACGGCAGCACAGCAGCCTTTGTTTATTCTTCAGAGAAGTGTGTTGATCAAAATGTAAGCACTGGCCCTTCCTGACATGGTCTGTGTTCGGGTATTTGTCTTAGTGCTTAAACTTCACTGAAGGAGCTGATGCTCCTGCCCTTGTCCCAGCTGCTACTGCACTTGCCAGTAAAAACTAGACTTCAGTTTGCCACCTGACCTAAAAATATCCACAAACCTACTGGTTTTCATGCTAGCTGAGTTTCTTGGGGGTTTGTGTGTTCTAGCCAAAACTCAAAGCAGCAGCTCACTCGGACCAAATCAGTGCGACTCTTGAATCCTTTCTCTTGTGCTTTTTTGTGTGCTCTTTTGCACACACTCATGCTCTTTCCTGCTCAAAGAAGCCTTTTCTCAGACACTTCCGAGTGCTTGTGCTTTCTTCCTTTCTTATAGATGAGGGTATTTTACCCTGTAACTATCTGTTTATAATGTGCAAGGATTGTTTTCCTAGTAGAGTATTTCACACTTCTGTGCAGGTCAGTCTCTTCTAGAGTAAAACCATTTTCTGTCAGTGGAAAAAGAGTGACAGCTTTATATTGGCTGTCTGACTAACATCCCATCCAGTCTTTTAAGTTGCAGATTTCTCTGACTGTACTGGCTATGACAGGAGAAGTGAAAAGTGAGATGAAGTGAAGGACAAAGCTAGGAGAAATTTCTTTATTAACAGTAAAAGTGTGAACATAATATTCTCACTTTATTAATGGGCTTTTCTTAATGTAATTTCTCTTTTTGAAACTAATCATATAAAGGAATCAAAGAGAAGGTGACAAAGGACAGGCAGTAGCATTCATGTTTGATGCTACTGCAAAAATAAGATGTGTTTTTTAAAAATATATAATAGTTATGTAAGCAGGCAGAATTGGATGTTCTGCTTTACAGACTCAGAGCTACATAGTAGAATATTATTTTGATCCATCTGCCTTGTTACATGGGCAGCCAAGCGTGAGAGAATCGAGAATCCACCATGAAATACTCTTATTAGGCGATTTTCATCCCTGGTGCAAAGATCCGTAGTATGTGATACCCTTCGGAGTGGGGTGATTTGTGTGGGTGCATGAAGATGTGTCTGCTTGAAGTCCGCAGAGAAAAGTAGAGTGGAGGGGGAGCAGGGATGAATATTTATATCTTTTCTCTCAGTTTCTCTGTTGATATTTTATATGTGTTTGTGTGTTAGTAGATTCTAGAATTCTGCACAGATGTATCCATAAAGTAGCTTTGGTTTACTGTATTTTAGTAAGCCAGCTTTGGAGCAGTGTTGCTGCTAATCTTATGAGGCGAGTCTGCCTTCGCAGGAATCCAGGTCTGCCATTGCAAGCCTAGAGACCTGTGCATGTGAGCAGAAAAAAGCTGGAGGCTTACACGAGCTGAACCCCTGAATATTTGAGTCTTTCACAGGTAGAAATTGAAGATCGATAAGGTGAGAGTGCAGAGCATGATTCTTTACTACTCACTGTATTGTGAGTCATAGCAGTATGTGAAGTGCTTATTCCTTCCAGCGGTGAAAGTAGGTGAAAGACAGGAAATAGGAAGGGATGCTTTGTGGGGAGGTGTTATGTTGCAGGCTCAAAGTATTGGGGTGGAAAAATTAGATGAGATTAGACACTTCGTAATACTGCTTCCAGTGGAGCTCCACAGAGGCCTGAGTTTTGCTGTGAAGTGTTAGATGAGCTGTAAACCAGTGTCAGCTGTTGACAGTGTTGAGAATAGCAATTACTGAGCATAAGAGCTAAGCTCTCTGTAGTAGCTCTCCTGCTACTTAATAAGGACTTATTACAGAGATGTGTGGTAGAAACTGCCATTGTTTTACCAGGCTGAGCCTAAGGTGTCCTGTCTGAGCAGCATTAGCTAGTTCTTGAACTGGGCATGATACACAGCCTAATCAATCTAGACAGCTTTGGAGCTGAGATGTCCCTTCCTTTTGGATATGTTTCTAAAGGCCACAAATAACCTGTGAGATTTCTGGAAGGGCTTCCTTCTATCTGGTTATTAATTAACATAACTTGCTGTGCAGGATGTATAATCGTACCTTTCTAGAAGGCCTGTCAGACTTTGGAAAGAATACAGGCAGACAGATCAATCAAGGTCATTTTGTTTGCTTGTTTGTTTTGTGGTTCAGTGAACTTTAGGACAAGTTATGGGGAAGGGAAGAGTAAAGTATTTCTTTGAAGATGTAGTAAGTTAGACCCTCTGTTAGTGCTGAAAATCCTGGCTGAACTGATGATCGTCAAAGTTCACGTCAGGAAGAGTTGGGCAGAAAAAAAGTTACTGAGTCTTCAAACCTTCTAATAAGGCTTGAGACACAACTTTTATGTTTGTTTGTTTTTTAATGAATGTAAACAGTATTCAAAATTACCAGTAGATAGGGTTGAAAGGACAAATTTTGTGTTGGGAATATTGCTGTCTGGAAGAAGAACAGTGAATAAAACAGAAAACATTGTTATACCACTACATAAATTCACAATACATCTACATCTTGAATATTTTGTGTGGTTTGAGTTCTTCTGTCCCTCCTACAATCACTCCACTCTCACAGAAAGAAAAGACAGAATGGAAAAGGTTCAGAGAAGGATGACAAAAATAATTCAAGGACTATGACAATTTCCATTTTGAGGAATGACTGTAGCGTGGAAAAGAAACCACTTAGAGGAAATACGGGATAGAGGCTTATTAAATCATGAGTTTCATGAACAGGTAATAGCTGTTCACAGTGTCTCCAAGTGCCACAACTGGAGATCATTAATAAAGCTATTAGCTGGTAGGCTCAAAAAGATGAAAGTCAGTTTTTGGGGTTTTTTTCATAGAACATGTGATCTGGGATCCTACTATCACAGCTTCTTGTACATGCCAAAGTGTACATGAGTTTAAAAAATGAATAGACAAATTTGTGGAAGAAGAATCCATCAAGACCTATTAAATACAAGGTTACCAGCTATAGGTGAGACCATACATCTTAGCTGTAAATAGCAAGAAATTTGGAGAGCATAGAGAGAAAGTATCTGTCATTATAAAATTGTCCCATTCCCTTCATTTGTGCCCTGGTGTTTTGACAGAGAGGCAGATACTTGGTGAATTTTTGATTCACACACTTTGCAGTAATTCTCATTTAAAAAAAAAACTTTTTTTTTTAAGGTTTGTACTTTAGGACATAATTGATGTTTCCTTTAGGCTAGTTAATTCCTGTATACACTTTTCTAAATCTTTTTTTAGAACATCTGTTAATGATTTTTGTTGGGAGTAGTCACACTGAATCATACCAATTTCCATTTCAGTCAATATATTATATTGGAATGCAAGACAGAACTTCCTTTTTAAATATAGGATATTTCCATAGCTACAACAGTTTAATTTTCAAATTGTGGGAGATGACGGAATTACTAAAAAGGATACTGTGAACTTTGCAATCAAACAGGTACTTAGAGACTACGGTGATACACTGATTAGAATTACTTATTGACAGTATATAAATTCCTTTTTCTTTAGTGATTGCACTCTTAATATAAAACTGAAATCTGGAAATACAGGTGTTATGTAATGCTACTTAACTTCAGTGTTACTATGGGAGTTCAGATCTTGACCTCAGGTTTTCTTTCTTTGTACTATTCCTACTGAAGCAGAAAATGTTACGAAGCATGTGAACATCCCCAAGGGTATGTATGGCGTGTTTATGTTGTGGTCTTAAAAGTGGTAGCAGTATGTTTTATATATGGCACGTAGCAGTGTGTATGAGGTCATCTTGAATTCCAGCTGCTCTGGGCATCCTACACTCAAGCTAACCAGTTAGCCTAAATTGTGAGATGTCCTCAACAAATGTAATCCCCTTCCTGCAGATCCGGATCTGTGTAACACTTCTGTCGGCGGTGGTTGGTGAGGAGCATGTTGGGGAGCATTGCTGGCTTGATTTATATTATCTCCAGGTTGCTTCAAGTTACTGTGGGACAACCTTAGTATACTTAGGATATATACCTGGAGATAATATAAAACTGCGTATCGTGGAACAAGTAGCCTATTTGTCAAGTCACACACAAATTTTATGGTCTCTTGTTATTCAATATAAAGCATTATAGAGAGGTGTAGATAAACAGGTGTCCAGTTAGAGGAGACCCTACTGCCTCTTCGCCTTCAGCTATGTGCATCACCCTAACCAAGAAGATAGGGCAAGAAATGTCCTGCTGCAGATCTGTAGTCCCTACCTCCTGGCTGTGTGGAATGGAGTATCAGCGTGCCTGTAACAGCCTGTTTGACTGTTTCATAACAGCCTGTTTGACAGTTTCACACACCCAGTCCTCCAAAAGGAAGAGCAGATTAGAGAGACGTGCCCAGAGTTGACACTATGCTCAGTACAGAGTAGAGGTTGAGCACCTCAAAACTTATGAAAGGGAACATGTGCACATGGTCATTCATGATGCTGGGAAGCCTGGGATGTCCTTAGCCACATGGCTGTCCTTTAACAACACGTGACCTGTTCTCCTGGTGCTGACCTATGCTAACCTATTCAACATGATGTTCTACTGGTCAGTATGGGAGTTAATTTGAAGTACTGGAAAATACTTCGCTTTAGTTTGACATGTCCTCTTCCTTTCACCACTATTCCATTTAAATAGCGTCTCTGTCTCTCTCATTAAGGCCATTCCAGATAACCTAATTCTCCTGGCTTTTGTGACTTTCCCTTCATAGAAATGATAACAATGTGACTTCTGTACACAATGGACACTTTCTGATTGCCACAATACCTTACCTAAAAATATTGCTATTAGGATTTTCAGAGGCAGAAATGCAACTGATGCATTGTAAAGGGATAACATAGTTGGATAAGACGGTATTCATATGTTTGGGAAGGGTGGGAGAGAGTTTTTTGTTTCTGTTTTGTTTGTTTTGCTTTGTTTTGTTTTTAAATGGAATGTATTAGCCGAGTCTCGGCCTCATCTAGGCTGGCTATTACTCTATATGATGAAACCAAGAATCCCAGCAAGCAGAGGAAGAGCTATGAGATCAGTGGTACCTAGGAGAACACGAGTTAACTGCTGCTGAAAATCAGATAGTGTTGTAAATGAGGACTAACTCATAACAGAGCAGCATGAATGGCCCAGAGCCAAGGACATGAAAATGGTTATTCAGCAAGGATGGAACAGGTGTTGAGATTGGGCAATATTTGGCTTGGGTCAGACTTACTAGTTTCTCTGTTTGTGCTCAGATTTAGCTCCAATTTTACCCACATTTAAAAACAAAACCCTGGATTGCTATGATGATTTTTCAGTTTTAGTATGGTTATCTTTGTTGCCATTCTTTTCTGAAAGTGAACAAAACAGTTCACTGCAGTTAAAAATGAGTTGCTAGCTCACTTACTTGAGACTTTTCTTATCATTGCAAGCTCACAAAAAGAGGTGGGGTTGAAAACTGTTTTGAGCTGTCAGCTCAGATTGAGTAACGTGGTCTGTGCAGCTCAGTGCTGCCTGTGGGTGGTGTTTACAGGATGCAACAGAGAAGGGAGTATTGCCAATTCTTGCTGCACTGTTCTCTCTGGAACCTCAAAAGAGTACTAGGTTTTGACTTTGTTTCATGTTTTCCATGGTATTGTTCCTAGTGAGTTAGATGCCAGTAGACGCCGAAACCAGAATTCAGTGCTTCTTTCTCCAACACCTTATAGTGCAGTTGGATCCTGACAGAAAAGTCTCGTTCCTCCATGCTTAACCCATCCTCCTCTGCCACGATTACCCGTGCACAGTAACCCAACAGTCCCGTTCGGTGCTGGTCGGGGCTGCGGGTCCTGCAGTCAGCCCTGGTAATTGGACTTTGAGATAAACTATCTGCATGTGGCCCCTGGTGGTCCCTGGCTGGAAGAGACACACGGAGGCTGGGCCCGGGTGTGCAGCAGGAGGAGCCTGTCAGTGATACAGTAGCTGCTTATGGAGATACTGAGTGCTCTTGCAGTTGAGCACCTACGTGCTGGGGTTTTAAAATGTCACTGGCCAGGAAGAGAAAACAGCATTTCCATAAACAGCATTTATGCTTTCTCTGAAGCACTGGAGAACAAAGGGAAGGGAACAATCTGCACATGTGAAGGGGCAGGAGGAGAGAGCTGAGTTCAATAATGAATTAGGATTTCATCATACTTTCAAGCAACCAGGCAAGAAGGGTTCTTTTGCCCAAGCGAATTGTGGCTGTCTATAAATTGAGGAGAGGGGGCAGGAAAAACCTGCCTCAGATTTACTTGTTCTGTGATTTTGGCAGTCTCGTCCACATCACGCAGATCACTTGGAGCTACATTTGCAGTAAGATACCTCAAATGAAGATGTAAGAGAGGGCTTGAAAAGTACCATGCTTCTGCAATAGGCTCAGCACTGAGGCTGGGAGACCTGCTACCCACTGCATCTCTCCTGATTCAGTTCCCGCCTGTGTGTTTCACCTTCCCTCACCGTTTGGCCAGAAATCCCTTTGTTACTGAGGATTCCTTTTTGCGTGAATCTGACGTTGCAGTGCAATAGCTTCACTTATTAGTGTTCTCCTAGCCTAGTTCCTGTGGGTGAACAAAAAAACTGCTTGGTCTGTGGGTGTGTGTTTTGTTTTTGTTTTTGTTTCTGTTTCTGTTTTTTTTTTTCTTTTTGTTTTTTTTTTTTGTTGTTTGTTGATGAAATATCTCACGTTAGCAGAGAAATGAGAAATAAATGTTTGGTTTCTTTTCTTTATAAAAGCAAGTGAAGTTTAGCTCAAATTAATCTCTCTCCTCCTGGCTGGATTAGCAGCAAGATAGCTGCATTTTTTGCTATTTTTAGGCAGGAATCTTTTTACTTGTAAAGATAACCCCATGAATTCCAGCTCTTTGGGCTGGGCTTGCTTCAGGGATGTGCTGAATGGTGTGATGGCCACGTTCTAGACTTGAAGAAGCTGAAGTCTTTCAGTTGACTTGCTGGATAGAAGCTAAAGAGCTAATTTTTAAAGGTTAATTCCATTTACTTTCCTAGGATGTTCCTTATGTGCTACTGAAATCAGCAACTATTGCAAAGAATGTCTCACCAAAAAAGGAAACCTGAGTATTAGTATTATTTTTGTTTCTTGGGAAGTACTTGAGATTTTACAGTGATGAGAACTCCAAAAACAACTATATTGAAAAAACAGATGCTAAGTGGCTGCTGTGTTCAGTATGGGGGCAGGTGGAGTGAGCAAGTGCCAGTCCATTGATTTAATTACGATTGGGGTCTAATATTCCAAGGAGCCACTTGCTTTTCTGTCTTGCCTGCAGGAAGAGGTGAGACTAGTGGGAAGGGAGGAGAGGGATTTGAGAATAAGCAAAGAATAATGGAGCCAAAAAAAAAAAAAAATTAAGGGCTATCAGCAGAAACCACATCAGATTAGTAAACTTTAATTACATTTAATTTTAATCCTTAACATTTATCTAAAAGGTGATTGAGGGGAGGTTTATTAGGATTCTGTGTCCCCTTAGCCCTTCTTTGAAAGAACACTGAACAAGATGATTGCTTGCGTGTCTAATTAGAAGTTTTTCCCCTCTTGATCACCTAAAGTCAAATTCATTTACTCTGCTTGAAACAAGGATTTAATTTGATTTTTTTGGCATCAAAAGATGTCTCTCAAACTTGATACAGAACCACAGCCTGCTAATCAAGACAGAAGCCATTACCAGCCCTGTTTTATGAATATTCTCATCAGAGGGCAGCACCAACCTCATTAGGAAGGGTGTTGCAATCATTATTAAACTGTTGGAGTCCATTATGATTCAGAGTGCTGTAATGATGACTGATACCCACCGAGGCCAGCGGAGAAAAATACTGGAGCATAATGACCTCACTTTTTTTTCATAAGCCTTCTGGGCTTTTAAAGCCTTTCAGCTTTTGTAGTTTGTATTCTTTTCATCAGCTATGTGAAAGTGGTCTTAATATACCCCTGATTCTCTTGCAGTAGTGTGAAGAGAAACAGAAGAGCAATTAGGGAACCTGCAGGTTATGTTTGGGTGATATAGTAAGTCAGGAATACTACTGATTCCTTCAGATCTTGGGTCTCCATTAATAAGTTGCTGCTTGTTGGATACACCGAATGCTCGAAGTTTATAAGCTGTATGGAGCTTCTTCTACTCCTTCCTTGTAAAGGGAAAAGGCAATACTACTATATTTTGACCTGAATTTGCTCAGCAGCACTGCTGTAGTTAATGGACCATCTGCACTGTCAGTATAAGCCACTCTCCACTCCCCTTTTGCCTTCTTGTTCTGAGGATAAAATCTGTGTTAGGTTAAATGTTACCGGAAATGATTGGATAGCCCCAATCCTATTTCCTTGAGATCCCCACTTTATTCAGCCAACTGAAAAGAGGTGACCCTGGACTCTTCAGCCCACAGTCCAAATCCAAATCGTGGCTTGCTATCATTTACCCACTTTAATTAGCATACTGTTATTTGCCTGTTTATTTTTGTCTTTTTTTAAATTATTTTTTATTGGAATTTACAAGAATGAGTGTAGTAGTAATTATGCGTAACCAAAGCCATTCACATGACTTACTGTGTCCAGCAGCTCAGTGGTCTCCTGCTTTTTTGTGTCCTCAAGATAATGTGATGTCCTTTATTAATGACCCTTCTCTGCGGTTCTTGCATCCTGCAGATCATCTTTAAATCGAGAAATAAGTTTTTTCTGGGAATTCTCTTTGCTCAGCCATGAAGAGTACTGAAAAGGTTGTGGAGGCCATATGCTACCACCATTTCTCCAGCAAGTTGGGACTGGAACCTGGCTGTCTGCTATGGCAGTGCAGTCTCACTACATCTTTTTTTTTAATGTGTTTTTAATTGACATTTCTTGCTACAATATTATTTTTATGAACTTGCAAGAGACTTTGCAACAAGTGGGGCTGATCATAAATTATTCTGTAATAATGATGCTCTAAAAAGAGATGTTATGGGAAACTATCCGTAAATTTCAAGCAAGACAAATATGTGCAACCAAATTGCGTCTCTGTTTTTGGTCATCTTCCAGATTGGTTTCCCCACTGACTAACTTGAGAGCTCTCACTTCTCAAGCTACATCAGTGTGAGTGTGTCTGTCCTAGTTGCTTCAAGCATGGTTGTTATGAAAGATTAGAGCAGAAGTAACATTGATGTTCATAGGGTGATAGAGTTTTTCAACCAAATAAACAGCCGATTAACTGTAGTGAGGGAAGAGGTGTGAAAGGGTATTGTATAAGGTAGAGTTGAGTCCACCTTTGATTTAATGATATTGCCAAGTGGATTATTTAGAAGCAAGGCATAAATACTACATAGAGAAACTGCTGGAGAAGAATGTTGAGCATTTCAGCAAGAGAAACTCCAGTGGACTTCTCAGCAAAGTGTGGGCCACCCTCCTTTCCAGTGGCGTGGCAGGAGTAGCAGGCTGTGGAGCAGATAGCCTCTGGCAGCAGAGAACATATCCGCATTAGGCTGTTTGCAGAATACTTGTTGACAGCAGAGCGTTTCTTATTTAGGGATGCTCCTCAAGTAAACCTTTCCAAAATTAACCTCTAGACTATGCCACTACATTTTTGTGGAGTTCTGATTCATCCTGGTTTCCAGATTCTACCTCTAGTCCACTAGTTCAGCAAAGACTGCCTTTATTTTGAGTTGAAAAGGATCATATGGGAGCTGATTTGGGGCAAACCTTCACTGGATGACAAATTCACAACTCCTGTGTGAAACTTTTTATTTTGCTGACTGATACAAGATCACCTTCTCAGGTTGATATATTTCTTAGTTGTTATATATGTCCAAAGCAACAAGTGGAAAAACTGTGATTCAAGCTTTCCATTTTTTTCATAAAATTATGACTAAACTTATTTTTAAAACAAATGAGGGAAGCTCATCAGAGCTTGGTTTGAGAAATACTTGTTTCTTGAAATTGGAAATTTCTCTTGCCCTGCATTATACTGTATGTGTCCTTTTAAACAGCTTTATTTCAAGTAAGTCTCTCTTAATTGATCCCCTGAGAGCCTCCTAGTTGTTCCCCTTGCACCAGCTCTTTCTCATTAATGCATTTTACTATTAATAAAGGTATGTAAATACCAAACTGTTTAAAGAAGGTCTTCACCTCCATTACTAGACACAAGGCCTGCCATTCCTGCCGGCACTTGCTGATATTAGTTGACAACAATGCCTGTTCTCAATGATCTTTTTGCCCTGCAAAATAACTTGTGGTGCATTGTGTGAAGCTGATGATAGGTCTGTCTCATGCAGTGAATCAGCTTTCTTAGTGATATCCAGTTCAGTGGCAGGAAACATAATTTGCTGTTCTGTCTAGGCTTACATTTTCAAGTGAGCTAGTTTTACACTTGCATTGACTTTTAGTAGTATTTGAAAAACATCTCAACTACAGTTTAAAAATCTCTGCTTTGGTGATTTGTGTAATCCTGCTTTAGAAATAGAGAGAAACCTTATATGACTGAAACCTGAATTTCTCACTTCTCTGTCACCCTGAGTACAGCTGCAGTTTGTTAGTGACTCCTTTTGTTTGGCCATCAACAGACACAGGTCTGTGGCTCTAAATCCATAGCCAGAAGAAGAGGGCGGTGCAGAAGATGCGGGACCACCTTCTGAGACAGGATAACTATATGCAAGGCAAACATCAGAAAAGCCTTTTTAAAGAGGTGATATTAAAGCACTGACATAGTAAGAAAAAAGACTGGAGCAGTTCTGTTAACTCCCTTCAACATCCTTCAGAGCTGGTCATTCTTGCAGCTTGTCTGATCGCCTTTGTTAGGCATTGGACGATGACTAATGTGCTGCTGTGCAGAAAAATGGAGCTTTTATTGGCAGTAGTCATTTTGTGAAGCGATAATGCTATTTTAAAATAACATATTTTTGCATAAGAATGTTCTGATTTCACTGTACTCCTTTGATTATTTTCTACAGAAAGCAGTAGGCTAATTCTTCCTCTCTTGACTGGTTTTAAGGTACTGTTGCTCCACTAATACCTAACCTCACGCTTTTAGAAGCACAAGGCATGTGTTTCTCATGTTGATTTTAGTGGGTTGTGGATATTCAGTGCCTGTCAAGGATGGGTCACTTTAATTTAGGTGCCCAAATGTAAGGTTTGTGATTCAACATTCGGCGTCTACTTTTGGCAAGCGTGGTTGAGACCCACTGAAGTAAGAATTTTGTGTGATATTTCCCTTTGTTTTTTCTCTCTGAAGTGACCACATTATTTTGGCTTATCTGTAAACTTGGCTGAGCAGGAAGAGACTGTTTTGTGGTATCTACTCATGTTTATGGGCTCTTCAAGTCATTTGTCAGTGGAAAATTACTTTGGGACAGATACTGGCTTTTTGATTTTGCTTTAGATTGAAGCATGGGTTTTGATATAGGTAACTTAAGTGTAACTCTTGGAAAATCTGTTTCTCTCATGTTCCTTTTGATAAACCCTTTAATTCTCCTTGTTTTGGGGATATAGGATGCACCCCCTGCCACACACACAAATTAGCCCATCTCAGATCACACTTCATGAGAGAATAGAGCAAGGAGTTTTTCCTCATGCCAAAGCCTTCCTCTGGCTTCCAGCCCACACTCCCATTTCAGATTTCTGGCATCCTCTGGGATGTAGTTCTGGTCTCAAGAACAGAAGGGAAGCACATTGTGAATCAAGAATAGATTCATTCTAAAATGAACATTTAAATCTGGAGCTGCATATGCTATTTTAATGTTTGTCCATATAAGTTCAACATTTATATTATATGGAACAAACTCCTTTCAATTGCCAGCAATGTCTGAATCCTTTTACCAGAGTAAAGTTCTTCATTATGTTGCACAGAGATGAATTTCAGCTAGCTGGAATTGGAAGTAAAATCCTACTTTTGAAAAGGAGGAATGGCATGGCCTTTTACCTACTTGTTACACATATTTTATGTATGTATTTCACATACATGTGTGATGCAGTCCCTTCAGGATCTACAGTTATGTAAATGTTCTCAGTTTAATATCCTGCCTTCAGGCACTCAAATTTGCTTAAGTTGTCCACCTAGGGCTTTAAATTATTGGGCTTCCTGTCTACCCAAGAGGAAAATATTTCTGAGAAATCACAAGGGGAGATCTTTGAGTACAAAACAGATTAATAAAAATCCTTGGAAACTGAAGAAGGATTTGAGAGAGTTTTATTTTGTTTTTAGAGCTGTGTAGCATCAACAGAATGCCTGAATAAGAAGTTAAAATTCATCATGGAAATAATCCTTGTTAAGAACTGATTTTGCATCCTCCAGTGAAGGCCGCCTTGCTGCTTACAAGGCTGCTTGCTGCTTATGACCCATGAAAATGTCTTATGTGGTATATTGCATGATTCCTAAAGAAAAGCTGTCTGACTCGAAAACCATGCAGGACAAATCCTTTTGATGAGTAAACTTAATTCACTACAAAAAGGATCTTTAACAGACCTCAGGTGCCATATGTGAAGTTTTTGTTCCATTGCTTTTTCTTGCAGTCCTAGAATGGCGTGTGAAGAAAAGCCTCAGAAAGCTGTTCTATATTTTCATGTTCAAAAGTTGGGCAATAGCAGCTTTTGAGTTGCATATACAATCTTGTTTCTTTATGTGAATGTGCCTATGCATACTATAGTCTAATTACCTTGCCACATTGAGCTTCTCCGTCAATGTGTGCTTTTTTGTACCAGCTTTAGATCGTTTGGATGGTGTCTTTTATACTCCTTTAATCTTGTATATATCCGCTCATTTCACTATTGTTATGGGTTAGAATCGCTATAGTTTTTTTTTTTTTTTTTGGCTGTGATGCTGACTTGTAACTGAATTCATTATATGCAGAAATGTTCACGCACAGAGCAGTAGTGAGGCGGCTGTGGTCCTGGAGAGGCACAAGTGTTTGCCTAAGCAGGGCTGCAGACCTCGAGCTGCACCTGCTTTAGGTAGTTTCCAGAAGTATAAGGGCCACAAAAAAGGCACTTTTATGGGGGGGGGGGAAGTATTGCCAGAATGCACACACTTCCTTCTAGCTCTGAAAAGTACCAAGGTATCTGTGATTTTAATAAAAATGCCATTTTTATGTGCTTAAGAACTATTTTGGGGATATTACAGGTTTTAAAACATAGCAAGTAGAATTTTCCTTTGTTCCTGAGGCATGCACAATTGCACTTGTAATATTAAGGTGACCTTCTTTTAAGCCCTGTGGAAAACAGTGCCAATAAAATACCTCAAAACTTTTAAAAATAGCTTTAAAAGGTGTGCTGTATATAGAGAAGCATGGTGTACAGTACTAAAAAGGTATTTCTGTTTTATATGGGAGAAGCAGTATGATTTGCTGGCTCTCATTTAAGCCTCTTCACCACACCATACCAGTTTGTATTTGTTTGGTTTAAGAGATTTAGGAATCCCTGCCTTAAGTGTGAGCAGGGTTTACCATACAATACTATGGGCTCTACCGTACTATAAGTTAAATGGCTTCTGAGCTCACTCAGGGTAGAGGCTTAGAGGCTGAGCAGTTAAGAGTGTTCATCTTGGGAGCTGTGTGCTTTGAGAGAAAAGACTTTCGGAGACACTGTTTCTTTGTTAGTTATTTAGCATTACGGATTGTGTCATGGATTATTTAGTTTAGCTGCACAGAAGTAATGCTTAGTTGGAGTAATGTGAACGGTGGTGACATGCTGCCCTTTTGGAATAGTGTGATGTGACAAGAGAAAACCCATCTATTTTATAAGCATATCTAGAAGACTTGTACCAGAATAGGTAAATCTCAGTTCCTTCAGGAAAGAATGCCATGATGATAAGTTCATGTGTTATGTTTGTGGGGAAGTGAACATCTGAAAACCGTTAGTCATGTTTAAAATGATGCCTGGGCCAAATGCAACCTAAAATTCAACCCATTTTCAAAATAAAGCTGTCATTTTCCATATGATTTCTTCACTCCTCTTTTTTAGTTTTAACAGAAGATGCAGAGGAGGCAGGAGATGGCAGCTTTGTCTAAGGTTGGTATCATCTAATAGGCTCAGTAGTGGTTAAAGATGGTTAAATTAGAGCACTGTGTCCAGCTCTGGGCCCCCCAGTACAACAGGGACGTGGAGCTGCTGGAGAGAGTCCAGCGCAGGGCAACTAGGATGATCAGGGGCCTGGAACATCTGCCCTGTGAGGAGAGGCTGAGGGAGCTGGGCCTGTTCAGCCTGGAGAAGAG
>JAWLRI010000563.1:5121099-5228694 GCA_034781795.1 Crypturellus tataupa
GCGTGTGCAGGGGGGTTGGACTAGATGATCTCTAGAGGTCCCTTCCAACCTTAGGCATTTTATGATTCTATGAAATTGCCATTTGGTTAAATTAAAAATGGTTAAATTGCCATTCTGAATGGGAATGTGAATAAGGAGACAAAGGCTGGTTAGGGAGTTTTTAAAAGAATATACGAGAAAGATGTGTGTCTACAGTTTCTATAAGGCATCTTTAGAAAACGCTGTGTGCTACATCAAAGAAGATTGGAGAGATGCCTGGGAAAGACTGTCTATCTGGAAATGCTGTTTTTTTATGAAATTCAGCTACAGCAGAAAACAGATCACAGACCAGAGAGGAAACAACCTAATGAGAGTATTCAGAGGTGCTGAAATAAAGATAATGTTATCTAGGTGTTGACATAAAAGACGACTTTGTGTCTAGAATGGTAATGAGGATGCTCCCAGCTTTTATGCTCCTGATAGACTTTGAAGTAAACAGGGGGAGAAGTACAGAGGGAAGAGAAGTGTCAATGGTGGCCAGAAAAGAGGGTCAGACAGATCATAAAATCCTGGTAGAAAGAGCTTCCAGCAGATGCTGGAAATGCACTCATCCTGTGTCTTGCCTTGTATTTATGAAAATAATAAATAAAAACAGCATGTGTCGTTATCATCTGTAGCCTGGCTGATAGTCAGCCCCAAATGAATATATAGCCTAAATAAAAATTTAAAATAAAAAGGTGTGCCATTTTGGCAGTAGCCTAGGAAAAAAAGCAGAAAAGCCTTACATGAAACTTCTGTGATACATTTCCCTGCACTGTTGCAGTTGATCGGGCAGGACTGTCATGTGTCCCGAGATGCTTGTGGCCGCTCCTGGCACTGGACTCTTGGGCTCTGTTCTTGGTGAAATTCTGCGGGCAGCAAGGGGAGGAGCCGTCTGCCTCTGAGGCCTGCCCCGTTTACTGCTGCAGCCCTGAAGCTCCTGGCTGACCTAGTTTGCCACTGGTAGAGCTTCATTTGAAGCCTTCCAATTCTCTCACTTGCAGACACTGGTGAACGTGCTGTTCTTTAAGGTAAGTTTTGTACAAATTGTGGTTGATTTGTATCACACGATTGATTGGAAGCTTTGGTAGCCCCCTCCCCTTTTCTGGTTGGCAGAATGAAATCTGTTGGCTTGACCTAGAATTTCAAAAAAAAAAAAAAGAGAGAAGAGACAAAGGAGAGTTCATGTGTTAACTCCACAAAGCTGGTGACATAAAGGCTTTGTGCTTCATTCTGCTGTTTCAACAGAGAGGATTTTAAGTGTTTGCTTTCACCTATGTGGATGAATCTCTGCTAGTGGGTGACCCAGGAGAGCAAAGCACTTTCAGCTGAGCCGAAAGAGCACACAGGTCCTTTTTCTTCACTTTACAAACACATTTAAAAACACAGTTCTGCTTTATCTGATCAGAACAAGGAAGTGCTGAAGGTGGAGGGATGAAGAAGGCAAAGGTAAGCAGCAGGAAGAATATTTTCAAGATAGCCTAATGAACAATGCAGAAAAGATGTTGCACATGGCAAAAGCTACAGAGGGAAGATGCATCTCC
Organism: Crypturellus tataupa; assembly: GCA_034781795.1. NCBI lineage: Eukaryota > Metazoa > Chordata > Aves > Tinamiformes > Tinamidae > Crypturellus > Crypturellus tataupa. The sequence goes on from JAWLRI010000563.1 coordinate 5,122,662, forward strand.
GCAATGGAGGACTGTTGCCAGATGAGTAGAGAGAGCAATTCAATGACCAAATCTTCAGATGTCTTGTGAAAATAAAATGTGCAATTATTATTTGGATCCTTAAAAGTGTTTGAGACACTTGAATCTTCCATATATTTTGTTGTGGAATGCTTGTGGTTGGCTCATAGTGCAATCTAATCTCCATATTACTCGGAAGGATCCTAAATAAATACCAGTATATATTCACTGCCTTGTGAGTGGTAAAGGTTGCCATATTTCCCCTAGATAAGGCCGTTTCATATTAAGAAGGTGCTGGTCATTGCCAGTCTGCACCCATTAGAGAACGCTTTGATCTCTAAAGGAGCTCGGGTTTAGGAATGACGCAGGAAAATAAAATTGTTTGTATTCCATTGGGGCATTCATGTTTGCTGGTGTCTGAGAGACGCTTAAAGGGATTGTCTCATAAGTTATTTTACTGTCTTACTTGACTCTGCAGATTAAACATTGGAAAGACAGCGTTTTTACCATTAGAAGAAAAGGATGGCAACAATAAGATGTCTGTCTCCCTTTGTGGTCTGGCTTCGTTTGCTTTGCAGGCACCATCCATCTTTCAGAGCAGTACCCTTGTTTGTGGCCTTAGAGATTAACCTGTGTCATAGACTCTACCCGGCTCCTGTCCACTTGTAAAATAATCATTAAAAGGGCTCTGGCCTTTTTGTTTCTTTATTTTATGTACTTTCTGATGTGTTCTAGTGATGCGAAAATAACAGTGGTGTAGTTGGTAGTTGCCTCTGATATTTTTTTTCTCTTCTTTGAGAAACAGACAACAATTAAAAAAAGCAAAAAATCTTACAACATGGTTTGTATCAGACCTCACGTTCAATTCTGTATTTAGTAAAAATTTATCAATTGTCCTTGATTTTTCCTTGACACCTTCAGATCCATGGAATAGTTATTTTTATCTTTATTTATTTTACTTTCAGAATTTCAAAACTTTAAGTAATGGGAAAAATTATTCTTTTAAAATACGAAAATAAGTTCTTGTTCTTCAGAGGAGCCTTTTAATCATATGGTGTTAAATAGCCTAAATCGAAGTTGTTCAGGTACAGGCTCTTCTTTAGAGAGTTTCACTGCGGATGCCAAGGATAATTTTCTACCTATGCTTTTCTTTTTTTTCTTCTAAATCAGGAAGGTAGCCTGGCCCTCATCCTGGAGCCAGTGTCCTTATCTGCTAGTGACCAGTGCAGATAATCCCCTGCTCTGTTTCAGGTAGCTCTTCTACTCAGATCCTTTATATGGTCACTCCTTATTTACAGGTGAGCTGTTTAGCCATGCAGACCGGTTGTTCTGGATGATTATTCAACTCTCTGAATAGCATGTGTCTCAGCAAACAGGGGGTATGGATTCCTGGTGACCCTGTATTTTTAGCCCTCGTCTCTTCATGCTTCCCTGAAATTCCATTTTACAGGCACAAACAGGCTCTCTGTTCAAAATGGAGGCTTAGCCTGACACACGTGCAGAAATGATCTTCAGTAGCGTGGCTAATTCTTTATCTGTGCATTGACAGATTTCCCAAGTCATGACATGGCTTAAGATGGGACTTCTAGTTTTACTTGTGCCATGACATGCAGTCTGCTGCTTGTCAAACAGAGATTGAATAAAAACTCATAATATCAGAATACAGCCATGGAGAAATTAAATGATATGTCTGTAATCTTATCCCCGTCATAATACCCTGTGTTGATATTACACTTTTTAAGATAAACTTATGACCGGAAAAATAATTTTCTGCTTTAGTTGGCTGCTGATGCAGTCCTCTTGATTCTGAAATATGAATGAAGGCTTGAGGCAAGAGATGTCATTTTTTTAATGACATTTGAAAATAAAATATACCTGCAAGAAGTTTAGTGCATTTGAGGCCTTTGCTTATGGTTTGTGGACAGTAACACCCTGAAAAAAAGTGAGATTTGTGATAATTAGATCACAGATTGTCAGCTGTAGTAATGAAATCTTTTTGTATCCTGTGCTACAAATTTTGAGACTGTTGTAATCATGAGATATTACAATAGAGTAACTTACATATGTTAAAAATGTAAATCATTTATATTTTTATTCTTAATGATCACCCACTGAAACTGATTTTTATTTACGCACAAGATGAGATCCTCATCACATAAATCTGGCAGCTTAAGCTTTAAAAATAATGCTAAACATTGCAAGCTCTGTAACAAAACCCAAAGTATGGGCGATGCTATGATGAGTAAAAGATCAAATTGCTTCAGATTATAAACATAATCAATTGACAAGAATTGTGTGGCTTTCAAGTAAATCTTTCATTTTTGACAGGGAGATGGTGGGTTTTTTTTGTTTGCTTGCTTTTTTTGTTGTTTGGGAGGTTTTTTTTGAAGGAGGTACATGAAAATGAACTGAGAGCAGACAGCATCTAGACTGAGACAGAAGGGAGTTTTTCATTTCTGGTGTGTTTATCATTTAGTGCAACCCTGAGCTCTGTCAGCCCTAAATGGCAAACTCACTATTAATTTCAAAGTTCAAAATGTTCTTCAATCTTTCTCTTATTTTACTCACTCACAAATGACATTATGGGTTTCAGTGCACCATTCCAGGATTCTCGCCAGCATCATCGGTTTGTCCTTGAGAGGTGAGAAAATCTATCTTACTAAAGGAACTGTGTTTCAAGAGGTCAGAGCATTGTCCGTCTCTGGAAACAAGGCCCATAAAATGCAGCTTAACAAAGGGGTCTATTTGCAGTGTAGAGTCTCAACATCTATCTGGTAGGTACCTGGGTGTCAGATCTGAATAGATGAAAATACAGAAAACAAATACCCTGCACTAGTGAACACTGGCCAGTACATTGAGAAGAAAGAAACCTACACAGGGAAAAGTCTCTTCATTTTATTAGAGAGTTTTCTCAGTAAGGATTTTGTCTTCCTTTTGCAAACGCACATGGTATTCTCACTCAGCTAGATCGAATGGGGAACATTTTGCGAGAGGCTCCTGCATTCAGTCTTCTTGGTGTAATTCCCCTCCTTTCTGTATGCATTTCATGATAACGATACAGCAAGTCTGTTAGTAGGCTGGATTGTCAAGGTGGTTATATAAAGGATTTGAGACTATTTGGAGTTCGTGAGTGCTTTTCAGTTTAAACCCACTAAGTCTGATTATTTCTGGGAGTTGTCATACTTTCAGGAGTCCTCAAGAATAGAAGAACTATTTGGAATCTTTACCTTTTTGCCATCTCAGTAGTTCAGCCCCAGCTTCCTAACTCGTTCTGTGTTGCCAGACTGTATGGAATGGTGTAGGATGACTGCAATGTGGTCCAGTGGGGAAGATGGCAAGTAAACAGCTTCCAGCAAGAAATCAGAAAAGAAACCCCTCTACATTTGACTGGAGCGAGCTAACACTTTCTTCAAAAGAATTGCTACATTAGGGGGTGTTCTTTTAAGTTGTTGATAGTTGCAGAGTTTACTACTTCATTCTCTTCAAGAGCCTGTTCTTCAAGAGAATGAAGTAGTGCTGAATTTTCAGGAAAAAGAATTGAACTTTGCAGAAGATTGATGGAGGGGAAAGTTAGACTTGCCTGCTGCTTTTGGACTGTCCCTATGATAAGGATGAGGTGTGTGTATGTGTGTGTGTGTGTGTGTATGTGTATATATATATATATATTTCCCCCCCAGTCCTGAAATTCTAGAGAAGAGTATATCAAGTAAATTCCTTGCTTGTAGTAATTATATTTTATAGATTGCTGTGATAGAAGAGAAAAAAACCCAAAAATTCCCTTCTGTTTGTCTAGTGGTCACTGTATGCATGGCAACATGAAATCTAGTTTATTCTCTCATTTTTCCGTACAGCTGGCTTTTACTTTGATTAATTGTACTTTGAGCAGGAGGTTGAACAGTTAATGTCCCCAGGTCCCTTCTAACGTGAACAATTCTGTGATGTTGTAGGCTACTAGTTTTACTGCAGGCTTGTCCTGTCTTTGCAGCTGGCAACTTTGCAGCATTAGGTTGCTTGTGCTAGAATTCTTTAGAAATGCTGTGTGTATGAAATAAATTACGAGGTAGGTAGCATGAATTCTGTTTTCAGAGCAGTGGCCATTTCCAGTGATGTCTGTTTGTCTTGCTTGAGACATCATATGTTTTACGATTTTGTTTCTGGTCTTGAAAGTTCTGACAGTTCTTCAGGCCAGGGCTAGGTTTGTGCTTGTGTCAATTTTAAGATTTTTTTTTTTTTAAGAAAAATCTCTGAAGTTCTCAGGCTTCCTTGTTATGATGAAATGTAATTGCTTGCAAAAGCTCAGACTATAACGTGGAAAGACGACAGTTCTTAATAATGCTTCTGTTTGCAAGTAAATACATACTAATGGATGTAATTTTGTCTTGATATAAACAAGGTCACTGCTCAGTCAGTAGATGTTGTGGTATCTTGTCAAAATCTCAGGAGATAATTTTCTTTATGTGAAATGTAGTAGGTTTTCTTTGTTGTTGCTGGGTTTTGTTCTTTTGTGAGTGTTTTTGTATTTTTGTTCATGGCTTTGTTTGCTTTAAGCAAGCACAGATTGCAAACTCAGTCTGTAGTGTATTTTTGTCAAGGATAACGATACTGTTGTCTCTTCTCAGCTCTTATGCTAAATGCACTGACAAATGTGAAACAGTCTCTGCTTTCAGGAGGTGAAGCTCAACTGTAGACTCTACTAGAACCATCACGGTTAGGCTCACCCATGTATGTAAGTATGATATGCATGCAGTTATGTATATTTTTGGCTGTATGTAGCCCAAACTGTGCTCATACAAGAAAAACACTGCTAATGCCACTGCTTGTAGAAATAACTCAAAGAATTTCTGTTTTCTGTGATAAAGTAATTCATAAATTTCATTTAATATTTTGGCTGTGATTTGACTTCAATAAGATAATGTCTGCAGTCAGCTTTGCTTCTGATAGAAGTTCTGTTTGCCCCCAGCCATTTCTTCTCTCACTCAACTCCTTTGTGAGCATAAATGTTTGTGGAGCCTTGTGGTAAATCTGATTGGGGAACTGAGGTACATTTGAGTAAATCAGATTGGGGAAACAAGGTAGATTTTGTTGTTTTCTGGCCAGGTCAGTCCAGGGGCAATAAGAAGAGATTGGTGCAGGGCCTTGCAGAATTGCTTTCAGCAGCAATGTCACCTTATGCCATCTTTAAATGCTAGTGATGACACAGCTTGAGGCTCTGGGAATTTTCAAAAACAAATTTTCAAAGAAGAAAATGTCACTCCCTGAAATCAAGTTTTGTAGAGCAGTATAGATTCCTGTGTATTGTTGGATAAGCAAACATCCAAATCTAAGGAGTAGTTTCCATTTGACAATACTTGGATGGATTTAGGTGCATTTTTGACCTTTTAAATTCTTACGCATTTGCCTTAGGGGCTTCAACATAATGAGCTATCAAAGTTAGCTCTTTGTAGGCTCTTTAGCTCTTCTGTCCAAATTGTGCTGTCCATGGGCATGACAAAGGTGTTGTTTAAAATGTGGGTGAAGAGTATCAAGCAGTTTGTTTAATGAGAGGTCTGAATCTCCAGCTTCAGCAGTTGTGTCTCAGGCAAACTATCTGGTAGAAATGGAGGAACTGCTTCCTGGCAGATGCTTGTTATAAGGGCAATTATTATATTAAAGAGGATAAAATATATATAAATGGCAGAGAAATAATTTTTTCTGTTTTACTTGTAAAGGTTTTGGATTGCAGATGGAAGCAAGTAATAAGAAACACTGCAGAGCTGGAATAAGCAGTGACCATCTAGCTGTGTTTGAAGTATTGTGCCCTCCTGGGACATCATGCATCTTTCTCATTTGTAAAGGCTAGTAAGTGGCAGATTAGTGAACGGAAAGAAGCTCTAAATCCTTCCAAAAATGTACTTTGCCTGTTTGTTAAACAAAAAGTCGTTTTGAATGGTTCTTGTATTTCATATCAAATAAGCTAATTGATGCAAGTGCCCACTGTATGGAAATAACTCTTCCCTGTCATTCCTTGTTTCTTAGTCTACACTAGCTAGAGAGCAATTCCTTCTTAGAGACTGGCAGGGACCTTCAAGACAATGCAATTTTTAAGTGGAAATAAGTGTTTTGCTTCATTGTCCTCTGTCATTTTTCTGTAGCAAATTTAGATGTGTTTTGAAGCCATCCACCAGTACAGCATTTTGCTGGTTCAATGCTTTGGAACTGAGCAAAGCCTTTGAAAGGCAACTGAGCTTTGCTCAGTGTGAGCTGCCAATGTAGTCAAGAAAATGGATGCCAGAAATATGGAATATAGTAGAAGTGTTGAGGTGACCACTGGTCACTTTACATAAACTTTTTATGCTGTGAACTTAATTTGAAGTGGGGAAATAAACTGAACTGGAATTTTGATGCTGCCAGGGGGAACTCAAGGAAGATCAGTTGAGAGGTTGATCTTACTGACTCCAGGGCTGTTCCGATTTGCCCTTTTCCTTCATTGCGAATGGTTTTGAAAGTCTTCCCTGATCTCATGGGAAATAACTCACCAGCTAGAGAGCAGTGAGTCTGCGGATCTAGGCTTTTCATATATGGTTGCTTGAGCAAAATGAATCTCTTGATTAATTGAATTACAAATGTAATTAATTTTATTGAATGACTTTAATTGAAGTGAAGACAGCTGCATGGAGAAAAATACCTGGACATAATGAACCTGAAATATTTAAAGCATCTGTAGTTTAGGTAACCTTTAATTTCAATGTACAGAACAAAAATAATTTGAGTGCAATTAATTCTCTGTCTTCTAGGCTGTACCTTTAAAATTCTTAGCAGCTGGTGAAACAGAAATATATTATTGCCTTATCTTTCCTTTTGCTTTCTCTACTTTAGCTGAATTTGGGAGGGTGAACATTGCTTCAGTGGCAAGTGATTAGCTTGTCCCTGTGCTTTTAGAAGGTTATCATTACTTGCCTGTCACTTTCAATCCTCTTCCCTAATTCTTTTCTATGTGATATCTCATATGCATTTCCTCCATCATCTGAGCATCGTTTGCCTCCTCTTCTTTGCCTGCTGATTCTTTTGTTTTTCTTTCAAGCATGCTTAATATTAGCTTTTGCTGGCTGGAGTCATAAAGTGTGCCGTGTCGCTTATTTTTCTGTGGCTTAGAGAGACTTAGCTAACAGCTTCTTGCATAGTCTGTGACTGCTCCTTGCAGGATTATGTGATGATTTTTAAAAGGGACTCTATGTCCAGCTGCTGCAATCATCATTATAAGACTGAAGGAAGCTTCTCTGTAACATGTCAGTGTAGTCCGTTATCTGGCTTTATACTAGGTGGGTAGTTTTATCTTCTTTCTGTGGATTTGCTGACTGATGTGTTACTGAATGTCACTCCTGACTCTGATTTTTGTTTCTTCTCCTATCTGAGTATGTTGGGATGTAGGAAAGAATCACAGTACAATAGCTTGGATGCTATAATTACATACATAAAACTGAGCTGATTTTTAAACTGAATCATTCAATTCAAATATAACTTAATGTTATGCCCCAAAACTGTGTATCTGGACTTGGCTTCCTTTTTTCTTCCTTTTTTTCTTTCTTTCCTTTTTTTTTCCTTTTTGTAATTTTCTTTGTCATTTCATGCTACAACAGGTAGGGATGTCTTTGTCCTTTCCTTGCTCAAAACAGAAACATGTACAACTAACTCCCTTAGAGCAGATGTTACATCCTGCTTTTCAAATGGACTATAGCCAAACAGAATTAATTGCACTGAAGTGCTATCCTGATTTTCAGTTTCAGTTCGCTCTACATGACATTAATTTATAAAGTTCTACTGTATTGAAAAGCAGCAGGAATGTAAGTCCAATAAAAATCACTGTTCTCTTTTCCTGTTATGTGCTCTCCTCAAAGGAAAGGACAGCAGGATGGAGTCTAGGGAAAAGGAACCTATAGACTTGCCCAGCAACAAAATGATGATGTCTGTCTTCATTTTAATACTCTGTCAAGGAAAAAATCTTGTGTGTCTAAAATACCCACAAATACTGGTGTGTATTCTATTCTTGTATCTCCACTGCTGGTCAAGAGCACCCTGGTAATTTAGTCCTTGCATGAGGGTGATAGCCCTGAAAATGTGTCCTGTCAAAGTGGTATAGTTGGATTTGTTTAGACTGGAAAAACTTAATACGTTTAGGATGGAGAGTGGGCATGAAACTAGCACTGGGCCAGACCCCAATAGCTGAACAGGTTCTTGATAAGATCTGTGAACTATTTTTCTCTAGTAATTATTTTTATAGACTGGCCGTGAAGCTGAGAGGAAAATGAGAGCATGAGTGCCAGGTGGTACTTCTAGAGCATTTTGTTACATGACAGAAACAGAGTGGTTGAAGTGGTGTCTCATCTGTCTCTTCTGCTGACTTTGAAGGAAATAATTTTAGAGATGGATTCACTCAGTCATTCTCCAGTTGCTCTCAGGCTTTCAATGTCAGGAAAATCCATCAGAAAGAGCTAACCATAACAAAAGTGCAAAATTAGCAAAGGCTTGCTAGAGTTTGGTTAATAATAAAAATATATATAGTGTATCAGAATTCCCTAGTTATTATGATGCTGTTTTTATGCCTGATAGACATAGATGTCCAGTTTTAAGAAAAAAAAAAATTGCTGCATATATGCCAAAAGTGATAACCTTTTGAGGATTCTCCGTATTTTTTTTAAGGTACTTCAGATTTGACCTAGAAAGAGGGAGTGAGTGTTCTTCCACCCTCCTTTACCCTCCCCACCCCCACATTGACACAGTGAAACCCCTTTGACATGTAAGGAGGAGGTGGCTGTGGCATACATTACTTTCTCTTTGGTAATTCTGCCTGCACTGGGCCTGAGAACCTTGCAATCTCCTGAAGTCAACTCTCTTGTCTTAAAGGTTGTCAGATAGTGTAGGTGGTCAGCATGGCTTGTAAATGGGGCACAGGGCTGCTGGTAAAGAGAACTGTATAAATTTCCAGCTCTGCCACTGATTCCAATCATTGGCACATCACTTGTTTTTTATACCTCGATTTCTGTATCTTTAAATGTCACTCATGTCGTTAGAAAGAACTACAGAATAAAGATGCTTGCAGTTTTCTCCTGTGGAAACTTCTGGGTCACAGTCATAAGAGACAGTTTTTGTGCAAGTGTCACACGTCTGTATTAGAGCCCTTGCATTATTCAGAAACTAAATTTAACAGCTCCCGAGTACTCCTTTGAAGGTCATCATAATCTGAGTATCCACCAGGTTCTGTCACATCTTATGTCTATGAAGAAATCATATGAATCCTGTTGCTGTTTAACCAGTATTTTGAAAGCAGGAGGGTGTTTTTTGAAGTGCTGTGTCCCATAAACAGCCTGGTCTCTATGTCTGCTTAGGGCTCCTGCCTCTCGTCCGCAGTGTCTGTGCTGCTGGTATTGCCGGCTGAATCCTGCAGAGTCTTCTCTCCATCCCATCTAACTCTTATTAAGTGCAGTTTTTCTTATCTCTCTGCTGTTAAGTAGTCTATTGATTCACGTTAGAGTTTATTAGATTATTGCTGTCTGGGTTTTGGATTTTTTTAGGCAGTTTTTCAGCTGTGCACGTGTGCACATATAAAAATAAATCAATGAGCAGGGACAATGCACAATTATTTACATGGCTACAGCCGCCACTCTAATGTAATATTATCATTTAAATGCTTGCTGAGTATTCAGACAGTGAAGGTCTGTACTGCATGCTCTGCAGTGCTGGAGCCCTGGGGTAATGTTTTTCATAGCTGCTTATTCCTAAATACTCTTGATGGAAATACAAATGCCACCAAAGCTCCATATGTGGTTTCAAGTACTGAGAAAAGCAGGGAGCGAGGAGCCTGCATTGTCTCAAAAATGGCACCAGAACTTTAAAATACGCCTCAAAAAGAGACTGAGAGGCAGTGGGGCTATTTGCAAGAAAAGAGTGATAAAACCAAGTAGAAAATTGATCTGCAAAGCCTGCAAGTTTATTTGTAAAATTCCCCTCCAGCAGAAGCTTAGACACTTGAATGAAAATATACTGCCAAAGCTGAGGTTAACCCTTACCAGACCAGCATAGTTTTCACCATCTACACCATCCTCAGGAGACCTTTACTGTTGGCTTTTCAGGTTTTCTTTGACTAGAGAAAGTAAAAAATTAATCTCAGCTGTGCCTAATGCTTGTGCCTGTGAAATGATTTGGATTTATTAAATTTACAAATGCACTGCACTGTTTTATAAAGGCTGTTTGTTACTGTGGTGTAGCTGGGTCATATACAACAGTATTACATTTTAATAGTGCTGGTGGGGATCAGGCTTTCCCTGCCGGATCGCTTCTATTTTCACCATCTGGAAGGAATAGGGTTGGGAAGTGGGGGATTACAGATACGCATTTGGCCAAAAAAGAAACAAGCTACGTTTAAAGCAGCATGGATCAATTCTGTCAACAGAGGCCTGGCTTTTATTTTTACGAAGAAAAGAGGATGTTGAAAGTCTCTTTTTTAGTGGTGCAGTTTCCTTTCCCCCACGTGCCCCCTGTCAACCTTGGTAATCTGTCCACTAGAAAAGCATGCGGTTTATCCCACAAAAATGATGTAGTTGCACCAAAATAGACTCCATCTTTTCATCTAAAACCTCCAGGTTGCTGGGGATGTGTAAGAATTTAGCAGAATCCTTAAACTCGTAACAAAACCCCACCAGTGCTGTAGGACATTTGCCAAAATGCTTTGCACTTGGGACCACTCTCCCTCTCCCTGCAATGAGAAAAATGTTGATGTGCTCACACAAACACAGTGAAAGGAACAGAATTCACACCTACTATTAAAACTGGCAGAAAATAGTTGATGTGGATTCACAGGTCATGTGTAGGACAAAGTCTCTTTCAAAGTCTGTCACCTTATTTTTTGTTATTGAAATTTGAGGTTTGATTTGCTGTATTTTGCTCTATTTTAATATGCTTCTGTTTCCAGGGCTCTGTAGAGCAGTCTTGGGTTTTCCTTTCCTTGTGCTTCACCTGTGGTTTTATTTATGTAAAACCAGGGTAAATTGTTGCTGTTATTCCAGCTAGATTGCTTTGCCTGAGGTGCACAGATTTCATTGAAGGTGCTGGAATTTCCCGTCCTGCGTCCGTGCTTTCCTCGCTGCTCCCTCTTTCCCACCCGCTTGGCTGGAACGGTTTCCATAGCAATAACCTCCTCAAGTTTTCTAGAAGTGTTACAGGAATGATTTTCTGTCTCCTCCTCCTCAACAATTCAGGAAAATGGAGCTTATTACAGACACATTTTTTGTCCTCTGTTCCTTGATAGGAGCCTAGCAGGGGCGCTCGGCAATCCCGGGTAAACCTGTCGGCAGCCCCGCCACTCTTCCATGATGAGGAGCCCAGCTGGGCTGCCCGTTGCTGCAATTTTCTTGACCTCAAACAGGTTACCTCCCCTTCCCTCCTGCCTTGGGCAATGGCATTTGTAGCAGCTCCAACTACCTAAGGATAGTGAGTGCGACAAATATACATATTAAAAAAAAAAAAAGGTATTCTGAAAATGAGGGAATACTCTTAAATATCCAAAAGAGCAAATAATACAAGTTGCCATCATGTTTCTTTCTTCTGGCAGTCATGTGAGATACCACACAACAGTTCAACTTGCAGTTCAGTGGCACATGGGAAAATGTAAATCCCTGGAGAAAGAGAGCATTAAGCAGCTCTCTGGAAACCCTCTGGAGTCTGACAAAAAGGGCGAAATGGATGTTAACATGGGACAAACACGGATTATTTTAAGTTAGTGCATCCAGGGGCAGATATAATGTTGTAGTTTGAAAGGGAGATGTAGGAGATGTGATCTGTGATAGTGTGGCACATCTTTTGATTTGTGATCTATTAGTCCAGAGCAAAACAGCCCACCTTTCTTGGAGGGGATGGGAGGAGCCAAAAGAAAAGCTGCATGTTAGAACATGGGCAGCCAGCCTGGTAAGGCCCAATGAGTGCCGTCCACATCCCGAAAACTCTATGTCTGGGAGCATCTTTAGTTTCTAGATTGATGATAAAACTATTTCACACAAAAAGTCATCATCAGGTAGAAATATGTTGAAACCGTTTTACAGTCAAAATGTGAAGTCTTCTGGAATGACATATGTGAAGAACACTCAAGTAAGGTTCTGCTGACTTCATTTTAAAACTGTACCTGTTCTAATAAGGTTTGCTGAACAGGGATCTTGGAAACAGCTGACTTTGAAGCATTATTGGAGATGAGAGCCTGTAGAAATCATGCTCAGCATCAACAGCCAGACTTGAAATAGCAGTACATAACTTAGCTTTGTTTTTGTACTCATCCATGACCATGAGGCAGCAGTATGCCCTTGGGGCCAAGAAGGTCAATGGGATTCTGGGGTGCATTAAGAGTGTCTCCAGCAGGTCCCTCTACTCAGCCTTGGTGAGGCCACATCTGGAGCACTGTGTCCAGCTCTGGGCCCACCAGTATAAGAGGCATGTGGATCTACTGGAGAGAGTCCAGCGCAGGGCAACTAGGATGATCAGGGGCATGCAACATCTGTCCTATGAGGAGAGGCTGAAGGAGCTGGGCCTGTTCAGCCTGGAGAAGAGAAGGCTGAGAGGGGATCTAATTAGTGTGTATAAGTACCTCAAGGGAGGCAGTGAGCTGGCCTCTTTTCAGTGGTAGCCACTGACAGAACCAGAGGAAATGGCCACAAACTGAAGCATCAAAAGTTCCCCAGGAACTTAAGGAAGAACTTCTTTTCAGTGAGGGTGACAGAGCACTGGAACAGGCTGCCCAGAGAGGTTGTAGAATCTCCTTCTTTGGAGATCTTCAAAACCCGCTTGGACGCAGTCCTGTGCCACGTGCTCTGGGTGACCCTGCGTGTGCAGAGGGATTGGACTAGATGAAGTCCCTTCCAACGTTAACGATTCTATGATCCCTCCAGGTTTGTGACCAGATAACAGCAAACTTGCAGAGTTTGTGAGAAAAACGTATTTCTGTGGATGTAGGAGTTGATGAACACTATCTCAGTGTGAAGATCCTTTGTGTTCTCAGTGTCCTCTTGGGATGTACTCCAGGTCTGAAGTTTGCTAGACCTCTTACTGCGTAGGCTTTTCTGTTTCACCATTTGTTTCAGCCCAGAAAAGACCTTTCTGAATGTTTTAAAATATCCATGTTGTCATTCTTTAGTTATCAAAGAGCTTTTCTCCCCACTGTTTTTCCCCCTCAACCTCAATTGTTCAGACTTTTTAATAATTCATATTTCTTTTGACTTCACATTTCTGCTTGTACTACCTGTGGCGCTCCATGAGAAATGTGCTCTTTGCTGAGCTTGAAAAGATCAACTGAGAAATTAGTTAAAAACAAGTAGGTGGGAGGGTATGTTCCACCTGCTAATTCTAGTACCAGACCTACGGGTGTTAGGGCTCCTACAAGAGCCTTGCCAGAATGCTTGTGCTAAGGTTATTGAGGGCTGACTTCTTCAGGAAATATGGATTCTAGTTCCCTGGAATTAGTGAGCTCTTGCTTAAAAAATGAATTTGCATTTCCCAATCCCTGTGTATTACATCTCAACTGTAACGTTGTGCACATAGGCTTTTCGCAGACTAGTACAGGGAAAGTTGGAGGATGTTGTCATTCCTCTTGCAGCTTTTTAAAGCTTCCTTTACTTTGAAATCCCATGTGTTGGGATTTAAAAAAAAAAAAAAAAAAACATTTTGACAACCTAATCTTGCAAAAAGACAAAGTCAGAGCATTTCTTCAGGAAAGTGTCATAGCTGCATACGTACAAGATTTGGTTTTTAATTATTGCTACACCCTCTAGCTGTAATAAAAGACCTGTCAGCGTATTCATTCTGTCCCTATTCATATTCAGAGGCTGGAAAGTAGAGGTTTAGATTCATTCTGGATTGAGGTTAGGCAAGCAAGGTCTTTTCTTTGGTGTAATGACTTTCAACTCCGTTTGGTGACTGATCAGTTCAGCTCCCTGAATTCCATATGCACAGAGAGAAGCGGGGTTGTGCTTTTGCATACATTCGATTTTCATATTTATAAATCAGAATCTGCCTCCATTTAAAAAATGAAGTGCTGTTGCCTTCAGCTTATAAAGAGCAGCTGCCACCTCTATTAAAACTTTGAAATGTTCCCTTGAGAACTCTGAGAGTGCATCTGTCTGAGCTCACAGTGGTCTGAGCTTACAAGTGGGCGTGAAGTGTCCCTTAATACTGGAAAGTTTAGACAATAGATCAAAGCCTTGAGGCTTAAGCAGACATCATTCTTGGAGGAGCCTGTCTACGTGGAGAATTGCAAAGTTCGAACTGGAAAGCACAGTCTTGCCGCTGCAAGAGTTCTGCTGTTGACTCCCTCAGAAGCAGCACAGCAGGTCCTAAACTAGAAAAATCTTCTACTGACATAAACAAGACCTCAGGTAGCTTTTGTAAGCAATCTTTTTGAAATTGTCCTAATGACTTAACTATGAAACTTGAAGCAATATGCTAATATTTCCAAGAGCCCATCCACCTCTTGTAGTCCATCTGCCTCAGGTAGCTACAGGTGGGTTTGCTCCAACACTGCAAGCAGTAGCTCAGAGTTTGTGATACGCAAGTCTGACCTGGTGAACTCAGCCCCGCCGGCATCACTGTGCCCCTTCCAGGACTAATGCTCCTATTTCCATACGGCCTTGTGCTGAACAGGCTGCAAGTTATGAGTGAAGATGGAAGTGTAAAAGGTTGTCGCCCTGCCCATGAGGCATTTGGCCCCCAACGCATGTGGTACCGTGCTGTGGCTGAGCGCCACCGGCAGCGTGCGGGAGAGCAGGGCTGCTCAGCTGCCTCAGGCTGCCTGTGCTGTGGCCTGCGCCAGCATGGGCCCTGCTCTCCGCAGCCTCGCCGCTGGGCAGGCGGCTCCCAAGGGTGCCTTCCCGCTGCTCCACGCTCCCGGCAGCCGCGCGCGGCCCTGCGCTGGGTGTCGCGCGAGATGGAGGCTCGGCACTGCCCACGCAGGTGCTGTTCACTGTGACTGCGCCGCAAGTGTATAACACTTAACCTTAAATATTCAGTACGCTAATATGAGATTTAGTTGTGTACTGTAATATCTGTATGCCACAGCTGAAACTGTACTTCAGTTTATCTAACTGTGAAATGGTATTTACCTCTCTAAGATCTTTAAAACTAATTTGCAATCATGTCTTTACCAAATCTAACTACTGTCTGTAACTCTTCTCTGAGGAAGTTAGTTTTAGTTCTGAGCTAAATCAAATTGCTTTATAGGACTTCTTCCTCAGGATTTCATATACAGGAAGAAGGAAGGGTCAGAAGAGCTCAAGTTGTTCCTTTGCATCATAGTGTCTCACTGTTCTGGCTTTGTCTTCTAAGTAATGAACTTACTTGGTGTCTGTGCAGCGCGTGCAGCTCTGAGCTCATTGTTGGCACCTTCCAGGGGATAATTGTAAAACGTACTGAAGAAAATGACGCTGTTTGTGTGTATATGTTTTTTTTAAGCCAGCAAAGTCATCTAGGTTGTATTCCTCCTTACCTCCTTTTCTCTTGTTCTTTTGTTTCTATTCTCTTTTGCTTCTGAAGCTCTTGCAGAAGTGGTGTGTGACAAAGAAGCATAGTGAGAATGGTGGCTTTCTACATTAGGCATTGCACAAGCAGAGTTACATTCTTTCCTCACAGAGTCTTTTAGTTCTCTTTTGATCCATTTCAGCTTAGAAATAGCTAAGTGGGTTACCACTGTACAGTAGAAAATCCGTTCATTCCTATTGGTCAAATAGCCTCCTTCACCTATTTCTTTACCCTCCTATTTCTTTTCCCCATCATTGGAACCCTAGAAAATAAAATCCTTTACTCATACTCTAATAGTTTATAAAAAACATTGGTCTTGTAAGCCAAAGAGTGAAGACTCACCCTTCTTAGAGTAACCAGAATAACCTACCTGTTAACTTGACATAACAAGGCATTCCAGTGCCATGGAGTTAACCACTCACACTTATTTACGCCTACCATGTCATTTCATCTTTGAATTGTGCCAGCTAAAACAGGGTGATGCTTCAAGTGGTGTTTGCTGGCCTTTCATACCACACTTAGTATAGGAAGACTGATGCCTTCATACATAATAAAGAGCTAACATTAATACTACCGATGTGGCCAGACAGATAGGATGCCAAAGAATGATCACCTGAGCCTGAGACTTTGAGCTATGACATCAGTTGGTTTCACCTGGTGGACTGACAAGTGTTTGAGGCTTGACGGCTGAGGGGAGATGTCTGCAGCACCTGTGTGCGTGTGAGCTCCAAGCTCCTTGTGCATGAGCCTCCTCTTGGGAGAGCAGAGCAGTGCACAGGGCAGGCACAAAGGTGTCTGGGCTTCTGAGATCAGCAGAGGCACAAACTGGTAAGTGTCAAACCTGCAAAACTTCCAAGTTCATGCATTCGACTGCACTTGAATCCTCTCCCCTGAGGGGAGAAGAAAAAGCTTTAATTTATGAAGTGTCACAACACATTACAGCACATCACATCCCAACACGCCGCTGCATGGAGCTGACATTTGTTTGCTTTAATTCCTCAAAATAGCTTTTATTTAGAGCAAATGTTCTCTGTTAATTCAAACAGTTCTTATTTTCTTGTGCTCTGTACTTGGCAGTTCCCATGGGGACAGTTGTTCCTGCAGTGCTTTGCCCTGTGCTGGTGAGCTGTCAAGGCCTTGTCAAGTGTTTTAATTATTTTTCTTATTAGTAATGGAGAACTTCTTTGTTGCCTCCAAACCCAAATGCTCACTAGACAGGATGCAATGACGCTGATACTTTTTAATTTTAGCACATTGACAGGCCAAATGATTTGTAGTCCTGCCACTCCTTAAAGGAGCATCTCTTTCTGAAGGGGCGCTTGTTTCAGGTACTTGGTAGTCACCTCATTGGCAGGGGTACTAAACCTGCTCCCATGGGACTTTGCTGGAGGGCCATAGTGGCAGAAGCCACCTGCAGACAGCCTGTCTGCAGACTTGAGAGGTTGCGGAAGCCTCTCTATTTGCCAGGCAGAAGCTGTATCCTGCAGAGGGAACACAGCCCCTAAGCTTCAGGGGTCCCAAGGTTTGCCAGTGCATTGGGGACAGTGTAACTCATTTTGTGCAGGTCTGAAAAGTAAAGAGAAGGCAAACTCAGCTACCCATCCCTACTGAGTGATATACCTTTTGTATGAGTGACTGCTTTACGGTACAATATTCTACAGCTCTTGGATCAGTCAAAGATTGTTGCTTAACAAATCCTAGAATGACCAATGATGCAACAGTTGCCATATCTAATTTTACCCAGACATTCAGTCTGATTCTGCCTGTCTAAAAGATGTCTGAAAATGATAGCGGAGGGATAATACCTATTTTTGGAAATATTTGTTTTCTTCTGGCCAGATGCATATCTTGACTATTTGGCAATTAGCTGGTGGATTACTTCTTGCAAGTTTATGCAGACTCTTGCTTTTCTTTTTTTTAATAACTTTCTTTGTGGTTATAAAGGTTATTGGAAGGATATAGTTAGAGCAGCCATCCTTTACCATATTTCATCATTTGGAAGAGTCAGACGGGTCTGGTTATTTTCCATAGCATTGCTGTTTGTTCCACTGAAATCTTTTTTTTCCTTTTCACTTGGTGTCCTTCAGCATCTCTTATTTTACTAGATCTCCTGTGGGGAGAGAGCCTAAATGACTTAGGCTGCCTGTGCTCAAATAGGATTTCTGCTCCTCACTTCTGCAGGTGGTTTGGTGCATTAGAAAATCACAGGTTTATCTTTATCAAGCTCTGTGTCACACTTTTGCTGGGAGCCATTGCTCTCAGAAAGTGTAGTTGGAAACAGGGTGTAAGGAGCACAAAATAAGCAGGAGAATGCACTAAAATTATTGATCCTCTTGCTCCATGTGCATTTCTGCAATCATTGCTGTTATCTCTTCTCTTGATACTCTACTTGATAGCATCTTAAAAAACAAAATGGAACAATTTCAGTGCGATCAGGAAACTTGCAAGGATTAAACATAATATGTGAAAGGGTCTCCATGAAGAGCTTGCGTCTCTGATGCCTCTTTAGATAAAAGTCTCCTGGGCTTTGGAAATTGCAAATGAATTAGTCCTGCAAACAGCACATTGTGCCAAAAAAGGACACCTCTGCTTCTGAATATATACAAATATTCTCTTCTTCAGGTGGAGCAGTGGATTGGTCTCAAAAGTAAGAACTTAAGATCTCAGAATAATATCAGAAATATTTTATTTTCAGAATTTTTTCCCTTATGGTTTAAATAGCTAAATGAGTGAGGGAGGCTGTTGTAGAAGAGTGAGTGGGGAGAACAGTGTGAAGCAGGAGGGGATATGTGAGCAAGCAAGCTAGTCTGTTGGTGTGGGAGTCTCAGCACAATCAGCAGCAGTGTTTCTGTAATTTAATAGCAGAGGGTGCCTCTTGCTTTCCTTCTCCTCAAACCTATTTTCTTGTAGTATATTGTAAAGTAATCCACATCCATTTAATCATAGAATGTCATGCTTTTTGTTTGCCGCCACATCTCCACATGTGCTGTGTAGGACTCGGCTGATCTCCTCAAGTGAAGAACGAGTCTGCGAGGGGCTGTGGACAGGGTCAGCCCTGCCTGTAGGCTGCCGGAGTTTGGAGTGGTCCTTTCTGTAGAGGAGGGATCAGTGAGAGCTCCCGCCACTCCACAGCTGTCAAAATGGCACAAATTCTCTGCGTGGGGAGAAGGCCTAGTTCCACCAAGTGGCTTCCTCAAAGCTAACACCACAGCAGCAGACTCTGTTCAACTGTTCATACTTTCCCCCTTGCTAACAATGTGTTCTTCCCCCCATCTTTTGAGGGCGAGCATTTCTATGGAGCTGATCTTGTCTGACCAAATCCCATCTTTCTCTGGGCAGACCCCAGTTTCCTTTCTTCTCTCACCTCGCCCCTACCTCCCACCTTTGTCCCTTTCTTTTCTTAACAGATTTTTATCTGAATAATTATTTATGAGCTCTTATTTAGGGAGCAGAGAGCTTTTCCAAGTACAAAGAAATCCTGTATTTTCCCTGCTCTGGGCAAGGAAAACATTTTTTTTAATAATTTCTATTTAGTATACAAAAAAAGTCTGGCAAATATTTAGTATTTGAGGCACCACGGTATTACCCATCAAGTCTGCCAACCCCCAGAGTCATGGGGCAAGCCCAACACAGTGCTCTTTTTCTGTCGGCAGGGATTACGTGTGAAACTGATTTTGGCTGTGCCCTGCCTTCTCTGCAATTCATTTCTCTCTCGAGATTATGTGACATGTCTGCCCCATGCGTGCAGTGCATTCCTTGTGTAATTTAAGATGTTGGCTTTAACCTTTAAAGCTTGAAATAGGGTCAGTGGTACAGCTCAGGTGCATCTGCTGATTTCTAGATCCTACTAACAGCCAGTTGGTTTAGGGAAGAATGACTTAACCTGAGGCCTTTGGTTCTGTGATGCTTTCCATGTGTCAGGCACATTCAGGCCAGTTCCTGAATCTGTATCTGTCAACCGTTTGGATGAATAATGGATTCTCCTGTATTTTTAGCATGGGTTCATTGAACAGGGTGGGGAGGTATTAGGAGGAAATGGCTCTGTGAAATGCAGTCCATGGAATGTGGTTATTAAGCGCTGTTTGTAAATGTTACCTCTTGTTATACAAGGGTGAGATAGGCAAAAGCTTAAAATCTGTGAATGAAATTACTAAAGTAGAGGAAAAAGGAAAATTCAGACTAGAGACAGATGTGGAATCTGCTTCTTGGCAGGTCAAATGAGCAAGCCAAGGTCATAGTGAAATATCTTGATGCCAGGGGCAGCCCCCTTACTCTTTCCTCTTCCTTCTCGGAAGGAGTTGCACCAGATAACGGGTTCTCTCAGTTGAAATTCTCAAGCCAGGTTAGACAGACTCACCTCAATTTGTGTCCTTTGACCTATTCCAGGACTTGTACTTCATCCTCAGCCAACTGTTGGCAACTACTGTGAGGGATAATATGAACTTTTGGGGAAGCTTTCTCCTTTAATGACATTTTTGTATTGTGCCTTAATGTATTGCTTTGCCTTCAGCGAAAGGCAGAGGTGCTTGAATGAAAAGGAGTAAGAGCAGTCAGAGAGGGTTGTTATGTATCATAATGTTGGCATTCTTTGGAGAGATGCTACTGTAGTTGGAGGAACTAATCTTTGCTTGCATAAGTAGACAGAAATGCTGGCAATTTACAGCATCCGCTCATACGCAGATGTCAGCTCACATTTCCAAAGAGAATCATCAAGTCAGGAGATAAACAGCTGGTACAGGCAAAAGGAAAACAAGCTTGTAAGTGTTTAAGGGAAAAAAAGTGTTAATTTTTATGAAGTGCAGTGTGCTGGCATCTAAACAAATGAAAGTTAACAGCCAAGAGCAGAGGAGTGAAAGGACTTGTTTTTGTTTTTAACATCTGAGAATTAAAGTCTTGTTTTCTCTCAAAGCAGCCTCAGAGCACGCCTGTATCTTTAAATCTCCTTCTAGTACAACTTTACAGACACTAGTAATGAATTTGAGAGCTAATGTTGGCGGTTTTAAGACATTCCTCCAGCCCTCAAAGCCCTAGATGGGTTTTGAGCAGACCCAAGAATCAGAGAATAACTGAATGTGCCTCTAATTTTAGATTTCTACCTGAAATACACACATGCCACGTGACTGGAGTGGGACTTGCAGTAGCTACTGCCTTCAGTGGTGCTGAGGGCCTGCAGACAAGGTAGGCCTTGGTGACGAGGCTTGGGAGCCATGTGCAGGACAGCTAAAACAGAGACCCTTTCCTCCCAAAAAGTGAGCTGTTTGCCTAAGCTTTTGAGTGTTGCTTGCTACATAATTATTGAACAGCTCTATGTCAAAACAAAGTGCTTTTACAGTGAAAAAAACATGGAACTTTAGCTGCAGCTTGGAGATATTGCTGAGAGAGTAATATATAATACTGAGTTGTATTGGCCTTTGCGGGGAATGAGAAACAGCAGGTCTGCTTCTGGCCTGTGGATGGCCTTCTGTACAGGCTGGAGATAGGTCTGCATCCTAGTTGGGTAGATAAGAAGGCAGAGTAAACAAGTCTTAAAGAACCAACAAACAACTATAAATTCTCTATTCCTTGAAGAAAAATAAAGTGCAGAGTATTTACTGTCTTCCCTCTCTCCTCCCTGTTCATTCTCACTCCAGTCCTCTAATGCTCACAGGGCCTAGCAGGGTTTTATGTGGAAATCGTTGGGATTATCTCCCAATTTTTTCTCAGATAATTCAGTTGAGAGGTTATATAGAACTGAATGGTTTGGAGACTTGGAATCACTAAGCTAGAGGCTTTAAGATGCTCATAGGCTGCTATCCAGATAGAAGAGTTCGATATTTATTGTATGTGCTACTAATTGGCTGAAAAATCCATCTTCCCTACCTTTTTATTTTTTCTTGAGGTTATTTGCTGAGGTTCTGCAAGGGCAGGAGGGTGACATGTGTGTCCCACTTTTGAGATTCCACCTGGCAGACTACACTGAAAATTGCTGTTGCAACTTGTGATTTACACGACGCATTTCTATGTGCCACTTCCCAGATGAGCAGCAGCTTGCAGGCCGTCTGCGCTGGCCTCGTGTGGGATTCCCATGCCTTGGAGCATGCAACAATATGTAGAAAAGGGCAAGTAGTACAAGCTCAGCTGCCCTAGAAGTTAATGGAAAGTACCATGGAGATGTGTTTATGTGGATGTTGCTGAAGGAAAGTGGTCTTGGTTAGCAAGGTGGGAGAGCACCTCCTGCCATGGCTCATCCCCAGCAAATGCGCTGACAAGAGCAGAGCCCTGCTGCAATTCTGTCCCACATCTCTTACAATAACAGGAACTTCCATCTGCCAACCCTTCCCTACACCAGTGCTCTGAACAAATAAATTGTAATGAGATGAGCTCTTAGCTGTTACTGTGTTTACAGGATAAATAGTTTCCACTTCACAGCCATCAATACCTCCGCCCTTTAAATCCATTAACTTCGTGACTGCTATACCGGGGCTTTGGTAATGGGCTGACACTGATTTAAGGCTAAGAAAAGCCCTGCATGGAGCTCTGCATTAGGGAGAGTGCAGGTAAATTGTGACCATGCCATTCGGCCAGGGGAGCTAAGCAAGTCTGCAAAAGTGACAAGTTTCAAACTGTGAATTGGGTTGGAACAGTGGTATTGCTGAAAATGCTTCGTGTCTTAATTTGAGAATTAGCAGGAAACTTGGAAATTAGCAAGGCTGGCTTTGCTGATAGCCTGTAGCCTCGAAAACCACAACAGCTTCACTAGTATGAACCAGTCTATAGTTCTGGCTAAAACCGAGCTCTGCCCCGGACCAGCGTGTTTGCAGATGCTGATGTCTTGGCTTCCTGCATTGGAGAAAGTCTTCCAGAAAGATAAATACTTTATTTGAGCTGTGTTCAGCTCTTCTCCTGGACCTGTCACAGTAGCATCAAATGGTTACTATTTTTAATCTTCTGTAGCTGATTGGTGGCTCTTCCTTTGCTTCCCTTCTGCCTTGTTTTAAAAGGATTGAAGCAGATTTCACTTATTTAGAGAAGGCTGGAAATGTTGGAAACACTGCAGCCTCCCTCATGCATTCCTAGTATGACTGAGCAAGAAGATATGTAGAATCAAAATGGAAGATCTATCACATTCAGCCTGCAAGGCCATTATTTGAGCTGCCTTAGAAATGTTTTTACTGTGTGCTGAAACAGTGGCACTTGGAATTTGTTAAGGATGACACGAGCTGAGAGGTTTTATTTGAATCCTACCCACATGATCTTCAGGGATTTGTATATAACAGCACATGAAGCTAAATGCTCTTTCTCATTTTTGTATATTCCAGATTGGCCTTCTTACATGCGCTCCCTGTATCACAAGATATTTCAGAGGCAGAGGGCAAGCAAAGAGGAGAGCTATGTTTTTTTTGTCTTCCCCTGGATGTATTTTGTGTATGTCAAAGCCACTGTGGCCAGCTGCAGCGGGACACTGAGCAGCGTGGCCTATGCAAGGACTGTTCAGCTCTTTTCAAACTCTCTAGCCTCTCTGCAGCACAAGATGCTGCATTGTGCTGTATCCTTGGGCAGTGATTTTGCAGATGGAAGTGTATGACCTGACCCCTAGCAGCTAATACAAACTCGCTGTACTGATTTCCTCCTGCATGAACAATCAACACTGAACCCAAGTTCTCAAAGGCACAAAACTCATGTAATTTTGCTGCTGGTGTCTTTCTCATGGACTCTTTCTCTCATGCCAAAATTGTTTCAGTAAAGTGTATAGGAGAGGCAGTGTGAATATGATTCTTGGCAGTGTATCCTGCAGTACACAAATGACGGCTATTCCGAGTGTCTTTTCTCTCTATTTGTTTCCTTCCATTATCGTACTCCTGATAGGCAATTGCCAGTCTCAGTCAGAAATAACCCTCTAATTCCGTTTGAGGGAGAACTGTATAGAGAAAATACCCAACAAGAACTTGTGCAATGCAGCCTATCACTTGCAGGATGTAAGGAACAGAAGGGCATGCTCCTCTGAGGTCTGCAAGGAGGCCCACTTGCGTGTGTTTTTGTGTGAACTAGGATGGCTGGTGTCCTGGAGGGCTGTTCATCCATAAAGCAACCAAGCCTCATTAAGTATCTGTTTCATTATTAAATCATTTTCATTAGCTAATTTTTCAGTGCCTAGTCAGTGGGAGAAGAGAGGCACCGTGTCTTTCACCGTGCATATACCTGCAAGTTCCTGTGTCTCCTTTGGATCTGATTAGTCTATTTGATGGTCATTAAACGGCTTTGCTGCCTTTCTAGCAAAGGGGCACAGGTGCCCTCTGGAACCACTTGCTGTATGCTGATAAAGGAAAATGGCAGCGTAATATGGAGTATAATCTGATCACTGCATCTAATTACAGACAAGAATAAGCTGCAAAGGAATATTTCTGTAAGAATATTATAATTGTGTTCATAGAGCATTTCCCAACTTGAAAGCTCTGAGCAAATATCGACTAATCCTCCGAACAGCCCCTGAGAGTGGGAGGGTAAATCTATTATTATTTATTAAGAACTTGTTTCAATTAACTTTAGCCACTGTTAAAATAATGATGAAGTGCTGAAAATATAGCAGCACATGCCTTGGAACAATTTTGAACATTTTAGATGCTAAAACACTGGAGCTGCATTTCTTGTATCTGAAATGGAAGGGTGTTATTTGACTGGAGTAATGTTTGAAAGCATCAGAAAAATGGCTATTAATTTTATTTCCATTAATTTTTAGAGTCTTATTAAAAACTAAATATTCTTATTTAGTAAATATTTAACTAGCTCTCTGGAATTTTATAGAATGTATTGTGGTTTTTTGACTTTTGGTTTTTTAAGTGTACACAGCCCCATATTCTTATTGTTGTTAATATTTAAGAAAACAGCCTGTGCAGCATAAAACTTCAGAGGATGGTAGTAATGTCTTTGTACAACATAGAAGCAATGCAGTTTTGTTCTTGTGCTTCAGCTGGTAGGACTCCAGTCCTGGAGTGGGAGGGAGAATCAACAAGTAGTAATTCAGCATACTCTAGGTTCATAAAAGGACCAAAACAGACAAAATGTTACTTTGGTTGCTTCAGTTTGGGGGGGGCGGGGGGGTTCAGATGGTGGACTTTGACCTTGATTGTCTGGCTGATGGGCCCCACAGTAAAGATTTGAAGTTGAATATTCCCAGTAAAAGGCTCCTCTTGGAAATACAATATTTTAAAACTTTCCCTTCATCTTAGAATTAGGAATTCACCCTTCATTTTATAATGTGTGTGTATCAGTGGCCAGTCAAAGCGGAGGTGCATTCCATAATCTTTGTTCTGCGTTTTGTTGACTTTTTTTGGCAATAGTTGGAGGCTTATTCTGAATTTATACTTAATGTATAGAACAAATCATTGTGTATTCTGTGCTTTGAGGAGAAAATAGAATATTTTACTATTGCATGAGAACTGGTTATGCCTCATTTGCCAAAGATTTGTTTTTATTTCTATATATTATCATGTGTATTTATTGCTTTTTGGAACTACCCCTCCATATAACAAGCTGCTCCAAAGGCATGGAGTGTCTACTGTATTCTGTAATTTCCTTAGTGAATGCTTTCCATGTCAATTTGTTATATAAAGCTTCTGGATACTTAAATGGTTTTCAGATGCTTGTAATAGATGACTGAGTATTGTGCCTCTGTCACGTTCGCGTATGCTGAGTGAAAAACTGTTGTTTCTCGGCTATCCCTTGGTGGACCCTCAGTGCTCATAGGCGTCTGGCATTGATATTAGCAGTGCTGTATTGAAGCACCAAAAGAGCAAGGTTCCCCATTAGTCTACATTAGAGGGTAGTGAGTGCCTCACCACAGTGCCTGAGGTGGCCTTTCACTGCCCAGAAACTCAGGCTACCGTGTCCTTGTTGTTTAAGCTGCATCTGGAAGCTGATCAGATTTGTCGCCCATTCTGGCAGGTGAAATATGTGGAAGTGCATGAAAGAGAAAGCTTGAATGAGCTGTAACAATTGGACAGGCAAGTGATGCAAATGAATGATCACTAGATCTTTCTTCCATTGGCGCTGAAAATAGGTGGGTTTAGGTGGGAAGCGCTGGGGAGTGTCACTGCGGCATGGCTGATTGCTGTGGACAGTCCTGTTGGTGCTTCCGCGCACCCGGCTCTGCATCCTTCTGCTCCTGACTGTGCTCCATGGGCTGGGCAGCTGGTTCAGCACAGCCAAGTCTGGGGAAGTTTAATGAGAGGTGATCAAGTGAGAAGGGTGAGCAAGTAGCTGGTATCTTAACAGCACAGGGCTCTCCTGAATTTTTCCTGCTTTCCTTCTTCTTGATGTCTTCATCTTAAAAAAAAAAATCATACTCATATTTTGCATCTTTATGTCTGATCACTGAAGGCATTGCCTTTACCCGTGTTTAACAATCAAATGCCAAAGGAGTTTGGACTGCGTAGAAGTTCTGCTGGAAGCTGCTTGAATGCCGAGTCAGCATTTCCTGCCTAAGTTGCTCACTTGCAAATGTGTTTCTCCTCCCAGCTTCCTCCAGACATATTTTTCTCTCCTCAATATAGTGTTTTGAAGTTTGGTCATTTTTGTACTTGACCTGAATTTCCTTTTTATGACTGTTCCAACCTTTAAGAGCAAATTAAAGTGGTTGGGGGTTTTGGTGGCTTTTCTTTTTTATTATTTTCCCTTCAAAGACATTGATTGAGACTCCCAGCTGAGACTCTAGGCACACTCTGTGTGCTGCCAGCTTCTACTCTTTGCTCATCCTGATGTGTTCTGTTGCTCTGAATGCCCAAGGAGCTCTACAGTAGCTTTTTCGTTGGCCAGAGTTAATTACAGTGATTTCTGAGGGGGGTGATCTATCTTATTGTACCTTCCCCCAGGAACATGCAGGCAGCCTGGGCATAGAGCTCCTGGTGGAGCGTTGACCCTCCTGAATGGCCTAGCAGGCAGAGATGGCAACTCTGGGGCTTAATCACTTGGTGTGCCCCTTTTCAGCTTAACCTCTGCTCTGCTCTTGTGACATGACTTTGTGGGCATGTTGACAAGCTGCTCGGGTAATGAGGAGTGGGGTGTATTAACGGAGGACATACTCTGGCTCACCATCACTTACTGCATGAGGCAATTAGGCAGCTGCATCCCCTTGTGTGTAGCTGGAAGCTTCGTGAATAAAGCTCATGGTTAACTATAGGTGGCAGCAGCTTTCTAATGCTCCTATTTTGTGTGCATGTTGTTCGCTTTCGCCAAAGCTGAAGTAATGTTTCATCCACACCTCAGCTCCCATTCCTCTTTGTTTGGCGGAAGCTTTTTTAGCTTAAGCTTTCACAGGACGCGTGCGACCTGTCTAGTCTGGTTAAGTCACTTCTCTGAGAAATTTCCACTTGCAGAGCAGGATGTACTCTAATTGTCACACTCCTTAATATTTATTCATTTGTAACTAATACCCATTTCCAGAAGTACCATTATGATGTTTAAAAGATTTCTGGCTTGAACTATCTTCTCTACTGTGCTCTCACAACCTTTTTTTTTTTTTTTTTTTTTTTTTTTTAGAATTTGAGAAAGATTTACAGCTTCCTACACCAGCATCGTAATAGTGTTGCATTCTCCATAACCGCCCGTTAAGCTGCCTTGCTGCAGCAGAGCAGCAACTTCCACACTGCAATCCACAGGCCCTTGGAGACCCATGGATTATTTCCAGGGGGACTGTGAAGAGCAACTAAGAAAAACAGAGTAATTGTCTGTGGACTTAGACTTGCTTATAAGGTTCGCCACCCTTTCTGGAAAATGTCTTTAGAGGTCTCTAAATTGCAAAAGCCTGAGAAGCACTGAGTAATATACTGTAAAGAAAAACAAATCTGTGTAGTAGGAATCACCATTAAATCTGTCAGCATTAATGCTATAAAATACAAACATTTTGGACAGCAAAGCACAAGCACCTCTTAACTGCACTGTAATACATTGGATTGTGAGGGCTGAGGCAAACATGGTGATGGATGCGCTGCCGAAACAGAAGAAACGTGCATTACTCTTAGATACCTTGAACAGAGCCGCATTAACTTTCCATTCTATTCGCTGGATCAGAATTTTGTATTACCCTCACATCTGTTTTTTATTTTATTTTTATTATTACTTTTTTTTTCTTGTACTTGTGAGGTACAGTTCAGCCTGGTAGGTAAAAATTCCCAGGCAGTATGGGAATGAGAGCAAGCAAAATAGGCCTGCAGCAGGACCTTTCCAGGGTCTCGCACCTGAATATACCTGAAAATATTTTGGGAAATAACTGAGTTATTAGGAAATGTCACTTTGTCAATGTGAGTGTTTTGCACTAAGGACACTTACATGGGAAGAGTATCTGGTTTCCAGGAAGAAACTTCCAGTAAAAGAACTGAGGAACTGACTCCCCTCAGTGGTCTCACTTGCGGTCTGAGATACCAGACTTCAGCTTCTTCCTCAGTGAGGCCAAGGTTCAAATTTAGTGACAGTCCTGGCCACTGAGGTAGTGCGGGGTCTTAGAGGCTTTCTCGCTCAATTTCTCTTGGAACAAAAAGCCTGAAGAGCTTTTCAGATTCTTTCAGAAGGAAAATCAGAAAATCTGTAATTTCTTGGAGTGGCATAGGATGGATAAGCTATTGCCACTTGCATGTAGCCACAGCCCAGATTGCAACCCTTTCTGTAGGGTTACCTTCGTTCTTCTGGCAGATGTGCGTGTCAGCATGCAGGGGATGTTCCCTGTGAGGGCCTTGGTGCCTGTGCGCCTGCACAGGTGTGTGCACACCGAGCAGTTAAGCTGTCCTCTGTGCCCAGGAGCATGGAGGAGCTGAACGGAACAGTACTAAGAGCATAATGGTTTTCTCTTAAACCTTTTACTTCTCATTTCACTCCTTTCGCTCTGTTGCCTGGCTTAGCTGTCTGCTCATCCTGCCATCAGTTGAAGGAACAAAGTGCTTGCTTTCCCACGAGCTGTGCACTCGTGCCTCGCTCCGTGAATCAACCCAGCACTGGTAGGAGTGTCCCCTTGCCCTCTTGTGTGCGCACACCCTGCTGCTTTGCCCTGACTGCAAGCAAGCGGCAGCATTTCTGACCTGTGGTGCTCTCGATGGCAGTGGTTACCTCATCTGATGCTTCTTGGCTAGAGCAGTAGTGGTTTGGTGTGTAGCTCTGACTCCGAAAGCTCTGGTTCTGGATAAGAGTTCATCAGCTAATATTGTTTGTCTACCTATAGCAATTGCAGAGCTCCAAAACTGCTCATTTGGTTTGCAGTATTATTCCCTCTCTTCTTGTTTGTTTGCTATGTACTTTTGAGTGACGACTGTGGTGGGACAGCAGATGAATGCAACCATTACGTTTTTCTGAGAATGATGAAATGAAAGTGCATTTTATATCCATACCTGATGCATCATTCTCCCGCCTCTACCTTCCGGCCCATCACATCCCAGTCTATTTTGGAGATTTAGATGCATTTAAGTCAGATCTCCCAACCCAGAATACAATCTACATCCAATTATCAACCCTTAGGGATACATTAGACATAACTATTATATCTTCTTCTGTCAATAAAATTATAATTGTGGAATGTACAAATGTCCTACTTTGGTTTCTAAAAGCGTCATGGAAAAGCATGAGACAAAATGAGAGGGCTGTTATGCTGTGTCTTACACGTGCTTTTATACAGAAGATTGCCAAAATCTCAAGCTGAGGGATGCATTTCCTCTGTGTGTCTGCTGCTGACAAATACCCAGCGCTGAACAAGCAAGTGCCTGCGTAAAATCTGACAAGATTAGCTGCAGAGATGAATTAGGCTTTTCCGCCATTTGTTCGTGTATTGTGTCCAATAGAGTCAAAAGGGCCCGAGTGACTTGTAGGGCTCCATTCTGGACTGTCGCATAAGGATTTTACAGGCCTGCCTATGCAGAAGCACTTGATTAAGTGAAACCAAATTAGTGAAAGGGTTGAATTCCAGATACATTAGATAGAGCTCACTAAACCCCTTCAGCACTCTCCATGAGAAATAAATTGCTCTAAGTTCCCATTAGCTTGCTCAGACCCCATTTTACTGCTGACTGGAAACATCTGTACGGGGTTCCATGTTCTTTAGCTAATGCACCTTAAACTTACACCTATACTTAATTTGGCTTAACTTTCCTAAGTTTCCCCTAATTACAGATATGCCCTAAGTGAAACAAGCCATATTTAATTAACTCAGCACAGTCCAGAGAGCAGTAGTCACTCTTTATCAGATAAAAACCCTGTTCTTCCTTTCAGCCAGGCACGGTTAGTTACCTGTGCTCATGAAACGATCATCTCTGATTATAAGGAAGAATTTCATCTCCTTAAGAAACCTTTACAGCAGTTGAAATTAAAGGAGTAAGAGGGAGGGAAGAATTTATCCTGTCTATAGATAATTTTGGAATGGTTTGCTACTGGGTGTTTCTAGACCTTTTTTTAAACTTTGTGGTTTTCACTACTGTGTGAGGCAGAAGAAAAGACTAGAGCATCCATCACTGAATTGAGAACACAGGAATTTCTCACAGAGAGGTAAACCTCTGTGGCAGGACTGCAGGCCAGGACTTGATGACATGGTTAATGGCATCCTTTCTAGGCTCTAGAACAGAATTCTTTTTTTTGGTAGTATCAACCCAGATATTTCAGCAGTCATAAATACTTGCTGGAAATAGTGGCATCTAGTAACTTTGATAATAATGCTTCATGTTTAAGTTGGAACTCTTAGCTCAAGTACTGTTTTGCCTAGGAAATGAGAAGAAGAGGATATCCTGAATGAAAGCAATATCTAAATTCCCAAAGACTTCATAAAGGAATCTGGTGACCACTGGCAGGAGAAAATGTATGGGCTAGTTTAAAAGAAAAAAATCTATTTTACTTGAAAGGTGTAATCAAGGTGTGAAGTTAGCTTTTTTGTCATGTATAAGGTTAGTGGAGGCCTAGTACCTTGCCCCAACAGAAAAGATGTGGTAATAGTTACTCTACTGTGTGATATTCAGGGCGAAGGTTCATCTAGACCCAGAGGCATACTGAGATATTGGTGGGATTTGTGCATTAGCTGTAAATAGGTTGTATGGGGTCTTGGGATGGATCAGAAGCATAAATGATGATTAAAGTTTTAGGAGCGCAGAGTTTAATGATCATAGAGTTAATGTCAGATTTGCAATGTACTTTGCTGCTGGATTTATATTCATCATAAATCTCGCTGAGATAGTGGTGAGCACCTGTATTTGAAAGAAGCTTGCAAGGATTGAATAGTGCTAAGTTTTAACCTCTCGTGTAACAGTTTGTTATCCATAAAACTAAACTACAGATTAGAACTGGACATAGGAACCTTAAAATGAGCACGCATAAGACCATTGCAAAAAGCTGTATGTGCATCCTTTTAGCTATCACTGTTACACCCTTTCAAGACCTTGAAACAGCTATCTAAAATCACTAGTGTTTCTGTAATAAGACTAGCTGTGTATTCACTTGCAATTTCCTTGTAGAAATTACTTTCTGAGGTTTGTGTTTGTATGCACATGCATATATGTTTGCACACTTGCATATAAAATAGCTGATTTGGAAGGATCCTCTTTTTTACCCTTTTCCTTTCTGTGACTTTAATTCAGTGTCCTCTGGGCTGTTTGTGCTTGAGTAAATGACACTAACACAATTTCAGGAAGAAAACAAATGAGACTTGGAAGCAGCAAAACAGGTCCAGGTACACGAAGATGTGTAACAAAGGAAATGTACTGAAAAAATACCCTCGGGCTTTGTGTCTTTGGAGGGCCATATAATTTATAACTGCTCTCTGCAAAGTGTCTGAGGCAAAGCCAGGCAGTGGGGAGTTAAATTAACCCCTGTGGCGTGTAGTTATCGGCAGAGGCCAAACCTATGGATCGATCCCTGGATGCAGTGAGTCACCATATCAACTGGGGAGAGTGCATCTGTAAGCTCCTTATTTTGCCATTCTTTTAATCGCAGCGCTGTGTCTGGCAGTGATGAAGATGGAGCAGACGCAAATGTCTGGTGCTTGAAGCTCTTTGATTTCTGAGTTGATGGGGTGAAGCCAATGAAAAGCTGTGAGAGACTTGGAGAGCTGATAGTGTATTGCCTTGTTCCAAGCCATCTCAGCCTCCCTTCTCTCTTCTACCCTTGCTCCCCACACCTTCCCCATAGATCTGGTTACACTCAGTAGCTGCACGGTGTATGCATTGCTTGACCAAGACAGGCTATTTCTAGCATCACTAATTAAGCCTATTTTTTATTATTGCTATTAATAAAGGCTGCTTTACTCCCACTAAATGGATTAGCCTTGCTCCTGCCTGTTTTCTGATTGTTTTTGCTGCTGGAGGTTCACTCTTCCGCTGCGAGTTCTTGCAGATGGAATTATTGCCAAGCTGGTCCGTCGCTGAGGCATGCCTAATACGGATCAGAACAGGCGACTCGGTGTAATTGGGTTTTCAGAGAGCCACAGCACCAGAAGAGTATGCCTCGCTCCAAGAATGAGAAATTTGTTTGTTGCTGCAGAAGGCACAGCTGCAGAGCCAGCTACCTCCGTTCGCATGCTCAGAACCTGTAGGCTCACCCATTTTTTTGCACATATCCCCCTGAATTTGTCACCAGACTTGACTGGTGACAGCTGAGTCTTCTTCCCTGAAGATCCTATGTGTCTTCCAAATCAATGACCACCCCTTCTACCTCCCCTTAAAAAAAATACTACATTCTTCCTTCTGTAGTGTTTCTTTGTAGCTTAGCTGAACTCAGAACTCAGTTACCCATTAACTGCCCCTGTGAGGTACACAGGCAACCCAAGTAGCCTGCCACTGTTTTCTAACCCAACTCTATAGGGTTGGAAGGTTGGCATCCCTAGCCATTGCTTAAGAGAAAAAGAAGCAGATTAAACATGTGCTCCTAGACTCTTACAAAGCCGTATATAACATGCCCATCAAATCACTTCCATTCTTTCCCTTCACATGAAATCAATGTTTTTTGTGGGTTTTTTTTTTTTTCCTTTTGAACAATGATAATGGATTTGAGTGTCAGTGGCCTTTAAAAATAGTTGTTCTGCAGCCCAGACTTAGTGAACTGGTTGTGAGATACACTAGTCCTTTAGCTGAGCTGCATTTAGCTATGGGTGGGCATGTTGGGTGACTGGCTTCTGTGCATAACAGAGGCTGAATTTACAGTTGCTCCACAGCTTAGCAACTATGCTGCTGGCTGTTTTTCTAAATCTTCTCCTGTCCCATGGCTTATATTCTGGCTTCTAACCTCACTTTCTAGCTCAAGTCCTGTCCTTGTTGTGCATGGAATTTGGTCGTAACCACTGGGCATGACTGTTTATGCCCTGGTCTCCTGCTCTTCAAATTTCTCCTGAACCATGACTGAGCAGCCAGGGTTTTCTACTGCTGTATTCTCGGCCCATTGTCATCTTCTCCCAACCGTGGAGAGCAAGTACATATCTGCAGATTCCTTCATCGTGGTTCCTAGCAGGGCCAGAAATAGTCCTGAGGTATTCACTGACTGTACAGCCCAAATCAGTTGTCCCCATCTGTCTTCTCCTTTATCCCTCAGCTGCCTTCCTTTTTATTCATGTTTTAAGGCACTACCTACTTAGTAGTGTAGTGTGTTTTGAATCAAATCAAAAATGACTGTCACCCTGAAAGAAGACTGTCTAGAGAGGGATTTGCACTCCTTTTTAGTTAATTTGGGAAGACATTAGGCAAGACCTTCACTACATAAGTATATGTCGTTTTTAGCTATTTTTACTAGATGTAAAATGCTATATGAGCTTGAACAAGAATAACCAGTTTTAATTGCTACTGCGTTTACTTCAGTGAAAGTTTGTTTATGGTCCCAAGACACTGGGTGAGGCTGAAGAAAAAGGCTCTGTGGTCAGTTTACTGGGTCTCTGAGCTCTCATGAGAACAGCATGTTTCATCCCAACCTTAACAGAATTCTTATGTGATCATAAGAATTGTGTCAGCCACAGGCAAAGGGCTGATGTTGCACGGTAATTGGATTAAAGACGTTTTCTTTGGCTCACCAGCACTTGAAGAGCGATTATAAACAAACCAGAGCAAGGAAACCAGTGCAAAAACAGGTAGACAGTGGCTGATACTGTCTGGATTCTGCAGATGGGCAGTTAGTGGCCTTACTTTTCTACTTCTGACTTGGCATTCATTATGCTTAATGCATCAACACAGAGATTCTTGCAGAGAAGGGACTGAGGTTCAAAAGATACTGCTATGAAAATAACGGGGAACAGAATCAGGTGCAGAAAGCGGGTAAGGACGGATCAGTGTTTTCTTTCTTCGTACCAGTGTGATTTGCATTTGGAAGGTTGTCAAAAAAGTTGTGAATGGGTTTTCCACAGACAGACTCCAGCTACCTAGGTGAGGTCACTGTGCTTTTGAAATGTTTGAGGTTGTGGTTTTAAACAAGTGACTACCTCAACACAAACAGGAATAAAGCCATCTTGTATAGTCTTCTTGGTCATACAGTGACCACTTTGTTCTGCCTTCTCTGCTCACAGCAAAATGATTTGGGTTCCTGAATGGGAGACTTTGCATTCCTTTGTGGTGAGCTACCACTGTCTGGAGTCTGCCTGACTCTGCATTGCAGATACTTCGTGCTCTTGCTCTTCCAGAGCTAGGTTTATATTTTCAGTCCTTGTAGTGGAAGTATTGAAGCTGTAGTAAAAGCAAATAGCTAGAACAGGAGAAATCATTTGATTTAACCCTGGCCTGGCCAATATGTGAAACCTACACAAATGGCTGCAGGGAAAAACCCTACATCCCAGCTGTTGTTGTAAAACTAACCAACAACTGAGAACCTTGTTGAAATCGGATGCTTCGTGATGGAACTACTATGGTCACAGTTGCAGGCTGAAAGAAGTTTTAATTAGGGTGTGGACTTTTTTTTTTCCCTCTCTTCTTAAAGGAAGTAACTAGCCAGGGATAGATTCCACGTGGATTCAGTTTTAGTTTACCCATATGTTTCTCTGTATTTTTTTTCTTTATAAATATTTAATGTGAAATCACTGAATTTGGATTGAGGCTGGATTACTTTTTTTTTTTTTTTTTAATATTACTGAACGTAAAATTATTAAAACAAAAACAAACCAACCAACCAAACAACAAAAAAAAACTTGTCCATATCTGTAAGAATCACTCAGAAGTGCATCTTGAGTAAACTGTCCATAGCCTGTAGATTTTTGTAGTGGATTTAGGATCATCTTTAGTTTGTGTGCACTGTCTACAAGCCCAAGTGCTGGAGGGTTAGAAACATGTGTGATTGGATGGGCCATTGTATGAACTGGTAAATGGAAGATTACTTCCTTCACATCCTATGCTTCACCATTAAGCATTCTGCTATAACCAGGAAAGATGAAAGGTTTGGTCTGTAAGTTGTATGCTGGCTTTCTTAGAGGTTTGCTGTCCTCCTTCAAATCCCCAGCCTTAAGCACTTCAAATAAAGAAAAAAAGAAAGCAGAAATTTTAAGCACGTTCTGTAGCTGTGAAGCAGTAGACTACATGCACATCTGATGCAAGCCTACAAAAGTAAGGAAATTAAAAGTTAAGGCCTTATTAGCTGTTTAAATAGTACCACTTACTCAGGGTCTCTCCCCATTTCCACATTCATGACATGACTGTTGATTTTACTGAATATGGGGGCAGTCAGTAAATCCAACAGCTTCAAAACAGTATTGGGCCTTTTCTTTTTACTCCTGTTAAAAGGGAAAAAAATGCCAACTCCTTCATACAAAAAGACCTGACCATAATGTTTTAAAAATTGCCCTTGGTTTCCCCTTTCTCCTCTCATTCCCTCCCTGTGCCTTGATTTTCAGAGGGGCAGGATCAGAGAGACTGATCACTTTGCCTTGTGCATTGTAGCTATCTTTCTATGATACAAAGAGGAGCAACTTGAGCACAGGGAAAGCTGTGGCCTGAGCCCTGCACTCCCAATTCTGTGTGCAAGCTCTGAGAGAGAAGGCTTTAGTCATACACTGCCAGCAATCTGTACTCCTTCCCTTGGGGACCTTGTCCTAAATCACGAGAACAGCTCTGCATTGCCATAGACCTGACTCAGAAGGTCAACACCGTACTTTGAAGCAAGGCCACAGTTCTGCTGTCTCCGTAGAAGTCAGATTTCCCACTGCTGAAGTATAGCTGCCTCTCAAGAGGAACATAGCAGCTGTTTTATGACAACAATGTTCTACAGAACTACTTTTGCTAATGGTGAAAGGTTGCAGTACAGCCTAGTATTAGTATTTCTTTCCAAACATGAAATGTAAGTGCAGACTATATATCTCCTGAGTACTGATGAGAGAATAACTCACATAGACTAACTTTCTGCACTGAAGAGCACTGGCAATGGGCTGTGAAATAAAGGCGGTTTTGGGGCTGTGCATCTCCAAGTATTGTATTTTGTAGTAGGTCATGTAGTGTCTCTAGGAGTTGCAAAGCACTGCATAGACTGAAGTTGTATTTGTGAACACACTGTGGGCAGCATTAAAACCTTCCACTTTCTGTAGTGCCTTCTGTCTTCCCGCATTGGTTGTGGAGCAGGTGAGAATCTGGGGCCTTTGCAGCAGGATTAGAGAGAAGCTTGAGTCTTGATAGATAATCCACTGGTGCATCCTACATCTGCCTCTGTTTGTGACTTTTGAAGCAATAGATTAATTTTAGCCTTTGTGGCTTTGAGTATTTGGTAGTCTGGGATGACTTGTCTGCAGTTGGCACTGTTTTGTTGGCAGCCCACATCAGGCAGCTTGTCAGAGAGCAGCTGCTCTTCGCTTTTCTCCCCCTCATCCTATCGCAACCCACTTGCCTGTCATCCATGCGGAGTGCCGTTGTCTTATCAGTGATCCTGGAGAATAGAGGTGATCTGAATTATTTTCACTGGGGACATTGTTCCTGCTTTGATTTGCAGTGAGAAAATTGTTGATAATTCCATGATAGACAGGAAAATGTGCTGCTTACTCCTTCCTGATGTCCAGGAGCACCAAGATAGTTTGTCAGGTTATCTTTTCTTACCCTTCCACCTCAGAGATTGGCTCTCTGAATTGCTGAGTGGTACAAAAAGATGAGGTGATCACCCTCTGTCTGCAGCATTATAGTTCTGCTCCAGCTGTGTTTCCATTCCTTGTGGTGTTTTAAGGCTTTAATTCATGCACAGCTCAGCATGCATGTTATTTCCTGCCTCCTGCAGACTGCGCCCAGTGGAATAATACATATAACCCAGGGGTTTGGGTAGCCTGGTGACCTGAACCCAGTTGAGAGGATGGCTGTTGGATGTCCCTTATACTCCTATTTTCATGTGTCTGGTCCAGGACTTTGTGAAATGACCATAACTCCTCAGTCTATGCCAGATGTGAGCTTCACAGAGTAATGGTGTGTTGTGTCACAAGAGAGTAGCTCAAAGATATGGGAGCTTTTCAGAGAAAAAAGATATTGGAAAAAGAGCATACATAGTATATTATCATGCTCAGTAGGAACACAGATTTTCTGGAAATTTGAGCTAAGCAGAGTTAGAAGTCAGTTGTGTTAAGTCATCCAAACAGGATTCAGTCACCTGGTTGGGGGATTTATGACTGGCTGAACCACATGGATTTTTTTTAACTCATAACAAGAGACAGAAATTTTAATAAATCACCTATAAATGGCTTTTTTTGATTAAAATATCTCAGGGCCTTTTTTCCACCTTGAGGTCAGAAGGAGTTGCGAAGGAAAAAGCATGCAATTGAGGGACCTGGAGCAATAGATTGAGTCAAACATAGAAAAAGTAGGTGTTGTGCCTCATGTAAAAATCAGGATGTGCTTAAGTCTGAGTCTGCAGCAGTCTCTCTGTTGCTGTTTCTAGGCTTCTCTTGAACATCGTGCCACTTTGCAGAAAGTTGAAGGCCTGGGTGAGGGCTAAGCATTTTGATGGTCCTGGAATGCATCACGCTTTCTAGTGGTAAGAAGACATTGAGATGTAGACCAGAACCATCCCAATTGCTCTTTCTCCCTACTAACCAAGTGTAAGGCCAATTCTCCAACCTACAGTTCACTGTCCTCAATATGGTTTTCGAGACACGCACATATAAGTTTTTATCTACTGCCAGCTATGTGCATTATCCTGCTGTTGTGACTATCAGCAATGAAAACCACTGTTGGACTGTAACCTAAGCAAGACCTAGCAGGCAGTGATCCTCCTGCTGCTCTCCCCTGGCAACACACAGGCAGAAATGTCACCTGCTATAAGCGTCTTTATGCTTATTTCTTGAAATACTGTTGATCGTGGGACTGCGTAGCAACAGTGGAAACCTCAGAGAGAAAAAAAAAAGAAAACAAACAAACAAAAAAAAACCCAACAAAAATTATCCAGAAGTTTTCAGATGAGATTTTAGTGGAATGATGGAGATTTGACTCAGCTCATATTCAAATGATTTGTCTTGTTTCCCTTGCACCTCAAGTGCTTCCTTGCTTGATAAGAATGCTGTGCTTGAAGTAATTCCTGGGACTTTCATTTCATTTGCTTTTTATCCACCCAGCCCTGACAAACTCATGGGAAAAGAGTCTCCATAATTACTGTGCACTGGCCGTTACTTAAAATGGTTGGTGATGGTAATAGCAATGGTTTTAAGCAAGCAGAAACGCAGGTCTAGCACATGGAAGCCTAGAATATGTGGAGCAAGAGAGTGATGGAGCTAAAGAATGTGAGATGTTCAGCTGGGTCTTGAGCTTAAGGCTTTTGGAGCTCAGATTTTACAGCATCAAGCTGTCTTGGAATTTGGCTACTGCAAGTAGGTAGTTCTTCAACAGAGAAATTTTCAGCTAATCTTTTTTACTGAATTTGCAGGGCAGACTGCACTGAGTCAGCTCAGCCCAGTCCCCACTGTGCAGCGGCTGCAGCCAGTCTCACTCCATCACTTTTAATGAAACCGAGTCTCTGTGGTTTTCACTAATTTACTCATACGCAAGAGAAATGAGGAAGTATTTTCCTGTCTCTCTCCGATAATGAATGAGATATGAAAGAGCTTCATGGCCAGTAAGCACCCTGGAGGGACTCGAGTTTGTCAAAATGCACAAGGCGTCTTCATCAAAGTAACAAAATGATTTTCTTTCCCCTTATTCTATGAAGTGAAAATTCACACGACGACAGCCAGAAACGTGCCCAGTTTTGCTTAGACAATGGAATTGACTTTGAAAAAACGAATGTGTGGCAAAACCGATACATCTTGTGCATCAGTATTTTTCAGAGGTGCGTCATGCAATAATAAATGACTGCCTGAGGTAAACTTTAATGTGGGGCTTTTGCTGTAGTCTGTCTTGGTGTCTGCACTGTGAGCCCCCACTTGTGCAATATAGAATGTTGCTCTCGAAGCACAGCATGGGCAATAAACATGTTTCCTTCAAGGGATGTGTCGAATTTTGTTTACCAAGAATTCCCATTTCCATTTGCTGCCCTCCTGAAATGTACTTTGTATACATCAAAAGGACAGAGATAAGAGTTTACAGAAGATTACACAGGCACAAACACATTAGGAGAGACAGTAAGGGATGCAAATTGTTAACAAAAATATTAAAGTCCACTTTAGATGTCTTCAGGGCTTTTCGGTGCCCAAGCTTAATAAAATTAACCAACTATTGCAGCTTAGCTCTTGTGCTTAGCATTGCCATCAGAAGCAATCAATAGGAAATGCAGCTGTATATAGTATGGTTTAGGGTGCAAATTATAGGCTTTGCTCACAAATGGAGAATAGTTCCCCAAGAACAGTCAGTTGTACAATTTCAAAAATGTAACTTGTCTCAGTGCTCCTTATTGCCTTCCTCTTTTTCTACCCTTTGAAAGGAAGAGTAAATAATTTGAACCATTACTCTAGTCACAGATGTAAAAACAGGCAACGTTTGTAGGAAATACAGATCTTGAAAAGTGATCTGAACACTTGCTAGTTCAAAGATGAAATTAGCTTGATTTCTGAAGGAATACAAATACATTTTACTGTTTCATCTGAATATATGCTTATTCAGCACCAACAGATAATTATCCATATATACTGTTTAACCAATATTGTGTATTAATTGAATATTGTATGTGTAGTGTGCAATTTGAGCTTCACCGTGTAGCTCCCTTTCTAGTGCTTAACTCTGCTTTGATTTCAGCAGTTCCTGGGCTTTTAAGCACCTGTAATATATTGATTACCCTGGAGTCCTTAGCTTTTCATCCCTAAGGAAGCATAGGTATGTTTGATGGTGGTGGAAAGGGAGTAATATACGGGCGCTGTCTTTTTTGTATTCTGGATATGCTAGATACTGTCTGGGTGTGATATTATTTCAAATTTGTCCAATTTTTGTGATTTTATCACCTATATCAAATAGAACCCATAGGCTCCAATAAATTCAGAGGCTAAGTGCTGTAGAGACGCAGAAAGAGACAGTTCCTGGTCTGTGGAGCTCTTCTGATGAAACCCAACAAGAACAGCAAGGAAGCAGAGAGGAGAAGGCAAGACAATCGTGACCCAAATACCTCGATAGCAGATTGTCTTTCTGCATCTTTTTCAAGTTTAGAATCCATTTTTTTTATGACTAAACTATTATTAACATTAATTACTGTTAGCAAAGAGGAGAGTGTTTCCAATGCCTTCTGCTACATGTGCAACAGTTAGTGTCACAGTAATTAGTGTCCTGCAGTCTGTGGCTCTTCCCTCTGGAATGAAGCATACAACACGAGCTCTTCTGGGGAGAGCTGAGTAATGTGAGGTCACACAAGGAAAAATGCCTTGCTTGTGCAATTTATTAGCTTTCGTATTAAGCTAGCTTCATCTTAAAATGAAAGCCTGGGCAAGTGGCTCCTTTGAGACCGTCTTGTCTCTTGTGTCCTGAATTCTGGTTGTATCAGCACATCTTCCCGACC
Organism: Crypturellus tataupa; assembly: GCA_034781795.1. Lineage (NCBI taxonomy): Eukaryota > Metazoa > Chordata > Aves > Tinamiformes > Tinamidae > Crypturellus > Crypturellus tataupa. Next base: position 5,163,036 of record JAWLRI010000563.1, read on the forward strand.
CGCAGTCTTTGCAAGAGGTGGTTGAACGCCAACAGAATTTATTGAAACAAACTCCCATCAGCTCCAAACAGCCCTTGCTGTTGACAGTGGCGATGTAGGGCAGTCCGCTCTTCGGCCTTTCATTAGCCACTCTGGAAATGCCATCTATCTAGTTTTATCCATTTGTCTCACTCTGCCCAGTCATTTAAAACGCCTTCTATGCTGAGGAGCTAGGATAGGAAGTTAACTGTAAAGCTAAGCATTTGTGGATCATGGAGGTTGATGCTAAGGAAGGACAGATGCTGGTGCCTGTATGTTACCTCGTTCTGGGAGGAGCCAGATGTGTGGAAGGCTTTGAGCCTTGTTGTCAGGCTGGCTCTTGCTGGACATGTGCCTTCTCAGTGCACAGCAGCAAACTGAGCAGACTTGCAGCTGGTGACCTTTAAAAAGTGATCTCTGAGGTGATATTTCTCCTGCAAACAGATGCTGAACAACAGACTTGTCAGCTGTGATACCATTGAGCAGAATTGCTCTATGGTTTCAGGCCTTCTCAGGCACTACCCAACATTCCCAGTGCATCACTGCTTTTTAGGAAAAGCTTAGCACTCCTTTAGGAAAGGCCTAGCTTCCTAAGCTTAGGAAAAGCATAGCTTCCTATGCCAAGTGAAGTCGAGTTCTGTATTATTTAGGAGCGTTTAATATTGGAGAATTTAGAGAAGCTTCTCCAAATAAATCTTCAAGTCGTTAAGAATGCAGTCATGGGGGAAAGTTCCAAACACATTTCTACTGCTGTGGGTCCTTTTACAACAGAAAGAATGATTCTAAAAATCTATTTAAAATTAACAAAAAGAATCATTAAGCAGAGTAAGATTTTTAAAAATGCACTTTCAAGCTGGGAAACCACCTCACTTGGTATAATGAGTGAGCAGATCCTTCGGCCCTAAAGAAAAGCAAATTGAAGCAAAATGGCTCCTGCACTGACTCTCATAATGATGGACAGAGCACCTGTCCTGTAATGTAATGATTCCATCTTCCCATGGGGCTTTGGAAAGTGGTTTTTATCATAACAGAAGGCTCTGGCCTGGGCCATGGTTCCATCTGGAAAAAGAAAAGGACTGGTAATGATATGAATAATAAGTAGAAAAAGACAATAACAGCTAGAAAAGTTTTTTAAGTCACAAGTGCTGGAGAAGGGAAGGGTAATGGCAGTGTGTTGTAATAGCGGTACTGCTGCATTGATTTTGTGAAACCCCTCACTCAGAGAAGCAGAATGAGAGACAAGAAAAAGGAAAGCAAATGTGATAGGAAGGATGAGTAGGGGTAGTCCAGAGGTAATTCCAAATTGCAGTCAGGTAACGGTTCCAAAAGGAACAAGTCATCCCTGGTGAGACATGTAACCCCATGTAACTCTCATGCAATCCCTCTCCAGGCCTAAAACACTTTTTATCTCTCCTCTTTCTATAACAGTATGTTTTGAGGGAGAAGGAACTAACAGTAAATGTTACCCTTGTCCACCTTGTAGATAGGATCTGGAGAATCCTTAATGAACGACCTGCTTCGTGAAGGAGGTAGTGGGATCAAGTTCTCTAGCACATCAGTGAGCTAATGATGTAAAGTAGCGGTCACAGTGTAGGCCATCTAAAACTAGCTTATCAGCCTTTAGAATATCATCTAAAAAGCTCCCTTGTTCTCAGCCGTGCAAGCTAAGGCTTTGGGAAATGATGTATCAGCTACATGTCTACTCATCAAAACTTTGTGGTCCCCAGCGGAAAGAGGCTGTGCACTGTCTGTTCTGCATGCAGCCTGGTCCTTCCATGATCCCTCATCCATTCCCTTTCATCTATCATTGTGCATGGGAGCAGGGAGGCTCTTCGCGTCTCTGCCTGTGGCTTCTGTCACTTTTTCATTATTGCACGCTGTCAAAATGTTGTCTCTCCCCACACCTCCCTTTCGCCTGCCTCCCTTTGGAATTCCTGCTGCAGGATGAAAGCAATATCATCTTTCTTGGTCACTGAAAAGGCAGAAGGTTCATTCTGACATGTGCGTGGCCCATAGAGAGACTGAGATGGCACTGGGGATGAAGAGGAGAATATTTGAATGGAGAGAAGCCATCTGTTTTTCTGGCTAAAGCACAGCCTACATTCTCACAGGCCCTGGGAGGTGCACTCACCAAAAGAGCACCTAACTGCTGTCTTCCTTAGCCCAGCTGAATGCATCTGTGATCCAGTTTGGTACAATATTAACAGGCAACACGTAAATTTGCCTTACAGATAAAAATGCCCAGATCAGTGTTTTATCCTCCTGCAGATCTCCACTGACCGTAAAGCCATCCTGCCCTCTAGCTAAAGCCTTTCCTGGGAAGGCCGTGTTTGCACTGTGCAACGTTTAGAGCCAGGCCTTTATTTCCAGAGTCTAGTTTCCAAGGCAGAGACTCCTTCAGAGTAACTCAGACAGGAGGATCGGCTATGGAAACAGACTGATGTTGGCATTCAGTATTAGGACCACTGAAAGAAATTACAGGCTCTTTAGCCTTGTAATAGCAATGCTGCACATCTCGAGGAAAGCTGCTGCTTTTGGAAACAGCAGTGTTTCCAGCAGCTTCACAAATTAAGCAGATTTTGAGTGAGAATTTTTCTTTGCATCTGGCCCAAAATGAAACTTGTGTGTCACCTTTCGTGTGGGATCCCCACCACGCTGGGCAAGAGCTGTGCTGGTGAAGAACTTGTTAAGGATGCGCTCTCTACCATGACCTTTTCAATCTGGCCTTGTGCTTTCCTATTGGGAGGGGGGCTGCTGCTTGCTTTGTTGGTGTTTTCAGCAATTGTTTTTTAAAAAACTTGTATTCTCCATATTTAAATATGTTAACAGTGTGTGGCAATAGGTAGGGCTGAAATGCCATTACTATTGCACTGATTTTGCAAAGCACTTGAATATAGTAGATTTAGTAGTATTAAATTTTTGGCAGTGTTCCGCCACCAGGAGCTTTAATCCTAGAGAGGGATGCGTAATGGCTGGAGGTGGCTCCAGAGATGGCCAGAATTGTCCTGTTACTATTCTGGATTCCCCATGGCTTTCCATGCAAACCGCCTTCCTAACTCTCGTTTGAAGCTGAGGTCCATTCTGACATTCTGTAGTTGCTAAAATACTAGGTCTCTTTTCGTAAAAACTGAGCTGGCTAGGGCTACGACTCCCTGGTTGGATTGCAGCAAGTAGAATTCAGTTCTGACAACACGCATCTTTCCTGTTTCACCTGAATTCTCTCATCTTTGTTCCTTTTCTTACATTTTTATTTAATATTGTTAGGCCTGTCCCCTCCCATATCTGGGAGGTTGGTCCAGGGATCACTGTGATCTAAAGTTTTAAAATTCTCTTATTTTTCATTTCCTGGATGTTTTCAGCATGGTTCCAGGGATGCTATTGTCTAAGTGTTTCTGTAAAGGCCATAACATTATTATGGTTACTTCTTAGTTCCTCTAGTACTGTAGCAGCAAGTCCCAGAAAATACTGATATCCCAAAGATTTGCTGCTGCATTGGGCAAAGCAGAAGAACCCCATTTTGTGTAATGCTGCCATATGTGTCCCAGCAGTTCAGCTGCTCTGTGAATTATTAGTGTCCCACAGGGCAGGCTGGGGTGAGCAGCAAGCTCTGACCTCCTGACAGAAAAGATTGCTAGCAACTAGGGTGGCAGTGCAAAGCACAGCGCACAAAGTTGCGTTATGCAAGCACTGCCTACAGATAATTGATGAGGAGCAAGAAAATGGAGCCTCGTTGAACCTAAAATAAGAACTGAGTGGTTTTACAGAAGTTTTTTCCTGTTTCCTTGGCTGATATGTGAGTTTGCTTCAGTTATTTTGCATTCTTGGCATTTAAAGAGTCAGAAATTCTGTCTAATATCTTTGCTATTTGGGGAATCAAAGGTTTATCACTCTCCTTGAAAATAAGGATTAATGCAGTTGCTTCTACAGTGACAATTAAATCCTCTGTTTAATTCTGGGAGACAGCTGGTGATGCATGTGGCCGATACTTCAGATGTTAATGCCTTTGTCTCAGTTGCTGTTGTTGTTTTCACTTTCACTGGTATCTTGTATCCCAGGCCAGTTGCTTCTGAGGACATTAAAAAGACCCTTTTCTTACCTCAGAAATTCTTGGCCTTCTCATTCAATCCCTCTCTTACATCTCAAAATAACACAGACCTAATTCTCCTTGTGTTCAGCAGTCCCTACATCATGCAGCTCAGGTGACCTGATCCTTACCTAAGACCGAGAGTAAAAAAGCTGGTTTAAAACTGCTCAGCAGAGCAGGAACAGGCTGCTGGTTGTTGGGAGAATTCCTGCACCTTCTAGCAAACCAGTGTGTGAACTGGGCAGCAGTTAGGAAGAAGAGTGGCTTGTTAGTCTAAGGTTTTTAGGTACTGACTGATGCTTTTCTAAAACCTGTTCTGCACCAGGCCTTTTTACCATTTGCTGCTTCAGGCTGGTATTCTGGTATCCCCACTTTTGCCTGTGCTGTTAGTTTCTTGACAGATCATCTGTGCCCACCAAACTAGAGTAGCTTCTCGTGTGTGTCTTCTTATCCAATGTAAAGTAGTTAAATTAATTTCCATACAGTGACAGCGGATTAGCTGGTTTGCATTACCTTGCATTCCCCAATAATAAGCACTAACCACAGCTCAGCAGTCATGGCACAAGCACCCAAGCTATAGTACCTTATAGTGACTTGTGGGCTGCTGACATGGTATGGTCGCAGATCTTGAGGCTTTGAAATGACAGAGCGACAGCTTAGAAAATGGAGAGGGGGTGGATGTTTCTTTATTTCTTTGTTAACCTCTGTTTAAAACATAGCAAGCCTTTTCTGACTGTAGTTTTGAAAGAGCCACGTACACTTAACCCCCTCTAATCGTATTCAGAAATGCTGTTACGGTGACGGCCGATTGCTCGAACAAGATGATTTTCCTTTGGTTGCTTGCTCTTCTTTCAAAGCTCCAGGGTGATCTGCGAGTGTCAATACGAGAGTCTGAGCAGCCCGATTTTCCTAAGAATTCCTCCAGGTTTTTCTGGACAGAAACTGATGTCCTTTATTTAGGGCTTTGTGTTGCAATAGAAAAATGAAAACAAGAGTAGTCTGAGGATATTCTCTGGCAGCCAGTTAAATCACACTAGCCTGTATTGTCAACCCCCCGTCATGCAGCCAGAGAAGTTCACACTCTCTAATCACTTTATTGTGTTCAGCCTTCCACCTTTCGCTTAGACTTGACTCATTGGAGTACTTGTCAGCTGGCCTAGCTAGCTTGTCAGCTTATCTGCTGTGTCACTTTGACCACTCTTGACTCCCTTGCATGAATAACAACTGTTTAATTAGGATGTTGTAGAAAGCTGGACCTGGCTGCAGGTCTCTTAGAAGCATCACCACCTGTACTTGAGAAGAACAGCTACAGTGCCTGGTTTCCTAAAAGCTCATGTAACAGGAGCTAACTTTTCAAATAAGATTTTCGGGGGGAGTGAAGAAAACAATTTTTTATTCCCCTTTTCTTCTTCCTCCCTCCCTCCTCCTCCAGGATATCTAGTATTAAAATATTCAACTGTCTGTCTTATTTTTTAACATGTAATTTGTTAGGAAGTGAGTTTCCATTAAATTCTTGATAATTAGCATACTTGGACTTTGATAGACATTTTTCCTTTTTGCAACAATATTTTTTTCCTTGGGCTCATTATCTGCACGCAAGATCAGTCAGCTAGATCGCTGCCTATCAGGCATCTTTTCTTTGGCTCTTTTTTCAACCTCTTTGAGACCAACAAGTGTTGCAGTGAAATGCTGCACTGGATCTCAAATTTTAAATGGATCATGGGTAAAAGGAGTTAGGAAGGTTTTGTCTAGAACATGCTAAATACTTCTTACTTTCATAGTACCTGCTTTAAGAATATGCTTTTCCCAATTTCCTGTGTTAAAAAAAGGAGAGCAGGTGCTCAGACCTGAATCTGCTGCTGGTCAGCAGTGGGGTGTGCTGAGGGTGGCATTTAGAGACCCCTAGACCAATAGATTAGGAAATACCCTAAAAAGCTACTAGCAGGACATGTAGGAACTTTATGCCTAGCTCTAGCTCGGTTTATTGAGTTTGTCACTATCGCAGGCAATAGATCCAACTTTAAAAAAAAATATTCTTCCTCATGCAGTCTTTGAATAAATGGACTTTCGCGTTGCTGTTACAGTTGCTTCCTCTAAAGTCCTGGTTATAAATACACAGCCTCTTTTTCAGAGCTCACCGCCTAGGAAGCACATGGACGTGGCTGTATTAATGTAAAGATCTCTTCATGTTTGTTGCTGACCCACTGGTCTTTTCTCCTGTGGGGGCCTGTTGTGAAAGAGCTTTTGGAAGTGCAGACACCACTGCAGATTCTAAAGTAGTTCTGTCCAGCACCTTGTCACAATGTTAGAAAGACAACTGAGGCAAAAATCCAAGGCCTTACCCCAGCAACATCCATGGCAATGTCTAGTTTTACCCTAGGGTAATGCTGAAGTAGAGGATATATTAAATATGAGGTAGGAAAAAGTAGTGGAGAGGTAGCTAATCCCACTCAGCCATGGGATAGAGAGAGCTTTCTGCTATGAGAAGGGTATGAATCAATCACAGCTGCCTGCAATCGGCCGTCTGCTCACATTAACTTCAAAGGGGTTCTTAGCAGTTTGCGGTCCTCTCAGGCATACTAATACCTTCCAGGAGAAGAGAGGAGAGGAAGGGATACTCAGAGCGGGCAAACTGGGTTGACCATTTGACAGTTAGTGAAAGGAGATTAAGGGAAAAGTGAGAATCGTCATGGTTCTGCCTAAGTATATCCCCCAGTGAAGAAACCTGGCGGCTCCTTCTAGGGGCTCCTACAGTAAGGCTGTGGAAACATGGCCAGCAAATGGCATTAAAAACCCTCCTAAAAGTCTTACTTTACCAGACTTTTTTGTGCAAATACTGTGGTCACAGTGCCTGATGTGAGATCCTGTGCAGCTCCTGCTTTGAAACCAGGACAGAGAAATGGCATATGGAAAGCAAGGGAGAGTCTCTGCCTGGCCTGCTTTGCATCCCTTCGATCTGGAGTGCAGATGGAAGAGTGAGCCAGCTCTTTGGACTTTCCTGGCCCCAAGCAGCACGTCTGTTGATGGGCCTCAGGTGCCCTATTTGCAACTGATTTGAATCTTGTGCACTTCAAAGGCACCGCTGCAAAAGATAATCCCTTGCTATGCCTCGGCGCATGACTACTGGCAGGCTCACTTGAGAAGAGAGGGGGCAAACTTAGAAAATAATACCAGTGCATTTGGGGGTTTATCCTTCTTTCACAAACCCAAACCCTGCTCCTACCCCTGCCCTAGTTAGTAAAATGTATGTCAAGAGAAAGCAAACATATGAAAACCAATCCAGGAGTTGTCTGTAAACTAAAGAACAAATGCTCGCGCTGTGATGTGACCAGGATACCAGTGCTTGCCTGCCTTTGGGAGCATCGTGCTTCAGGATGTGGAGAAGAAGGCAGGTTAACAGCTCATGCCACCAAGCTGCTCTCTTCCCATGCAAACGCTGGTGCAGGACTGCGCATGAGGCGGTCAGGCTGCAGGTGCAGGTAGGTGAGCAGCGTACGAGCACGCGGCGGAATGGGCAGCCCAGGAGAAGAGCAAGTAGCTGTGCGTGCCCTGGACACGGGCGTACAGCCCAGGGCAGCAGGCCAAGGCCACGCACTGCCTTGTCCTCCTGCCGGAGGAGGGGACTCTGTCCTGCTTTCCAAGCTGCTGCGCACCGAGTGGCCGCTTTTAATAGAGTGTGCGCAAAAAAAGGTTCTGGGCAATTGAATTAGGATTGCGTTATTAGTCCATCTGTGCAATATGCTGTGTTTATTGACAATCTGGTTAGAGTGGCCGGAGCTTATTAAAGATAAAATGTTTCCTACCGTTGGATCTGGGGAGTTGTCCAGCTGTTCTCAGGAAGCGCTGCTGGAGAAAGGACTAGCAGGGCGCCGTGGGTGAACCACATGTCCTGTGGCAGCAGCCTTATGCGGTGCTTGGGACGGGAAACACATCGCTGTGGGCGATGCCTGAGCCCGCCGAGCAGGTACAGCGACGAGTTGTGTGACATCGGTGCTGCTTTTGGAGACAGCACGTTGCATAGTGCTGCCTGTAGGGCAGAAAAATGGCTGGAATCATAACTCTTTACCAAAACCATGATTGTCCTTCAGATTTGTCTTCCCTAGAGTCCCTTATGTTAGAGCGTGGCTATCAGTGCACTCTCATTTTCCTCACCAGCATCAGATATAGCAAATTTTTTGTATATCATGGCTATCTGTAGTGGTCTAATCATGTGTCTGTCAATAATTCTGATGTGTCATTTTCAGCATTGATTCCCATTAGATGAACTTGATTGCTGCACCTTACAGGGCAACACAAGATGTCTTTATTTTTCTTTGCTATCTGTATCTCTGTTTTTAGTGAAAATCCCATGCAGAGAGAAGCAGCACTGATGGTTTAAGAGGGTATGGAGAATAAATGCTGAAAAGCCAAATATGTTTAATGTGACCACAGAGCAATTTATAAGACACTCAGTTACCCTATTCAGAGCCTGATAGTAACAGGTAGAGATGGTTTAGGATGATCTAAAGAGGGTTCGATTTGAGAAAAGGATCGAGTATCAGAATTTTTTGTGACAAGGGTTTATAAAACCATCTCTATCCTTTTTCTTGTACAAAACGTAAAGTGGGATTAATGTGTGGAACAGCACTGCATAACATAGAGGTGTGTTTGACCCTTGTAGATTTTGTATTGTTGGTGAACTTGTTAGATTTGTGAAGCTAATCCTGTTGCTTGAAAGTCAGGCTTAAAGGCTATACCTTGAGTATTGCAAGAGAGCTTATTGCAGCTAATCATTTTAAAATGAATCAGAAGGAACAAGACCCAAACTCTCACCTGACCTCAGTGAGCAACTTGAAAAAGCCCAAATTTTAAGCCATATGGTTTGTACTGGCCTGGAGGGCAATGTGAACCTTGAAGGGCTGCTATCTGCAGTTACCTGGCAGTGGCTAAAAGCAACACAGCATGAAGAGAGCACAGTAAGGTTGCATAAAAATTTGCTATTTTTAAGAGCATGTGCATTACCATAGTGTGCCAGTCCTGCACAGGAGCTCTCTTCATTGACAGCTGAGAAACTCTAAAATTCAGTCCATGTGAAAATGAACAACACAGGCTAGAGACAGTCTGCATTTCTAGAGATCAAACCTGAAAAAGCCAAGGATCACATAAAATGTCTGCATCATATATTCATGCTTTTCATCTGGAAGAAGGAAAATTTTAATAAATGAAAGCTAGGACTAGGAAATCCAATCCGTCCAGTTACTACAGAGAGAGAGAAGACTGTGGAATATCAATACACTTTGAAATCGGTATTCCCATAGACCCTGGTGTATTTGTGATGATTTGCAAGTAACCTGACAGTGCATGAAATAATTGTCTTTGTAGATACGAAACAACATTGACATCCGCTTTGAAATTTAAATGAAAGAAACACAGTAGAATTCTTTTAGATGCATAACCTTGGTGTGCTGACTTATTTATTTTTTCTTTATAATAGGTTAATTACTTGAACAAGTATTAGTTAAAGAGGTTTCCATCTTATTATAAAGCAGAAAGACTCTGTGTTCTTGAACAGTTACAGTAAAATGCTCCCCAGTTTGTGTATAAAATATGACCAAAAAAAAAAAGTGATTTAATTGCTTGGATGTAAATAATTGCTATTCAGGAGAAGCTTTGCTTGGCCTGTCCTGTTGCCACTGTGTAATGCAAATTACAAAACAAACAGCAATAAAGAACGGGCTCCTTTGGTTATTGGTGTGTACGGTGTCAGCGGTGCATGCACCGCAGCTCTGATAGCTGGGCAGAAGCTCCGTTTCTGTGCAGTGTCTTTAATGCCGTTTGTCAGCCGTGAACAGTTGTGTCTGAGGAGAAGCGATCAGCCAGTAGGTCTGCCCTTTTCAGCATCTCAGCTTTGCTGCTGTGTGGCACCTGCAGCTGAGCAGGGAGTTACTCAATATTAATAGGTTTATTTTATCAGGTAAAATGTTTGTTAAAGAGAATTCTCTAGCACATGATAAAATTTTATTCAAAGCTATGAAGTGATGATAGAATTTGATGATCCTTCTAACACATTCAGTAGGAAACCATTTTACATCTCCAAAGATGACTATTGCTGCCCTAATTATAAATTATTGTACTCTAAATAGTTGTACTTAATCTGGTCTAATCTCAGTATCAATACTTACTTTATCAGTCTTGTCAGGTGGCATTCACGAGGGGGGCATTCAATTTCATGCCATTTTAAGCAATTTCACTGGCAAAGCGCAGAGATTTGCAATGTGTTTAAGTGAAAAATGGAAATTCTTGGTAAAAACTTGTTAAAATCTCATTTGAGTTAGCATATAGTCCTCTGTGGGACACGCATCTCTGTATAATTCCTGTCCTCTCTCTAGCAGCATCCTTCAGCTCCGTTCTCCACATCACTCTGTAGAAATGCTTTGGGTTTAGTTTTACATTCAACACCCCACTTGCTGCATTCGGTAATGAAAGTAAATTCACAGTATAAAATACACAGAATGTCAAGGCAAACTCTGCTGCCTGGTGAGCACTAGTTGTTAGCCAGAGCTAATGAAGAATGTGCTGTGTTGTAGGTACTTTAAAATCTGTTATTTTCCAGAAATACAGCACAACAGTTGCACAGTCAGTGTAATCTTTGGTGGGGGGGAGGACTGGTTGCATTGCCATCTGTGGCTTCACATGGGTCAGGATGTGCACAGAATCCAAGTGCTGTCTGGGGAAAACATTTTCAAGTCCTGACAGCAGTATATGCGTGAGCACATGTGCAAGGAAATAAATTTGCTCATATGCTATAAAATGTGGCAGGTTCCTACTGTAGCCTGGAAGAGTGTGCTCTAGTAGGAAACTGTGCAGTGCAGAGAGACTTTTTTTCCTATGATCTCCAATTAAGGTAATCTGCACATTATGCTTTTATCCTTGAGAGAGTTTTACCATAGCTGTGGCAACCATACTGCCCAGCTGGTGTTTTCCACCATATAAATGTGAGGATTGCATGTGAGCCAGGGAGGAATTTTTGTTTACCAGGGCTTCTTACCTTCTCTTCCTTATTTTTCTTTCTTCCCTGCAGCACAAGGGAATAAATCGATAATAAGTGAGAAAATACCGCTTAGGTTTATTGTTTAATTCCCTCAGTGCTTGATTTGTAGAGAACATAGGTCTTGTTTAAAGCAGTCCCCAAGCAACAATCTGTCTGTAATTCATGCTTCTTTTCTTTCCAAGTCATCACAGGAAGCCTCAGGTCTTCACAGAGATGAGTCTTTCCGAGGTTGAGAATAGATCCTTGTTGCTCTTGTGTAATCAGGACATTTTCTCATCCTGGACAATATACACCTCCTGGTAATGGGAGTGTGAATTCCAACAAAATCACATTTAGTCTAAAGTGGGTCTTTTTGACCAGATTTTTCCAAAGTTCTTAGCATTAGGGTAATATTCAACTCCTATTGAGAGTCTGTCTGTGGCTCTTTAGTCTATTTCAGTGAGAAATAAATTATTTTGAAAATCTGGCCCCTGTTTGTGCTTGGTAAGTGTTTCTGAAAATACGGCACTTTCTGTCTAAACCTGGCAGGGAGAACATACTTCAGACATTGCTGTGCAGACATCTCATTTCACGTCTTGCTGCAGAAATCACTGAAATCAGGAGAGACAGGAATGCAGCTGGCAATTTGCGCTAGCCAGTCTTTTTAGCTCTCTGGACCTTGATGAAAGCACCACCTCAATTTGGTAATACTAACAGCTAAGCTGGTTTCATTATTGCTTGCACAGAGTTTTGTGTAAAAGAGACCAGGAAAAAAGCTGGAATCATAACTAAGAACTAAAAGAGGAAGGCAGAGAGCAGGAAATGGACTTGTCATGTCCCATCATGTGCAAGCGTGTTGTAGTCTGCAGTTGTTTGGCACTGAGCATTCCCTTTCCGTGGATCCATTGGCCTCGCCTGTGGCACCCCTCTCTGTCCCCGGTGTGTGCTGCTCCGGAGCGGACGGTGCTGCCGGTGGCGGATGGCCCTGCCGGGCAGCTTTGGCCGTGCGTGCTGGCCCACCCAGGGCCCCGTGCATGGCGCCAACGCTTGTTATGTTGGTGACCCTTAATTCTGCAGGGGTTGGAGGTTAGTGCACTGACTTAGGATACCAATTTGCCTTCTTCAGTGGTACTGTTTCAAAATACCTTCTGCATTTCAGGGAGTGCGTTGAATTCAGTACATTTAAGTAATTTCAATATGATTTTAGGTTCTGTAAGGTAAATTTGTTGCTGGGATAAAATATGCTCAAGTATTTCAGAAAGAAGGATTTGTTTGAGCTGGTGTTTATTGTGGGAAGATTAGTGGGGCCACTGATCCCATTAATTTGTTATTGAACCTTAACTTCCTATAATGGGTCAGACATCCCTACTTTTTGCTTCAGGGCAAGTTTACTCAGTGAACAAATTCCCATCTTGTTGTATAATATCCTTCTCCAGGAAAGTTCCATTCATCTTTAGCATCTGTTTTTAATAGGTCCCTGCTTTCTATCCAGTCCTGCATCTGTGTAACTTGAGCTGTTCAGCAGGTTACACAACGGCACATCCAGAGACCTGATAGCTCCCCAGGTCTCAGGGCTGGAATGTAACCGTGAGCACACTCGTGTTTGCTGTGTCACGTATAATACCAACTTCAAGCTGAACCCGCCCTGAGTCTGAGCTTTTCTCATACATATGTACACACAGATACGCATGAAATGTTTTACAGAGTACTCAAAACATTTTAAACCTACCTTCAGTTAAGGCAGACACAAGAGAGTTACTGTTACTCTAAAAGTCTCTGTGTTGTCTAATGTACAAAACTCAAACTCAGTCTGAGGCATGCATGGAGATGCAGTTTAGCTCAACCTACAGTGAGAGCAGAGTGAGCTGCGTTTGTTACAGTCAAAGCATCTGTGCTGACAGTAGCTCATTAAACTGTACCGACATAATTGGAAGTGTGAGCCTTTAAAGCTTGTGATTCTGGCAAAATGCTCACTGTTCACGTGAGGTATTTCTGATTCAATCTTACTGCAACAGAGCTGTTTGCTTCTCGATAATGCATCTATTCACCTTTCTGGTTTTTGCATCCTTCTGCATCAAGCAGAGACTGCCAGCCTTCCCTTACCACAGAAGCTCCTCAGCAGAGCTCTCCAGACAGCCCTGGAAAGTCCTGCATGCTGCAACAAGGCTGCGTCAATTAGCATGGCTTTCCCTCAGGTATGTGCTGTTGCCATTGGCAGTTACTTGGTCTGTATGTGTTTTCCAGCAGTCAGGGTGCCAGCCAGACTTCTTGTGAGCTGGTCAGCACTCCTGGCCTTTTTCAGATCTGGTCACAGTATTCCCAAGCCTGGGGGCATAGTCTCATCCTCTGTGCCACAGAGGAGGGAGTGAAGAAGTAAACAGACTTTCTCATTTTGAAAGCATTCTGATAATTCATCTCCAATCCCCAGGCAAACAATTGTCCTTCCTTGACATTTTTTCACCTTCAGGAACTCACAGGTGTTGAGTGGTGAGCCTGATTTCAGTCCATTAAGCACCTGCAGGAAGCTGCCCTGTTGTCTGAGCTCTCAGTTCTTTGTCCTTTCTGAAGGCACAGAGATTTCCTGTACCATCCTGACCAAAGCAAGGGTGCAGTCCTACCAAAGCACATGCTGTACAACGGGCAAGTGCAACATCCTACCTCAGTGATAGGCTTTTCCAGGTTTTCTAGAGAAAAGCAAAACGTGCCTTTATTCACGTTCCCCAGCATATTTATACAAGACCTTTACGAGACCTTTTGCATGTACCATCTGTACAACCTACCAGCTCGCTGTGTCCCCTTGATACTCTTCCTGTCTGCCATGCCCTGAAGGCATGTGATGCTGAAACTGTGCTCAGCAGCTCATGCTGTCTTCTGTGCGCTGTGGTTTATAAACTGCTGCTGTCCCATCACACAAGGTGCCTTATGTCTCAACTCTCTTCGCATCAGTCATAAGCATTATGTGCCATGTGGGAAGCACTGCCTTCCTCATCTGGTTGTATGGGTCGGTCTTTGCTGTACTATTTGCACTCCTAAAGGCCCTGGATTTATTTTGGTTCTAAAAAGTTGTTTCTAGCAATCTCCAAGTTCATGTTTTCCAGTGGGATTATTAAGGGATGTTATTTATCTATAAATATATAGTAAGTCTGAGAAAGATATACTTCACTGAAAGCCTGTTGACTGTAACTTAAAAGGCTTTGTTTTAAGGCTCCTATTTTAGTCTCTGTATGCTTTTTATCTCTTACAGTACACAGACAGTTTCTTCTGATGCCCTCTGTTTTGAGGAAAATCTGTCATTGAACTTTTGATTTCCAATCCTTTCCTATGTCTTTTATTTTGGATCTTGTAATTTTCAAGGATTTCATTAGCCACTTATGAACACTGCTTTTAGCTAGAAACTCCTCTACTTCATAAGCCTTTGTAAAATCTTTTGAAGCCTAGTATTATGTTGGCTCTTAAAAGAGCTCCATTTGGCACTTGAACCAAAAATATTAGTCTGCATCTTCCCTTCAACTCTTTGGACAAAAATTATTTTCAGGATTTTTCCAGGAGCCATGTAGCTTTCTGTTATTTCAGTTAGCAGGCTTTTTCTCTCATACCTGTAATTTTGGACTTATCTCTCTCTTGCTCTTCTTTCCCAGGGAATTTTTGTTGCATACCTCACGTCCAGGTCTCTGAAATATGGGCAAAAAAAGAGAAGGTGCTCCTAGATGGGAGCCTGCCTTCACACGGTCTAGTAGTTCTTCACACTGTCTATTTCTTGTGCCCTTTAGCTGGGATCTACATTTCCTAAGCAAGTGTAGTTGCAGGACCAAATTTTCTAGTGTCTTTGTTCTCCGTTTAGGATCTGGTGCTCTTGTGTAGCTTCCTGGAGCTGCTTGTCCTCCCCAGAAGCTGTGCTGCTTTCACTAATACTGCTTAACTGCAGATAAATAATGATCTTCTGAGCACTGTGCTTCTTATTAAATATTTATATTACAGTAGCACATAAGGGCTCTAATTGGGA
The DNA here is from genome assembly GCA_034781795.1 of Crypturellus tataupa. Lineage (NCBI taxonomy): Eukaryota > Metazoa > Chordata > Aves > Tinamiformes > Tinamidae > Crypturellus > Crypturellus tataupa. The sequence continues at coordinate 5,178,150 of JAWLRI010000563.1, forward strand.
TCTAATTGTGCTGATTTATTCAGATCAGTTCTGAGACCTTTGCTGCCACTAACTGTAGCTAGCTACCCTTCTGCATGTCCTTGTCCTTCACTGTCATTTTCCCTGGTCAGGTCAGTACATGAAACCAATCCCTGATTCCCTGATGTGGAAATGGAATGGCCAAACCCACAGCGTGCTGACAGATCTGTGCAATTGTTCTCCATTCATCCCTTCTCTGATTTGTTCTTGGATTTTATAAAAAGAAAGGGATAGGGCCAGTCTCTCTTCTGAATTCCTCTGCAAATTTTTGCTGCCATCGGTGTATCTCTTGTATTTCTGTTGATTATAAAGATGATCAGGCAGCCCAGGTGGGCAACTGCTTTCTTCCCTTGCACACAATGCAAATTGCTTCTCAGCATAAACTACATAGTTCAGCTGGTGTCAATGCCTTATACATGTTAAAAAATCATAATATCTTTCCCATTTAAAAAAAAAAAATCTTCTTTAAACCTGGCAGCCCTGTATGGTCTGAAGATGTTTTGCAGTTATGTACAGGTAGGATTATGGCTTATGCGTTAGGAGAGAGGATTTTTTTTTTTCTTTACAGCAACATCCTGGTTGATGTTTTTTCCTCTGCTCCTCCTGACTCTGCAGAAGGTGAAGATATAAACCTCTCTATGAAAAGTAAATGCCACAAGCCCTGTTGAAAGCAGCAAACTAACATCACTGTTTCTCTGACACAGACGTAGGCTTCCAAATGAAGCTGTGCAAGATGTCTGTCCTTGCACCCTCCACTCTTCTGTCAGGCACTGTTCTACCAGCTCAAGTTTTCATTGTGTTAATGGTGGCTCTGGTCTGGGAGAAAGCGAATTTCAGATCCACAGACTGACATATGCTTTTATTGGTAGCCCCTTCCCACTTTAGGATTTCTTTAAACTCTAAAGTCTCGTTGTCATTGCAAATCTATCTATCTTAGACAGCAAGTCACTCTAAGGCAAAGCAGTAGAAATTCTCAACCTGAACTGCTCTCAAATCCCCCTTACACAGACAGGGACACTGCAAGATGTGCTTTGCTCTGACTCGCCGGATGACTGAGAATGGAGCTTTGTTGACAAGCCATAGACCAGTTGTTTATTTTAAGAAAGTGGGACAGAATACAGTAGTATGTTACAGAGCAAAGCCACCTAGCAGAAGTAATGAAGGCATTTCAGTTATAACACAGTTGTTTTTAACATTGCCTTTTTTCTTTTTTTGTCTTCATCATAGCTGGAAGTCACTATTTGCACCATGCTGAAGGCTGGAATCTTTTGTTCGTATCCTCATGTCTTGTAAGCGCCAGACAGCATAAAGGACAAGTGAGCTTTGAAATAACAGATTCTTATAGGCCTAGCGATTTCTTTTGCACAAGCATATAATCCACTGTACAATGCTATTTCTGTATATCAAGGAAGCCTTAAGGGCTAAAAATTATTTGGCTCCCAGTCACAGCTCAGTAAGTTCCATTTTGTAGAAAAGACTGCTGAGATGTCAGATGGCACCAGGGAGTCTCAGCAAAGGAACTAAGAGAAAGTTTTAGGAATTTAGGAAGTTTCTATATAGATTATAGTGTAGATGTTTCTGTCTGGATGTATAATGTAAAACTGCTGGTATGAGGAAAAGGTGGTATGAGGAAAAACAGAGTATGGATGTTCCAAAATTAGAAAAGGGAGGGAAAAAAAGGGAAAAAGAACACAAAATAGTAGACTTGGTGCAACAATGAATATCTCCACAATTTACATAGTTGGTATGGAAAGGGGAAATTATGGACATGAGAAAAAAGTGAGCAGTACGAAACTAAACTTGCAGCAGTTCAGTCTGGGAAAACTTCTGGTATGATTTAGTGACTGGTAGATAATCAACAAGGGAGATACAGAGAAAGACAGTCTAAAAAAAATCCCCAATAGCAAGGAAAAAAAGAGTCAGTAGCTATGGAGGCCATGCAGAAGAGTACAATGACAGACTCAGATGCCTGAAATGAGAATTCTCCATCTAGAATGAGAATTTAATGAAATCTCTGACAAGACCCTGAAATTGCCCATGAGGTCCGCTCAGATCAGGGCACGGCCATAAGTGTCTGCCCTGTGCTGCATCTTGCTTTCTGTGGGTGTGCAGAGTCTGTCTGGGTAATCCCAAAGCAGAGATCTGGTTTGTTCTGAGCAGCAGCACTTTTCACATAGCTCTGTTTAGTGCTATGGGGGATCCAAGCCTGGCAGGGTGTAGTTCTGGGGTCCTGCTTTTAGCCTGTCTAAACCTGGGAAACCTTTATGGTTCCCCATAAAGCCGCTATTCACACCCATGCTAACCCAACATTCAGGTCTGCAGAAGTCAGTGGGACTGCAGAGGCTAGTTAGTCAAGCAATAGTCCCAAGTATGATGGGAGGAGAGTTTCATCTCCTAATGGAAGCTGGAGAGCCTGTCGTTTCCTTTCTAAAGATTCATTATTGGTCAGGGTTGAGATAAGCTTGTGTTCTGGCTGCTATCAGGTTCATGTCCTCATATACCTTACTCCTGAAGACTTTCATGCCAGCTTTGCAAAGTTAAACAGTTCTGCTTTGTTACTGTGAACTGAAGTACATTGTTCATCGAAAGAACCAGCCTAAAATGCACAGAGTGCTATTGCTGCCGATGGGTTTTATCCTTGTTGTGCAGGAATCAAAGAATGAGACGAAAATTCTGTCCTCCACATGTCTCTAGTGAGACTGCCAAGAAAAAGGCACCCAATTAGCATCTGCAGCATTCAGATTTTTATTGTGCAGACTCTCGCCTAATGAGGAACCGGTCTGAATCTGGCCTCATTTCACAGAGAGCCCATTGCAGCAACCTGAAGTTTTATACCCACTTCCTTTTTCCTGATCCGTCCAGTTCCCTGGTGCCCATCATTTTATATAGAGAAGCTGTTAACGGTAGTAATGTGAACGTGAGCCAAAGGCACTTGTGCGACAAGGATCCAGTGGAGCAAGACCGCCGTACCGCTTAAAAAGGGGGGGAAAGGAAGTGTTCTTCCTCCTCACCATGTCTTTTCTAGGCTGCCACCTTCTGTCCCCTGTGTACAGTATCTGCTGTCTGTGTGAATGTAATTTAGTGGCAATTAAGGAGTGAGTGGGAGCCATAAGCTCATTTCATTTAGAACCTGGAAATGGGCTCCTGGGAGTCCGGAGAGGGGAGCGGCAGCTTTCGCGGCACAAAAGCTTCTCCACCCCACTGCTGTAATTCTAACCACCCAGCTCCAGATCTCCAGATTCAATGCCAGCTCAGATTTACAGAGCATTAAGCGACTGAATTAAATCCTCAGCATTCACTTGGCGTCAGCCTGACTGAGGAAAGGATTTCACGGGCTGGGGTGCTCTACAAGGCCATAATTTATAACATTATGCAGAAGCTGCTCCTCCGAGTTTTATTTTGACTTGCTGCAATTTCTTTTTATTAAGGGCCCAATAGTATTTGCTGTTTTTCTGTTTACTTTGATGTGGGAGTTTTAGATTAAATCTAAATAAATAAATGAGGTTTAAAATTAAATTAAGTTTCATTTGCATGCTTTGGGGAGTGAAGTGCATCTTTCTTTCACCATATAAAACCTAACAGACCCATTACCCATCACAGAGCCCAAAGTTGCTCATGAGAAAAATGACATTTCCCTTTGCGTAAGAAATACTTAAAAGTCCCAAGAATAGATTTATAAGAATATTTTAACCTTTTCTTTGATCCTTGAAATGTCATTGTTCTGTAGGCTACATTGCAGAATGTGACCTTTTATCGGAACCATGGGATGGATCTGATCTTTGGAAGGCGTTTTAGAGATAATGCATTTTAGAGGGTGCAAAGAATGTTCACTCTCAGAAAGGAGCTGAAAATGGTGTTCTTCTGTGGATATTTGTTATTTGTGGAGTGTATTAAAGACAAAAGGATTGTGTGTAGTGAGATTTGTACTCGAGAAATGGCAATGAAGAAAATGATAGGAAAACATTGTGACTTCTTTTGTTTTAACATGCAACAGCTTTATTTTCATTATGTTTAAAAGAACAATTTAAGTAGTAGAAATTGTTCACATGGGAGTTGCTTGCAAATGAAGATGTTTGAAATGTAACAGCTTTCCATAAGCACTAGCTGTTAGCTTTCCAGATGGAGTACACGCTGACTTCTTGACTGGTAAAATACAAAGCTGAGCAGCTTCGAGAGAAAGGGGCACACTTGAAAGAGCTTGACCTTGTCTGTGAGTTGTGTTTTCTCTGCTAGTGACCCTTCTCGCACCTCGTCTCTCTAGAGTCCTTCAGAACGGTCCTCACGCCAAGTGTGCTCCATGCCGCCTACAGCAGGAGCTTCCAGGCAAGAGATCTTGGTGCGAAAACATCTGACCTGTCTTGATGTGTTGGTGATGACTGTGGAAAACTGGTGAAACTAGCAACTGTGAGGGCCGTAGCATGCTCTGTGCTTTGCTGGTAACTGTTGTAAACCGTTTCTAAAGGACAGATGCTGGAGCGGCAGTCACCAAAGCTTGTTGGGATGCAGCTAATTCTGTAGCTCTTGCATGTGCAGAGCGACCTGTTGTTGTTGGCACAACATGTCAGATTTTGCCCTGAATATAAGAGGTGGAGTTTCTGCCACAACAGAGCTTGCAGCATGAGCACGGGGAAACCTCGTCAGGGAGGGTGGAGTGAGGAAAATAATAGGTGGGGGAACAAAGGCATTAGCTTGGCTTGCATCTTGTTGGTTATTTTTCAAGCCAGTTTGCAAGCCACAGTCAGTTGGTCTGCAGCGATAGCCAGACTTAACTTTGGAGGCTTTCATGTGTCAGTGGTGTTTCCCACTTACCTGCTGCAGGATTCTTCGCTAATACATCCCTAAAGCTTCTAGCAATCTGCCTGTGCCAAAGATTACATCTGAACCATCATGTTTAATAGCCAGTGATAGACCTGTTCACCAAGAATTTATCTAATCACTTTTGGAAGCATTTGTACTTTTGACCTCCAGAAAAGTCTGTGGCAGTTTAATTCCACAATTCAAGTATGTGTTGTGTGAAAAATTGTTCCTTTCGTTTGTTTTAAACCTGCTGCCTGATCATTTTCCTAGCTGCCAGTTAGTTCCTGTGATATAAGAAACAATGAATAAACATTCCCTATTCCAGTTCTGTATACCAGACATGATTTTGTAGCTTTTTGTGAAATTTCTCTTCAGTCATATCTTCTCCAAGCTGGAGAGACTTAAACTATTTTTTTTCTCATCTGGAAGGCGCTTTATCCTTCCCAGACAGTAGCATCTCAACATTGTTGTCAACCCTTTTATTATTTTCTCTGGTTCTGTTATGTTGTTTTCAAAGTGGGAAAAAACAAAACTGCATGTAGCATTCTAGGTGTGTACTGTCCATATATATAATAGCATGTTTAAGATTTCTTAATTCATTCTTGTTCGTATTTCATGATAGTGTATCCTTGGTTTAATTTCACAAAAGCAGAATACAGAGAGATGTAACTGAAAAGCAGTGTTCTAGGAGAATCCAGTGGAGTCGGGAGAAGCTGTGTTTCCGAGAATTGAAGATTTGGAGCTCAAATCATGATTTATCATTTTCTTTCCTATGGTCTCCATCCATCATCCTTCATTTCACATTCTAATGCTTTCATTTTTTCAGTGTCATGAATTGCTCATCTAGAAAACTTCCTAATGAAAAATGTCAGAAATGTAGGTATATTCTTCTTCTCTGTTCCTTAGAGAAATTAACTCCTGAATACCTCCTGTTTCTGAGCTGTTTGTTTTTATTTAGGATGCTGTTCTTGCAAAGAGTTGCTGTTTTATAGAACCAAGTTGCTCAAAGAGAGAAGGCCAAGTACTAGATTTACCTCATCTTAGGAGTTTAGTCTTCAATATGGACGCCTTCTGGATGATATACTCCTTTTATATGTGATTCTTGGAAGGGTGTTGACCTTAATAAGCTTGTGATACATTTGTAAGTGCAGCATTTCCCACTCAAAAAATATAAATGGACAAGTATTTTGGTGGAATATAGTAGATCCAGTCTGGTATTAATGAAGTGATGATGTGTGTCTGAAAAGCTTCTCTTGTCTGATTGGACTGACAAAAATGATGTCAAGTGTCTAACATGCTGAAAATCACAGTGCAAGCCCCATCTTTTTCATGAAGATCAATTTCCACCTCTTTCAAGAGGTAGTAAGCAGGAATTATAAAACAAAAAATACATTCCCAAATTATTTTGTGAACATATTGCATGTTCACAAATTCTCATTTGAGAGTCAGTTTGTCATTTGTCATTTAGAGAGTTTCAGAGCACTCAAGCACTGCCAACCCTCCTACCCCAAAACAGTAATATTTAAGTTGGATATTCAAGGAATGTGAGTTTTGAATGGTGTATTGAATTGCTAAATTCAGAATTTGTAATTTTTTTTCATTTTGCAAAGTGTATCCCTGTCCAAACCCCTTTTTTTTTTTTTATCTCCCACTTCCTTTACCCTCAAGTTCCATGTGCTTCTGTCTATCTGATAACTGTTATTACCTGAACAACTGTTCCCAGATGAGGAAAAAATGATCCCAAGGAGTGTCTCTTCCAGAAGGTTTTCTGATTATTGGGCCCTTGCTGAGAAATTTGACTGGGAGGAGATAGCTGTGTGAGGAGCAGCTCAAGGACTGCACAGCTGTAGCAGTCTGAGAAAATTCCAGCCAACAGAAAGCAAAGCTGCTCGGAAAAGCAAATCCAAGATGTAGTATCTTGGATAATTATTGGGTTATGTTCAGTCCCAGGGCTCTTGCAAGAAGGAATGGTTCAGTTCCACTGCTTCTGAAAAACATGGGTTTCTTTTTCTATTCTTTGTGCTACCTGCTTCCCTTCCACAGTACTTTCCATGATGCTCTGGTTTCTCCATTCCTATTCACTAACCAACCACTGTTCCTTACTGCACCCTCCTCCTGCCCACAGTGGCTCTAGAGATGCAAAGTCACAGGGCAAATTAGCCAGTCTTCTGCAAGGACAGTTTTAAACTCAACACCCCTCTACAGGGACACAATTTTAAGCTCACCACCTTGGCACAGTGTTTGCATGTAGGAGAGTTTGGACTAGAATTGCAGAACAAGCACAGTCTGTGGAGAGCATTCACAACTACTTTACAAGTAGATCTGTAATTTTTGCAGCCAGCTTCCTGACAACTTGCACTTGAAGAGGAAGGAGGAAAACTAGATATATCAAATTATGGGCTGAAAATTGTTTGCTCAGATCTATTTGAGACTTTGCTGTCACCCAGTGCAAAGACATGGCACCTGGCCGGGAAGCCTAACAGCAGGACTGCAGTGTGTTTTTAGTCCCCAATGGTATAATGACACTTGCAGTGCTGACAGAAGAGCTGATGGCTGCGTAAGGAGACCCCTGAACCTGTTGTCACCTTGATTACTCTGCTCATAATACTCTTCCCCTCTTAGCCCTTGTCTGCTTTGAGGTTCTCAGAACAACAGTCTTTGCAGGTGTTTAGAAAGTGTTTTGACACACAGACCTGTATGTGCTGATGCAGAGCATAACACAGTGCTGTGATGCATGTGCTGGACCTCATCACCATATTCACCTCATGTAGTCCAAATGACTATCTCTGCTCTTGTTCTTGTTCTATTCCCCTTCCCCTTCTATATTGACAGCGATGTGTGAGTTAGGCTTTAGCAGTGCATCTGAAGTCGCGAACAGGGGCTCTCTGGAATTGCAGCCTTCACAAAAGACAACAAACAGTGGAGGCCACAGTATTTCAGTGTGCACTAGCGCTGTTGCAAGTGAATCATTAAAACAGATACTGAGCTGTAGCATTAATGTTGTGTTTTCTCTGGTGTCAGTAGCACGGGAATGCAGAATTGATGTGCTCTGAGCTGTGGTCACGGGTGCTATCTGCTCACTTTAATGCAGGGACTGTAATAGCTGTTGTTTCTTGCAGATCTCATACCTGGTACATACCTCTTCTTCTAGGTTGGCTGTCTGCATCTGTGTCTCGTTCAGGTATGCTTCTCCTCCTTGACTCTGAGCTCTTTTGGATCTTAGCAGAACCATATGGAGCTTTTGCCACCATGTTATAAAGTCTGTGCTACGACATGTCAGACAAACATCTCAGATACAGATGCCCAGCAGGCGTGTGCAGACAGCCCATGCCACAGGAGTTTTGCTGGTCTTATTTTGAAGTGATTGTCACCTGCGCTTCACCAAGTTGGGCTCCAAGGCTGTAACAGTATAAGGAAACTTATTAGGGAAACTAGTACCTAAGAAGAAAAGATTTGCAAAGAAGCAAATTTATAAGAAGCAAACTTATTATGCTAGGGGGAAAAATGTGTCTGGCACAGGTGTTGCTGAAGCTTAAGGACAGGTAGTTCTAGAAACTTGTGGTTTTTGGTAGTTCAAGTTAGGTTTGTCGGATCATCAGTCTGTAGTGTTGTTCATTCCTGAGATGTTAACTGTGTCTGTGGTCAACAGGCTAAAAGTACGAGTAAGGGAGTTCCTGCCTCTATTCTCGCCTCCCGTTCTCCATTCTTACCACAATGATCAACTACCTTATGTACCTGTTCTTACATATAAAATGTGTCAGAGAGTAGTGGCAAAATTCCACAGTGATTCTTCAAGAAAAGTCTATGAGGAAAATTTTTCCCCTTTTAGCCTTTTTTGTTCTTCTTTTCTTTCGTCCCTGCTCCCTTCCCATTTTTAACTTCTGAGAGGAAGACAATACCTCCACAGCATGTTTCAGGTTTTATCTTGGGGCTTCTGTGCTATCCACATTCTTGTCTTTAGACATAGGCTTGCATTATAAATGTATGAGCCTTGGTTCTGCGTCTCCTACCATAAATCAGCCTTAGTCCTGTTTATTATTTCTTGCACAGTGACTGTTAGGAAGCTGGATGGAAGTTGCCTCTTCAGATCTTCTCTTTCTTCCTCTCAGTATTGAGCATGACAAAGGGAAGATCTCCACTCTCTAAAGTTTACAAAGCTCAGAGGAACAGAGATGCCATGCAAGGTGAAGATCTACATGGTTTCATTGGTTTTTGGACCCATTGGTTACCCTTGGTGCTGTTGTGTCCAGCAGGACTTGCTTAAAGATCCGTGAAAATGTGTCGCTGTGAAGAGTTGTCATAGAGTGGGGGTCAGGTGAAATGAAGCAAGAATTAGAGCAAGAGGGAATGTTGAGAATGAACCCTGAAAAACTCCAAAGACATCAGCATCCCCTGTAAGCCCTCAGTGCAGGGGTTACTTCGAATAGCTTTTGCTTGCAGGCTCTCGATGTCTTCCCTCAAGTTGTGTAGCAATGGGGGCCTTGTCAGACCTGTAACAATGTAGAGAAGTGGAATCATTTCTTGCTATCCACTTCTGTCCCAGTGTCTTTAGAAAGAATGCATTTTTGTCTTACCTTGTGTTTCTTTTTGTGTTTCTTTCCCTTTCTGCTTCTCCTTTATGATGAAATAACCCAACAAAATTCCCATTTTTTTACATAAATCCTCTACGAGTTGGTTCATATTGTAGTGCATTTTTCGTAGTATTTTCATAGTGCTTCTTAATACATAATTTTTGTGCTTAGTCTTTAGTCAATCCTTTCAAAGACATGCTAAGAATGAAGTTAAATGGCTGGTATCTTCTAAAATATTAAGTTTGGTGGGACCTTAGTCTGTGAGACAGAACTTTGCAATAGCATAACACATCTGTGCAATACTAATAGGGCAAGCAATTAAACTATAACAACCATGATCTCTGCAATGCATTATTGTGGTGTACAGTAAATTTTTGCTTGTTAAATGTTGGTATTGCTTCCTCAAAACCTAGGTTTGGAGGTTTTTCACTTTACAGTCTGAATCTAATTGGTGCATGGTACAGATTTGTTTCTCAGAGAGGTCAAATAAACAGTACATTTCATTGCTAGGCTCACTGGGGATTTTATTTTTTAAAATTATATTTCTATCAAATATTCATTTTATAGTCCACAAAGGATTTAAAGTGCTTGGTTCGTGCAGCAAGTGGATTCACCCAATGCGTTCCCTTCTACTTCAGCTTCTCTGTTAGTACATTGTGCGAGTGGATGAACAGGTTGAGTAAGAGCATCAATGTTTCATTCATTTGGCCATGGCTTGCTTTCTCCTGAGATGAAAATGCATCATGAACCATCTTGGCAGATAGCTTAGAGTCTCTTAGTATTGCTGCAGTCCAGCGTCTAGCAGCAATTCCTTTATTTGCTCTGCTGTCAGACTTGGAGGCTTCTGGTGTGAGCAGTTTATATTGAATTTAACCTATTAGACTGCCTCCATAGAGCATGCAAGATTGCATATAGTAAAAATAAATAAATAAATAAATCCACTTCCACTGGGAGAACCTTAAGGGAGCAAGGGAAAGTATGTAAAAATTGGAAAATGTGCCTCAGTAGTTTGGCAGAGGAATCCTAACTCTGCCCTTTACTGTATTTGCATTACAGTATTGTATTTAATATTGCCATGACTTAATAGCTCTCAGATAGTACACCATAGTGGAATTTGTTCTTTCTGTGCAGCTTTAGAAACATTTGTAGTATTTTCATTTTCTTACTGGATGTTTCTGTGTTTTCATTAGCAGAATGTGTCAGAATTTCACCTCTTACAGATGTTCTCACTAAATAGTTTACACCATTAATTTTGCAACTATTAGACCTGTTATTTTATGGAGCTGAGGCAGCTAACAAACCTGACTTGGCCTTTTTACCTATGGCTAGTGCAGTACTCCTTAGCTGTAATTTAGGGAGTAGGTAAGTAAACAGGGATCTAAATTATCGACAAGCTTATGTTATCTCTATATGCAATTCAGCTGCTTTCCCCCTAGGGAAATAAAGTAGAAATGTGGTCTATTAAGGTCAGTCTGCTTATTCCCAAATTTAAAACAATGCTCTTTAACTACAGCTACTTCTTGTACACTGTTGAATTGGGCAACATTTTCAATAATGCAAGTATGTTTGGGGAGTGGGATGGGAGACAATTCCTTAGCTGTCTGCTATTCAACCCCCATTTTTGTAGTAATGTCCATGGAAAAAGCAGAAGGGGAAAAGCTAGCAAGAGCAAAGATTATCTTGACGAAAGCCCACTTTTTATCCGAACTGTTGCTTAAGTGCTCATGCAGAATAGAGGAGAATCAGAGGAAAGTCTGTGCTTTCAAGTAAGAAGGATTTCCCTCCCTCAGAAAAGCTCCTTTACTGCCAAGCTAAAGTGCTTTGAGGTTGGTGTCCTGTAGTTGTTCCTCTGCACAGCCTTGTGGAGGCACTGACTGAAATCTTGAGCCTGATAGTGAGAAATCTCATCTGGCGGGGGGTGCCTGGGGGGTTTCAGTTCCACCTTTTTCTCCACTGCACAGTTCATTGTTATGGCATAGAAAAAACACCAAAAGAAGTCCATTGAAAATATAGAATAGCCTAAGCATCCAGTAGCTGCAAGTAGCTTGGAGATAAAATTTTGAAACATTAAAGCAACTGAACCTAGTTTTCTTCTATCTTTGGTGATAGATGCTCTAGCCTCTGAGTTATTACATAAAAAGGAAATGCACCACTGGTTTTGTGAATCCGACCATTTATTTTCATAACTTTTTTTTCTATTCGAACAGGTGATATAAAGAACATGTTTTGTTCTGAATTAACTAGAATATTTCATGTCGAGCTAAACAATGTTTTCCACTTTCCTTTTTTCCATGCTAAAGAATTTTAAATTGAATTTGATTTGAAGCAGATCTTTATCTCGTTCGCTTTAATAACATTTCATAAAGTGTCCATTTCAGCACACTTGGAGTACTATTATTAGTATTATTATTTTTAAATATTTTATTGAATAGCTTGTGACCAGCTTTACTGAATATTCTGGTCCAGTGAATTTTGGTCTGTGATCTCAAGGCAATTGGGAAGCTGTGGATTCTTTGCTGCAAAATTGGTTAAGAAAAACAAGCTCATTTATCCTGTATTAAATCAGAACCATTTCTTTAGGATTAAGATCACTGTTAGAAAATGTTTTTGAGGCCAGAAGTTGAAAGCATTGAAAACCGCTGCTGTAGTCATGAGCCAGCAAAGCACATAGACACCTCCTTAATTTTAAGGAGTGAGAAATGTACCACGGGCTTTTGTGAAACTCATGATTTTATGAAGCATTTTTCAAGATTGAGGTAGAGCAGTTGGTTTAGGGCAAAAAGAAGTCCCTAATGAGCTTACCAGCAAACCCCACAGGCATACTCAGCGTGTGCTTTTTAAACATGTATAATTGGGTCAAATGAAAACTAATTCCCATTGGAGTCAGGCCATGCCCAAGGAGCCCTTCCGGGATTATTCTTTGAAATCCTTCAGGCAGAACTATTTCGGTGCCAGTTTCAACTTCAAAACCCTTCAACTGTGGAACAGTTCGAGAATAGACTACAAGGATTCCTCCGTGAGAATTTTCCTGTTTTTCATATCCCCCCTAACATACTTTCTTACTTTCCCACCATGTCCCCGTGTACAAAAAAAGGGCAGAAGCAATTTCATCAAACTTCCCAAGAAGTGGGGTCTTTGAGCAGAGCTTCAGCTTGCAGAACTTAAATTTAAGAAGTTAGTATTTGAAGAACTGTTGGCCCTTGGAAGTGGAGGTTTATAATGAAAATTCACCTGTGAACCTTGAGTCTGTTTAGTTAGGGTAAGAAAAATCTATTCTTTGAAAGAGAGAGAGAATAAAAAAAGGGTACCGGGGGATACCGTTCGCGACTTTCTGCGAATAGTATTCCCTGGTACCCTCCTGCCCTTTTGTGCTGGGGTATTAAATTTGTAGCTTACAGTTGCACTCACTGTTTTTTCTGTCCCTTAAAACACTTTCTGTGGACATCATAAAATATAGGGAAGAAACAAATGAAATATCATGCTTGGAGGGCTGTCAGTGTGCAAAAATTCTAAATTAAAGACAAAGCCTAATTGGTGTGTCTGAATCTGTGAATGAGTTGACGCATGGCTGTGCTTACTCTTTGAAGCTAGAGCTGGTAGACCTCTACAGGGAACTTAGTCTCCATCATCATAAATGCCTAGTCTTTTTTTAAATTGATCTTGCATAACAGACGCTGTGTCTTTGTTGGCATTCTTAGCTGCTATTAGAACTTGCAAAGTAGTCTGCCTGTTTATTTACTTACCAGTATGCTCCAAGCCTTCAGCCATTCCCTTTCGCTTGCTAGCACACATTTTTCTCCTTGATATCCCAGTCTGATCTGTCTATGCTGAAGACCAAACGTCTTCCCTTTGGCTGGAGCACATTTAAGAACCTGCAGGAAGTCTAAAAGCAAAGCAGCTGGTTAGCTTTCAGCACATGGTGAGGTATCCATCCCAGTGCTGTCCCTCTGATGTGGAAGTGAGACCTTCTGGTTTCCCTCTAAAGCGTTGGCCTGTGCAGTAGTAGCAGCATTCCTCCTAACTGATAGATGGCAGCTGAGACAACCTCAGGCTCTTGGAGATGGGCTTTAGCTCCAAAAGTTGGTGCATTTCATTTTAATCTTGGGCTCTCTGATTTCTAAAAATGCCACTTCACTTGTCTCTGTTGTTTAAGACCTGACACCCCATGTGATACTTGGCATGGAAAGTTGGAGGGCATTTGCCAGAAGGCAGTGCTACCCCTTAGTGGTGTTTCAGTTTGTAGCCTATGGATTCTCTGATCTTCTCTGAGGTATTTGTCATTCTTGACAGTGAAAACAAACCTGATCTATTGGGAACAAAGAGGAATTATACCTTGGCTTTTGGAGGGGAGCTCTCCTCAGTTTTGGGGCAGGTGGATTTAATCTCTTACTGAACTCCTGTTTTCACACCCCTATAGGGATACTTGCAGGCAAGGAGGGTTAAAATTCCACTCAGAGCCAGGGGAATGCAACTGATGCAATCAGCGTTCCCTAGATGTACCTTCTCTACTTTCCACTCCTTGTATAATATATAATCATCTCCACTTCTGGACTGTGCTAGCAAGGGCTGATAATATCCAGCATGGGGTATGTAAATATTGCTACCCTTTTCACCTGAGGTGGACTAGTTTAGGATTTGGGGGTTGCATGTGTGTTATTTAGGCGGCAGTGTAGCTTATTGCTTCTATACAAAAGAAGGAGGGCTCAGAGTGGCAAGTGCAGGAAGAAGATTGGTCACCGTCCAGGAATAAAATAACCCCTTGGAGCTAAACTCTGCTTTATGGGCAGACTGTCATTCATGCGGATCCCATTAACCTGGAGAGGAGCCTCCTGAGTTTGTATAGCCAAGGGCAGTGTTTGGCCCCCAGCATACAAGCATCGTGCTAGGGATTGCAAATCTTAGGAGGTAACGAGCAGCAGCCCTGATGTTTGGTGAGTCTGTGGATGCGGGAGGCTGCACGTGGTTTAGCCTAATGCGCAGTGGTGCCTTGGGAGGTCCCAGAGCTTTATAGATTTGCTACATTTATACAAATTAGCATAGTCATGGTAGCAAATGACTGTGATTTTTCCTAAAGATGAACAAACTATGGATCTAATAGGGACCTGCTATTTTCAGTAATTTGACAATGCTGCTTCCCTAAATGAGGCCAGGGAGGAATTTTTTACTCAAGCTGACCTCAGTGCAGACACTGTTGAAAGGTCAGCCCTCCAATCCATTTTAATTTTTGTTCTTGTCACAGTGAGTAAGACTTATCCCAGACAAAAAGTAGCACCTAAGAATGATGGTTTCTCTGCTAGTTACCCAGCAAAACTAAACGTGAAGTCAGGCCTGGGAGATCTGCATGTATCTGGTGCAGTGTGCATGCAGTTCATCAGAACAAACCAGAATTGACGACATCTTTAGAGAGGAAAAAAAGAAAAAAGGAAATCAATTGGTCCTGGTGTCAGAGCTGATCAAATGTAAAAGAAGAAAAGCATTGCCAGACAGTATCTGAGGTGGGATAATTCTCATCAAAATACCACCTGTGTCAATATCAAATAGCTGCTGTGATAAGAAAATAATTTTCCCCATTTAAGAGGATATTGAGCACAAGATTTTTACATCTTCTTAGAAACCTGAAAGCAGTCCCTTTGTTCTCCCTATCAGCACAGGGGTTTTTTTCCACTGGACAAACATTGATTTTTCTTGCTGCCAAACTCTGCATTTCTAATGGAGCTTGAAATTAACATGATTTTTTTCTGTTGGTGTTGTTGTTTACCTCCTTGTTTGTGCCCCAACAATCTAATTGATGTTGACACAGCTTTAAGGACGGTGTTTCTTAAAGTTTTAGTTGAACACAGCAGAGAAGGCAAGATGCTTCACTTTGTGCAAGCAGGACACAAATTACAGCTAACACCAAACATCAAAGGGTGGTTTTATGTGGCTATGGCACTGGTAGGAAAACTTGGGAAAGTTTGCATTTGTTTATTTGAAGATAGCTGTGATCCACAGGGCGTTCTTTATCGCACTCACTTGGGATGATCTCTTCAGTGTGCTGAACGCATAACCTTGAGGCATCAGCTGCAGCAGCAGCATCCTGCAATTCTGCTCCTGAGGTGTAGAAGCTCTCCTAGTGTTTCTGCAAAAACCTTTTGTGAGGTCAGTAGATTAATTGTGTCCTGAATTCCAGCAAAGACATCTTGATTCAGAGAAAATGGGCAATTAAGCTGAGAGGAGAACAGTGTTCCTAACGCCTTCTTCAAGTCAAAATTCATGGTCCCTTCTGACCTTATGAATTTGGGAGCTGAATTGGGGTGCTACCCTTGTAAAGAGCTGTAGTCAATACAATAATCCACTCTTGTCTGGAGTGCCATGGAGCAACTGGCTAACTTTAGCAATTTTAACTGTCTGTAAATTACACTGGGCAGTTTGCAGCGTAATTTGAAGATCTAAATGTCTTAGTATTTTCTTGAAACGGTTCCTAAAGTCTCTTTTGACCCCTGTGCTAGCTCCCCTTTTTCCTACCATTTTTGATAGGGAAAAAAAGTGCTTCTTGCCAAATATGCTTGTATGGTATGGCTAAACTTCCAAGCTGTAGGTATGAGTTGGTTATAACAGTAACAGATTTCTTCTTTCTTTTAGCGTTCACACAGCTTGTTTAAAGAAAATAGGTCATAAAACCCAATCCTTAGAAATAACCAAAGGGTAAGATATTCCTGAGTCTCCCCATCCCTGCATCCTGTAACTTTGGGTAATATGGGTGATCTGAGAGAGCTTTTTACCTCTCCAAGACAAGAAAGACTGTTATTAAATCCCATCTTTGTTCACAGCAATTTGGATTCATACGGGTCTAGTATCATTTTCTCAACTCTCTGCCAAGAGTAAGACATGATCTTTGGCGACGGTTCGCACTCCATTGCATTGAGAGCAGAAGATACATGCACTGAGCAATTCTGTATCAAATGTGACTGGCAGGGTGGCCTGAGTATTGGGTCAGCAATTTTCCATCAAATTGCTATTGGTTATTGTTGATACGGAATGGAGGTCGTTAATTAAGCAGAAAGGATTTGGTCAGTTCAGGGTCAAGACTTGAGCAGCTCTTATTCAGTGAGTAAGAGCCTGCTATCAACATTATTGTTAGCTATTACAGCTAGCAATTCTTTTAAAATTAATGTGTTAATGTACTGTTCTACTTAGGAAAGTGACTGAGTGTGAACATGACACTGTACATCCAGTATTTATTTTCACTCACTGACTTACAGACTAAAATCTGTTCACTTTCCAACTCCAGGGATGATTCTTCTTTCTGCCAGAGGCACAGACTTCACCAAGGATCTGGGAAGATCAGTCTATGGGGTCTTTATCACCAGTGATGACATGTAAAACAGACATAAAGCAGGATTCAAGGCACGTGTTGTAGAAGTGTGCAGTATCCCTGCTAATGATGCACACAACACGCTAAAATCCCTCACATTCTTTACTCTTGCCTCTGCAGGACCCAGAAGGAGTTGAGAACTCATGAATGATAGTAAAGTCACTGGTTTAAAAAGGGAGGAGGGACAAGAGCAGAGATAGGGTGTAAGGTGGTCATTGTTTTGCAGCACTGTCTTTTCTTGCTGGTAGTCCTGTTTAGTCTGTGTGAAGCACTCAGAGATGAAGTTATGCCCTAGGATAGTGTAGCTATCATATATGAGAAAGCCCAAAGCTCTAGGATGAAGAACATGAAAAGGATCATACAGGAGTGCGTCAGCAATCTTCTATCAGCCAGATAAAGGTGTTAATGAGCCGCACTGTTGTTCTGTCAGGTTTATCATAAGTCAGCATTAGAAATGTGTTTTCAAGGTCTTTTCCATCTCTTGGCTGTGACGCTGTGGGGCTTGACTCAGCGGCATTCGGTGACGTTCCCTGCCCTAAGTGTTTTACTCCTGCTCATTTCTGCTGTTAGAATTGAAGTGTCGCGTTAGATTAAGACCTCTGTAGATGTCAACAGAAGGCTTCCCTTTCACTTCAGCAGGAATGGAGACTTAGGTAACTGTGTTGCTGACGGCATCCGATGGAATTTTGCTAATAAGATTGGATTTTGTGAGGTTTGCGTCCTATTAGGACAAGTGGGGATCAGACCTGTGAGCCTGACAGAAAATGCAAACATAACGGAAAGTCACTCATGAATATTAATAGACTATGAAACCATACAAGGCCAAAATGTTGATGAGTCGAGAGAAAGCAAGCCACGGCCATGCGGTGAAGCACAGCGGCCTCGCGTTCTCCTCCCTTCCTTCGCCACCGGCCTGTGGCCTGTCTCTCAGGGCCTGATAAATCTGCGAATGCGTCACAGGAATCTGGTAGCTTTCCAGAGCCGATGTGGGCTCTGCAGCCTGCGTGTGCTGTGAGCACAGCTGAGGTATCCGATCCAGGAGAGAAGCCCTGTGCACCAGTCTGCAGTCTTTCTCAGCAGCCCTGTGCAAACCAGCTCTCCGACTGGCCAAAGTGTCATTTCTCAAGGCAGCTTGGCTCATTCTTGCTCATTGTCTTCGTGAGTGAGGTACCACCCATGTCAGTGCTCTGTGTGTCTCTCTAAGCTCAGTATGGAGCATTTCCATGTCTCTGGGGAGCGGGTCGCGGTGGGTCTGGTGCTTTGCCCCCGGCTCGCATCCCCCAGAGGGGCACAGGGAGCCACTGCTGTGGTCTGCACAGCTCTGCCCCGCGGCGCACACAGTGGTGGGGCCTGCCCGCAGTGCTGCACTTCGTGGCTGCTGCTTTACCCTCCACTGGAGATTTCTCTTTTTATTTGCCCAGCTAAGAGTTGCCTTTCTTGGTGCTTTTTTACCTTTTGAAACAATATGCAAACCTGCATCATCCTGCCACACAACTGTCTGATAGAGGAGTTCCCTGATCGGGGATTAAATCTTGTGTTTCTAGGCCTGTGCTCCCACGTGTGGCCCTTCATCCCTGTCCCACCTGCCGCAGCAGACACTCCTGGTCCTTTGCGCAACACATGGAAGTGGTGTTGGACCACTGGGCTACAGAAATTCGTGGCACGTACTGGCCTTCCAGTTTCTTCCTGTTTCATTTCTTACAAGACTGATCTCTCAACAGAAGTGCTTGAAAATCCCTGGGACATTGATTATCTTTCTTTACACACATTTCTTTATCAATTGAATTATTTACTAAAGAGATGTGTTCATATTTTATTGATATAATTTGAGGTGTAATTTTATTCTTTTTCCCACAGCACTCTTAAAGGAAACAACATTTTCTTCTATGTTGCTTTGATTTGCTTTTGTTTAATCCATCGCTGAACTTCTAAGCATTTTATTGCGTGTTTTTTTTTTTTTTTTTTTTTTTTTTTTTTTTTTTTTTTTTTGCTATGGATGGAAACTGAGTCATAGATGTTAAGTGAATTGAGTGAATTGCTGCTCTTGGCAGAAAAGAGCAGTGGTAGATGAGAAATAAGATCTAGATACCATGCTTGCTAGTCAAGTGCTGGCCACAATAAAATGATATCAGGCAACATGTGCCAGTAAAGTTGGCCTTCCAGATGTTAGCAAACTGCCCATGAGGGAGGGATTTTTAAGTAGGGCTTACTGAAAGTGGTGTTTTCAACTTCTCGGTAATGGTTTCATGGCTGGAATTCATTTTCTTGCTTCACTGCTGTCTTCTATCATCTTTGCTATTACTTTTAGTTGCTTTTTACCCCAATTTCCCATCTGTTAAATGGGACTAGCAGCATCTGCCCTTTTAACAGCCAAACTGGATGCAGAGTGTTAAAGGGTTTGGATTATGAAGAAGCACATAAAACAAGGTAGCTCTGTTAATAATCCACAGCAATGCCCCTAGTAAAACGGGGCCCAGGCGGATTTGCCTGAAACACCTAAAGCTTGTTAAAGAAGTGAATAACTAACTTAATTAACTGCCCTCCTCTTTATTTTCCTGTTCTTTGGCAGTCAAGTGAAAAACCAAGTCACATTCCCGTGCTGTCATCTCTGGTCCCCGATTGTTGAGAAGGGTTTTTTATGCCTGGCCTCTTCAGGAAAAGGCTGCTTGTTTGCATTGTATTTGTGGCATAATTACTAATGGTACAGATCATTTTTATTAGCCAAGCTGTCTGCATTAAAATGATAGATTTTTTGCATTATTAAGAACATCCTAGGGAGTCTCTGCAGCGGCAGGAGAAAGATGATAATTTTTCGTTTAGCTTAAGAGCAGATGGTTACAGAAACATTCTATGTAAATAAATTAAGGAGAAGCCACCCTCGCTAATAGTTAAGTAAACAGGTTTGGAAACAGACGGCTCAGGACCAGGCCTCTCTGTTCTCTTCCATTCCTGGAAGGGCTCTTTTTTCTGCTCTGCAGCTTACATCCCCATATAAATAGGGTTTTAATTAAACCAATTTGCCTTTGGTCCAAATTGTCTAAAACAACTTCCTTCCTGCCGAAGCAAGGGCAGCTTTCACGAGCACCAGAGAACACTTACCTAGCCTGGGCGCCTAGGCAGTAATCAGTGTTATTGAGAGGCATTTCCAAAGGTCTGTTGCAGTGGCAGCAAGGAACTGGGAGGTCAGAGAGAATTATCAGTGTTGTATATTATATCTACATTCTGCAATGTCTGAACAAGCACGGGAGTCACGGTGCCATGTCTGCCCTAGAGACTTTCTGCTCAACAAAGCAAGTAAATTAGAGTGGAGAAACGAGAGGTAATTGGAGGAGGAAGGTCCAGTTCCACAACACAAGGGCTGCGAGTACTCAGCTGCAGTAGCTGTAGAAGAAAGTAGGGGGTTCTCCTCCAGGCATCCAAAATGAAACAAGGGGTTGGAAAGGGGAAATAGTGAAAAATCTATGCCTTATAGGGCTCACCGAACAAAAAGCTACAAGAGCCTCTCCAAGGGTCTGGCAGATCTGCTTCTTGCCAAGCTCCCTAGAGACAGAATGAAAGCACTTGCAAGCAGAATTGGCATCTCAGGCATTAGCAGAACTAGTGCCCGGTGTCAGGAGGGGATCGTGTACAGATGAGGTGGTTGTGGATGGAAGCTGGAGGTGAAGGAGGGCCACACATCTTCTGAATTTTGAACATATATTTTTAAGGAGTGACAAGAGCTGTTTCTAGATTCTTACATTAGTTTTGTGCTGGGTGAAGACACAGGAAAAAGGATGACACAAATCAGTTTGGATATCACTGTTGTGGATAATTGTATTTAAATGTTATAGAGTAAAAATTGATAACCAAAGACTGGACGAAGAGAATTGTAAAAATATTTAAGAGGACAAAAAAAGAAGGAATATGTGTGTAGGGACTGATAAGGATATCTTGTGTAAACTAGGAACTCATCTGTTAGAGGGGATGGGGAAAGGAAAGAATTTGATTGTATTAGTTGATCAAAGAAATTACTGCATCCTGCCAATACACTGGAGTTCATGTATAAAAGCATGTGCAGTGCTAGGCTCTATGGGTGAGCTGTGCCCTTAGAAGGAGCTACCCTTGTGCGGACAAGGGCCCGCGTTCTCAGTGCAATGCCAAACCCCCCGTTCAGAAACAACTAGGGTGAGACTGGAGCAGAGGAACAGAGAAAGGACAGTGAGGAAATGAAGAGGCTGCTCTGTACGAGGGAAGAAGTGTGTTGCTTGTTTAATCTAGCAAAACAAAAGCCGAGAGGAGATATGAATGCTCTCTATAAACACATCAGAGGAGTAAACACCAGGGACGGGGAAGAGCTATTTGAACTAAAAGACAACATTGGCACAAGGGGAAATGGGTATAAACAGTCCATGAATACATTGAGGCTGCAAATTAGAAGGCTTCTAAGCAGAAGTCAAGGGAGAGTTTAGATAGCCAAGAGTACTGGGGCGAATAATGTATCTAGTTTTAATATGGAGTTTGATTAGTTATTTGAGAATTAGTTAATGTGGTTGCCTGTGGCAGCGGAAGACTGGATACGATGATCCCGTGTTTTTATAGTCCTGTATGAGGGAAGATCAGGCTGAAGAAAGCACATTGGGTGTCTCCAGAGTCAAGTACATATGTTGCTTATACGCTTCCCAAGAATTTCTGCCACCAAATCCTTCCCAATGAAATCTTAAGGAAATGATCGTCTTCCTGATATCCATACTGATAAAGTCATAATTTGTGAGAGCAGGCTGTTTCCTCAAAACTGGGAGCTGCTTAAACATTTGGAAAGTGTTAAGTTTGCAAGTGTTAACAGCTTTAAAGTCAGCACTAAAACTGTTATGTGTGCACAGTGAAAATTTCCCAGCCAGTCTTAATTGCTGCCAGTCCTTCACCACCCAAAGCTAGTGACAGCCCTGTTCTTGAACAACATATATCTTCACTGCATCAGTAACTCTGGAAATGGAGAAGTGACCTGTGTGTGGTCTACCTTTCCCTTGTTTGATGGACTACTTTTTTTCCCGCTTACTGTAACTTTTGAACCAAAGTGCGTGTGTCTCCAAGCAGCAAACTTCCTAAACAAGGAGTTTGCAGTGTAGAAAATTCAGTTGTTCACCAGAAGTAACCACATTGTGGGCTCCCCTGACCAGAATAAAATATGTAAAATATTGATAGATGCTCTACATTTCCATGAGTGACAGAGGTATGGATTGAGGTGACATTTATGCCAACAAGAGGTCTTTGTCTGCACAAGTTTAAGATTTTAGCTGCTGCAGGCAAGTATCACTTTTTTTTTTTTTTCTAAACTTCCTTATTAACAAGCCCTTATCCAAATGTTGTAGGCGAGGAGTGAAGGCCGAAGGTTTTAAGGAGAGGGAACAGAGTCAGATTTCTTCAAGGTCTTTAAAAACTGCATAATCTGTATCTTTCTAGTGTGAAGGACAGTTGGGGGTTAAGTGACTGAGTTGCGATGTTGCAGCCTTTTGCCAGTTGGATTAGCAAAACTGAAGGATTTTTGCTTTGATTAACAAGATAATTAGAACTGTATTTGTAAGCATAAGCCTCAGTGAGCTTTGCAAGGACTCATTTCTTGTCGTGACCTCAGAGATTCAGCAAGATTCCCTAATGCTGCTCAGAGTATCTGTGTGAACCTTCCTGTTGGCCGAGCCGGGGCCTCTTGCCTGCCCCGTGCTAAGCTCTCATTTGGCAGTAGTGTGATTTCAGAGCTTCTGGGTTTTTTCCAGGTTGCTGTCAGTCTGCTTAAATAATTTACCCTGCGGTCATTAACACAGTAAAGTTGTGTGAGTTGTGAGGGTCAGGGTCAGCCAGGCAAGGGCCTTGGTGTCGCTGGGGATGGAGGGGAAGAGCCCGGCTGCATTACAATGGGCTGTTTGAGTCTCTGCTCCCCGTCGCTGACCTCGTGGCGGTCCCTTGGCTTTGTCCTCCCATCCCCTTTGCTCTTCCTTGCACAGTAGAAAGCAGTCCCACAAAGTGAGTCTAACTCGCAGCAAAGTCTTCATAGTTAAGATGCTGACTTCAGAGAAAAACTGAAATTCTCATCAATCATTTGGCCTAGACAGCGTCTCTCAGTAGGCAAATTTTCTCTTGGCAGCATTTGCTGTCGCTTTTGAGTTTGTACCTGTTTTTCTACCCGTTTTACAAAGTTCCCTTTTGCTAACTCCAAACTATACACTGAACTTGAGAGAATGCACAGTCTCACCTCATGTATCTGTGCCATCCTGAGTTTGCAAACCAAATGAATTATAAACTTCATAAATAACCTGATTAACCATGCTCTTTGAGCAGGGGAAGATGAGGGGCAGGGGTAATGTACTTTGCCAGCTAAGCAGGCTGAGCCATGATTTGAGTGATCTTCCAGAAAATTAAGTAGGTAATACAACAGCAGGTTGTTTAGCCTAAATCAACATGGAATCAGCTCTAATTCTTCTTTTGCCTGTCCTGCATTATAATCAAACCTGAAATTGAGATGCTTACCATACATGAGTCTGAAAGTTTGCAGCTTGTGTTGAGATACTGAAATCGTGGGCACCTCCTAAAGCAAGTCACAATATGTATTTTTACTGTTCTCCTAAGTGCTCTGAGATAATGAGTATCTTGAAAGCTCGAAGTGTTTTCTGTGAGGTTAGGTTGTTTTCCTAGCCAAATTTCAGTATTTCCAGACCTAACCACTTCTTTTTCTCTTCTGCTGTTTATGGATGGTATTGCTTTGGTGTAAATCTAGAACTTGGTGTTCCTTTGGTGTTCCTGAGGGGTAAATCTAGAATCTATCATCTCGAGAAAGATTGACTTGTGCAGGCACTTCTCTTTCTCTGGGGGCTCGTGACAACTGGGGGATGCAGAGGGAGGCAGGTGATGGTAGGAGTGGGCAGGTAGAGCAGCAGTTCAGTTGCTTTCCCAGCAATCAGGGCTGATTGTATTGAATACCTAGAAGTGCTCCTCTGTACATGCCAGCTCTGCGTTGATGTTTTGGCTCCAGGTAAGCGCTGTTGGATCCAGCCATCATCAGGACTGGCCATAAGAATAAATTTGCAAGCAGGCCAGTTTTGGCTCTTGCTGCAGCAGTCTCTGAAAAGAGCCCTTCTTTCTGTGTTTCCTCCACCTTCTTTTCAGAGACGTGACCAATGTTTTCCACAAACGGAGAAGTTTGCAGTTCCCCACACACCACTGTTGCTGCCAGAAATTTTGGTTTAGTTGCCACAGCAACATCTTAACGAATTTTTAAAGCCCCTGCTGCTGGCCGTGCCTCTGCCCTGTTTTTAGTTCCTCTGCAGTTCCCCAGCACCACACAAGGCTGCAGAGTCGGTGAGTGAGAGCTCTAATAACCCCAGTAATGGATCCAATTATGGCCGTTAGTGCTTCTGTTGCGAATACATGAATAAGTAAATCTGTGGGTAAGGATGAAAGAGTGTGTTTTTAAAGCTGCCCAAGTGCTCTGCGGGATGGATGAGCTGCGTGGCTGTTGCTGAGCCTTCATGCGGGGCGGCTTGTGAAGATGCAGCTCTGCCGACCAGGCCGGGCAGGCGCACGGGCTCCCGGCAGCACCTGGCCCGGGTCGGGGGCTGCGGCCCAGGACATGCAGGCAGGGCTGCACCGCGTGCGTGCTGCACTACAGGGGCTGCTGAGCAGCCACTGCAGTGTCCGCTGGCAGGCACACTCTGTTCCTGGTGGCCACGGCCACTATAAATAGTGCTCCCCTCCCACTGGAAAGAGTTGTTGTATGGGCTATGGGAAGTGTGGCTAGGAAAGGACTGAGTGGGGCAGGAAAAGCAGAGATGCACTAGCAGACTTGTGCCTGATGGTCTGATAGAAGGCTGGTGGTCCCCTAGCTGCATTCAGAGGCCAAGAAGTATGAAATGGAAGTGGCATTAGCTTTTCTCTGAGTGGGAAATTATAGGGATTTTTTGAATTGCTGGGGGCTGTTTCACGAATCAACCTGTGAGGAGTAAGCTGGAAGAGGCAGAGGATACGTCTGTCATCGGAATAGATGTCTCCTTGAAACTTGAAAATTGTTTCTACTCACTAGGCTCTGGTTCCAAGTCGCCTTTCTCCCTGGTATGAGACTCATTTTTCCACCCAAAAGGAGTTTGCAGGGTTGGCCTGCTTTGTTAACCTTGCAAATCTGAAACACTGCTATAGGGATTAGAGTTTAGGAAAGAGGTTTCTGAATGCGTTTTTCAGAATGTGAGTCCATTTTACATATACACATGATCCAAGTCCAAATAAGTGTTTATGGAAGTCTGCCGAGTAAGGTGTTCCTGTCATCTCCAAGGCCTCAGGGGATGCTGAGAAGTTAATTAATGGAAGAAAAGTCCTGTTCCTACTCCAGCTGATACCTCAAGAGCGATGCTTTCCTCCTCTCACTTGTCCTCACCAAGCTGTGTTACAGGAAAGTCCATTTCTGTTATGAGTCATTGGCCTGAGTTTCTAATAGCAGTAAAAGGCCCTGAACTTGGTTGCCAGAGAAGTTAACAACGAGTTTGCTAGAGTCCTAACAGTTGATCACTTAGCCTTAGTTATTAACTGCAGGCAGGAACCAGTTTCTGGGAGATAATTGGGGTCATAAACAATAGCTGTATAATGGAGATTGTGCCCCAGGAAAGGGGCTAAACATATTCAACTGCAAGGAAGTTACTGCCTTTGGATAGCATCCAGGTGCTGCCATGAGCCAGCTAGAGTTCAGACAGCCAAGTGGTTGCTGCAGGGAAAGAGGCCTTTAGTACTCCTCATCCAGCATCTCTCTGTGAGCAGGATGCTTCCTAGCTGGAAGGGTATTTGAATGCCACCACTAGAGCCTTGATAAAACATCTCAAACAGAAATCTGGAAGGTGTGTATGGGAAGCCACATCTCTACTTTAGTCCATTTCAGAAATAAGGCTTACCATTTAGGTGTTGGTTAGAGTTGGTGGCATCAGCTTTATTTTCAAAGTTTAAAATATTTGAAGGTCAAAAGCCCCACAAAGTTGTGTTGGCTCCAGAGTGAATAGGACCACAGCTATCCAGCTGCAGCACTTTTGCTTGAGCAGATGTGTGCCTGTGAGCAGCATGTGTGACATGTGCGTGCAGGCTCTCCTGGACCTTTTGGGCTGTGGCGTAGTGTTAATGGAGAATTAATATTTCTCTTCCCAAAAGTCCTTAATGCGGAGTTGGTTTATGGCTAGTAAAAATGTCCAGAAAATCGCCATTAAGGTTTAGAAGGGTATTTAAGTAGGAAGGATTTTCACCTCTACTTTCCAAAATGAAACCCAGTTTCTCACTACTGAGCCCATTAAGAATCCTGCTGAGGACACATGGTGCACAGGGCTTCTCCGGGCCAGGACAACATATTTTCTTTCAGTGGAAGGCCTGTTGGGACTGGAAGATAACTTGATGGGGTTTCCAATGCAAGCATCAGCTTCTGATTAGATTTATGTCACTCCAGTCATTCCCTGTATGCATCTTATTGGAAACAAAGGGAGGAAGAAAAGGTGCAAATAGGTTTCTGTAACGATTGCTATAGCCAAGCCAGCGTGTGGTATGTTGGGATCTGGAGTTTCTGAAGGCTTCAGCATGTGTGAAGAATAAGGGTAGCAGCAGGCTGTGTGTGGACCACAAACTGAGCTGGGCACCGTGGTGTGAAAGCTGGAAGGGTCCCTGATGCACTGGTCCTGCAGCTCTGCAGTGTGGTGTTTGAAAACATCCCTGCATACTCCCTTGTTTTTAGAGGAATCAACCACCTTGCCCTCCTTTTCCTCTGTTTGCGGAACTGAACAGGGGAGTTTAAGGGAAAGTGTACAAGAAGGTTAATACTGCTCTTCATTTCCCACTAGCAAAAACATTCCAGCATTGCCTGGCTGGTCTACATTAAAGAATCAAGATAGTAAATGTTATCTTAACGTGGAGACCTGAGAGGCTGCCCTAGGTATGTAGCTGAATTCTTCCACAGAGCCTTTGCCCTGAGTGAAATATGAGTTTTTACGTTAGCTTTGATTCCAAACAGGTGGTTACTACAGAAGGGCAGTGATCCCACCGGGGGTGTATCGGGTTCATTCAGCCTGCCCCAGCACATCACTACCCTGGTCAGGCATGCAGGAGGGTTTTCAGCAGTTGGTAAAATGAATGAGAGGGGAAGTATAAGTAACATTTGTGATGCTGGTCTCACATGAGATTTCTACTGAGAGTAGGGTTCACAGGATTAAAGGGACTGAGCTGCTGAAGGCCCTTTTGAGGCTGGTGGGAGCTGGTTTGACTTCTCCCATTGCTGCAGAGATGTGCTGAAACCCAGAAATACCTAAGGAAAAAAGCAAAAACAAAACAAATAGAAAATGAAGCACTGAAGGAATCTTGTCCTCCAGCTGCATGTGCTGTAATGTTGATAGTTCTGTTACTTCCAATACTCTTCTCTACTGCCTGGAGAGACCAGTCTTCTCTAGACGGCTTTAGGAAATGCCCAGACCTGGAGCCAAAACTGATCCAGGAAACACCCAAGAAATGTCAGGGGCTTCTCCCCTTTAGACAAGGGTGGCCTCTCTCTGTGGCAGTGGGCAAAAGTGGGCTTAGATAAACCTCAGGTAAACTAGGGCTGAGTGTAAGGCTGAGCTTACGCTGAGGAGGTGGCGCGGGGAGTGTCGGTGATTCTACAGGTTCCTGACTCTGAAGCACTGATCTCAGGAGGAGGCCTAAAAGTCCTGGAGAGTCAAACCAGACCCTGCCTCCATGGCAGTCTTGCCACCGGGGCTGAAGAAGAGTTCCAGGTTACCTGCAGCCCACCTTGCAGCGTCAAACAGAGCCACTCATTAGCCCCTGGGAAGCCACGTGCGCCCTGAGGCCCTGCATGAAACCTGCCCTGAAGAGAGCAAGAACAGGGACAGGGGAGAAAGGGAAAGAAAAGGTCATACCAGAGCCTTCACACTAAACTGTGGTATTATCCTATGGATGGACTAAAGGCTCCTAGTAGCCCATGGAATGAATAGATCATTTCTCTTTGTCAAAAACTTTCATTCAAACCTTAGCTCAGTTAGTATTTGTGACTACTTTTTAGTTTCCATCTACTTTTTCTTCAGTTTCTTCATGTGTCTTTTGGGCGGGGGAGGAGGAGCACATAATTAAAAGCAGTGGGACCTTCCTGGGCTTTTTCGCTGGTGCCAGCCATCCTGGTGGAAAGCATCAGCCTCCATCGCTCCACTGCTGCAGGGGAGGGAAGGGCAAGTGTGAGAGCAAGGTTAGCAAGGCATGATCTGCTCCTGACTTTACCAAGAGTATCCTTGGATGAATTTGTGGATATCTTAGCTGTAAAAAATCTGAGTGATAATTGTGTATTTCCATGAGCTAAAGAGACAGAGTGTTTAAAAATAAGGTGTCAGAGTACCCAAAATATTGGTGGCAGTTGATGGAAGAGCAGAGCAGACTTTTGATGTCTGATCGTGACAGTGTAATGCAGTTCCATGCTAGTTAGATGAGACTGAGTCTTTCACTCCCATGCCCCTTCCGAAATCTGCTGGGAGCAAAATCCTGTATTTTTGATGAATTGTGAGATAGCAGCATTGTCAGAGGAAGGACTAGGAACCTTGCTGGACAGGGGAGGCTTAGATGACTCTGTGTAAAGTCCAGTGAGTAGCACTAGAGCATGGAAGAAAAATAATTTCTTACATAAGCTTGGATTATGTTATTTGCGCTCTACTGTTTGTAGGGGCCTCAAGGAGCCGTGAAAATGACCTTTATTTCTCTACAGATTTTGTCCTTTTCATTTTACAAATATTGATTATTTTCTCTGCTGCATCTTTATCAGGGCTGAATTAACAAAGCTGTTTAACAAGATCCATGATTCATTTGGGGTCTTTCTTGTGCCAGGTACTACCACAAACAGCTGAAAGCAGCTCAATGAAGAGTGTGCAAGCACTGTTAAAAAATTGATAGGCAATGTGCCCTGAGAGCTGAGCTGTCATGGGTCAAGGACTGAGCTCAGAAAGATGGTCTCTTCAGCCTACCCACAAACACTAGCAAGGACTGTTGTAAGGAAGCAATATTTTAAATCTGAAAGCTCTCCTCCCCAAACCATTAAGTTTTGAAGCCTGAACTGAAAATCACCAAGTTCACTGGATTGTTTCCAGTTCTACCCACCAGTCCCCAGGTGAGATCAAGGACTCGCTGTGCTAAGCCCCAGGTATATTCACAAAAAGAAGTGCGTCCTGTCCCAAAGGTCTTATGGTCCAAAACTGCAGTTTGGTGGGGGTGCGATGCCAGTCAGAGGATGAGTAGCAGGAACTACTGGTTCAGCTTTATATGCTCATCCTTGTCAGGCTGTTAAGCCAGCCTCTTGACTGATTCAAGAGCTTGTTGCTGGAACAGGAAATGTAAATTGAAGGCAGACAAGGACACAGAGTTCAACCTAACTAAGTTTGATGGTGATTTCTGTTGCTTTTAACAAAACAGAGAGGGAAAGCAAAGCCCAGTGGTAGCTGTCCCTTGCTGTGTATACTTGTCATAATTCACATTGACTTCTCATGCAGGACTTGGTGGGATTGGTGTGGGTAGGGGGAGGAAGCAGCTGCCTTGCAGAATTCCCTGGGGCAAGTTGAAAATTGAAGCCTTTTAGGATCATCTTTCCACAATCTCTGTGCCCTTGCAACATCCCGTAGTTTTTTTAGTGATCTCCCTGACCAGTAGCAAAAAACTGACCTTCTGCATATATTTCACAATGAAAAAAGGAGTTAGAGACAGAAATGGTAATGTCCAGCTTTCTCTCTTCCTGAATGGGCATATGCCACTTGTAGCTTCGCTCTAGGACTCTCCTGGGGACTCATGTGTCTTACAACCTTTGCCTTGTGGAAGGAGATGAGACTGAATTCAAACAAGATAAGGGACTCATTAAGCCAGCACTTGTACAAGCCCGTAAAAAGGGAGAGTCCTCAAGCATGTCTTGTGTAGGCCACTAGTGCAGCTGAAGCGCTGCAAACCTAGAGAGGACTTGAGGAGTTGAGTCCAAAGGGTCGCAGAGAATCCTGGTGGAACAGGGACTTGGGCACTTCTTTACAGGCCATTGCAGCTACATAGAAGATAATTTTTCCAGACCAAGAAAATATGCTTCATTTGCAGAAGGGTAAAACAAAGGGACTGCTGTGGGATTTTTTTGTTGCATTATTTTGTTTGTTTGTTTTCAAAACAAAGCAAGGGAGCTAGCTCAGGGCACACCTTGGTTCTGAAATTGAAAACACTTGGCAAGTAAGAAAATAAGTTTATATTCCTCCTCCAATTAATTCCTATTCTTACAAAGTGAAGTGGTTTCTTCAGAAAGAATAAAAATTCAGCATTCAACTACTGTATGGTCATTTAGTAGGTGTGTGTGAGGCTGGGGAATGTCCCTGGGCTGACTTGAGGCCTGTTAAGCACCATAACCAGTGGGTAGTTAGCTGCTCTGAGGCCAGTCTCTCTGTGTTCTCTTCCCAGTGGAAGTTTCCACAATACCAGCATGTCTTTGCAAAGAATTTCTGTTTCCGTAACATGATGTTTCCCAGCAAGAAAGATCTAGCCAGCAAATTCCCAGCGAACTCAAAAGCACGGTACAGTCTCACACTTCCACAATCAGAGCTTAGACTGCTTCTCCCCAAAGGCTCACCGAGAAAAACAAGGCTCCGCGTATCGCTGCTCGCTTGCCCTCCCGAACCCTGTCTCTCTGTGCTTTGAGGCGGATGCTTCAGCAGTTAATAACACTCCTGGGGCACGCGCAGGGAGCAATTAAAGCTCGTTGTGCCAGTGAAGAGCCCTGGGGTGAGCTGGGTTGCAGAGACAGCTGCCCCCGTTTCGCTGTGTGCGACAGCCGCACAGGCAGTCGCGTTGCAGCAAGAGGCAAGTGCGTCTTGCTGATTGCAGGGCCTGCGAGTCAATGTTTAAAACTCAAGGGCTAAACTCAATGTGGCATTTCTAGGCCTTTCGCTGGTGGCAACTGACTTGATTCGTAGCGTTCAGCGCCAGGGTAGCGAGGGGAGCACCACTCCTGAGCCTATAAAGTGATTTTCAACCAGCATGAGATGGATGGCAGGAATGGAATACAAGTGTTTAAAGAAAAAATGCTTCGCAGAGCTGTCTTTAAGACTTTCCTGGAGTTTCCTGGATCCTAAAATGCCAGAAAGGACAAGAATAAAAGTTGCTTCACGTCAGGCACTAATGCTGGCAGCCACTGTCACCAGCAAGGATCAGCTAAGCCCTCTCCAGACATGTGAGAAGCTTGGGAGAAGGTGATGCTGGCCATTCCTTAGAGGAAGACCCCCCTGGAACATGATTTCATTTGTGCCCAATAGAGCATCTCTCCCTGCTTGTGGTAGAAAAGAAATGTATCGTCCGGACTGAAAATCTTTACTGCAGAATAAACTTGAATAGCACCGTAGCAGGCACCTGGGGAGCGACCAAGCTATTCTCTTCACTTTGGGACTTGTCTTCAATCTGAAAACCTCTTCTGGAGATAAAATTGGAAGTTGTCATTGGCATCTCTACTGAGAATGTCAACAGGAACCTGTCAGTGTCGGTCGTGGTGATACAAACACAATTTCTCTGTTCAAAGCCTCACACCAACTGTACCTAATTAACCTTCACCACAGCATAGCAATGCAAGGAAATGGGGATCATTAACTTCAGAATCACTTGCAGAAGAGGAAGAGAGGCAGCAGTGCCAGCCCCATGCATTTGAAATTGAGGCAGGCGCAAAGGATCACAAGGTTAGAAATAACAGTAATCTATTTGGGGGTCTCAGAGCCTTGAAAGTGCTTTTGAATGAGACTTTCAAGTTTTTTTTCTACAAAACATCAGGATTGGAATTTTCTCTCCCATACAGTCTCTGTGACTCAATGACCAAGGCTTAAGAAGATCACATGTTCATAATCCCAGTGGTGCAGAGGCATTGAAAGAGAGCATGACTTGCTCGGTTGTTTAAAGTCATCACAAAAGCTGAAACTAGAGTGTGTAAGTAGCTGGCTCTCCACTCTCCGCTTTTTCTTCCCGATCACACTGTCCTGTAGGCAAAGGAGCCCACCTAAATCCATTAACTAACACTGCAGTGGTCACTTTATAGCTTTCAAAGGCACATTTAGACTTAAACTAGCAATCTCAGCCCTTCCTCTCATTTCTGCTGCAGGACAAATTGATGACACCGCTGCTTTACATTTTGGTATCTGGGTCGGCCAGCTCCATCTCCTGAGGCTGCATTGCAACAGGAATGTCCCAACAAGGCAAGGCCATCCATGCTACTCCCTGATCCTGCTTTCCTGACTTCAGACCGTTCCTACAAGTTAATAGGAGCACCTTATACAATTCCTTCTTAAAGTAAAGGATTTTTTTTTGTCTGTTGTGTCACCTACCAGCAGATGCTGAAGGGAAGAATAGTGCCTGTTGCATGATGCCAGGGGGCATCAGCATAGGGTATAGTTTTGTCTCACCAAATAAATAAAATGCAAAGACCTGAGTAGTAGCCATGGCAGCTACAAAAATGTTGTCTGTTATTTCTGACAAGCAGATCTCACTATTGCTCCAAGTAATAGATAATATCAGTATCAGATGAGAAAAGGTGGCTTTGTCTGGAGCCCCAGCAGGTAGGATCCCTGTTCTGCCCGGTGCAGAAATCAATTGTGGAAAGCTTTGACTAAGGAGAGTCTGTTGTGTGTGGTGCTGACCTCGGAGCAGAGAATCAGCATATAAACTGAAGTTTTATTCATCACTTTTTCTTCTTCTCCTGTTCTAAGTTGACATGGGGTGAAGTGAAGCTGAAGGGACCCCTGAAAAGGCCGGGTCATTGATGGAAAGGAAGAACGGCCTGACAGATGGTGAAGGGCTTTCATGAGCAGCATGGGCCACAGCGGGCTCTGCGGAGCAGAATTGTTGCCGTGCGCTGGCAGTGTGTCTGTCTCTCTGATTATTTGGTGCATTTCATCTCTGCTGTCTGTCTCGCCCTTAATCTGGGCTCCCGTGTGCCAACAAAATGCTTAGCTCACTCCATTGTCTGCGAGACTAATTTGCACTGCAAATCCGATGCTTATCTTACATGACAGCTTACCACGGGGTTTATTGCAGTCCTGAAGACAAACTAACCAGGGATGGTTAGAGAGCCTTAGACACAGTGTCTGGGGTAAGAACAAATGCGACATTTCAGCTTGCTGCCAGGCGAGGGCCTGGCTCCTTGTGGTTGGGGTTACCAGCAATTTCTCTTTTCTTTACAAATTTCCTTAAATCTGAGGTCTGTCTTTGTTCCCGTGACGCAAGTTCTGTTCTGCGTTGGAGCCTGGGGGATGTTGCTGGGCCAGCCTCCCTCTTGCCGAGTGGCAGGTTGTCCATCTGTCCTCCCTGTGGTATTTAGGGGCCACAGGAGAGGCCAGGGGCAGGTGCAGGTGCAGCGCTCCCGTGTACCGCAGCGATGGTGCCGCTGCCCGGCTTCGGCAGGAAGAGTCTCTCTTCTTCTCTGTCCTCGTTAATATTTCCAGTGCATTTCAGCTCTTTGCTGGCTTGCAGTAAGATGTCCCCTCAATCTTGTTACAGTTGCCTCCTTCCTGCTAGTACCTAGCCTGTCCTCCTGCAAGCGTCCAGATATCATCCAAGAGGTTTTTACGCCAGGGTTGTTTAGGTGGTTGGGGAGCTCCAATAGCCTCAGGTCAATAGAAAGGTGGGCGACAGAGCCCTAAAGCCTCCTGCAATGAGAGGGGTACGTGTAAACACAAGCACAGATCTACCTGGGGAGGAATGTTATTGCAGCACAGGTACAGCTCGTGGTTCTGCAGCTGAGCACACAGTTAGGAATTTAATGCCCAGATTTCTGCATTGCAGTCCTCTAATGGGACAAGAAGGATCCTGCTTTTCCATACAGCGAAGAGGGAACATGAGACCCATGCAATTCCATCCCACTTGTTTGGAGAACTGATCTGATTTTCTTCGGCTTCACCAAGTAGAGTCCTGCTTTATGTTCTGGTGGATACCTGGAATCTATCTAGTCTTCCTGCCCTTAGTCTGAGGACAAACCACTACAACTGCTGTACCAGATAAGCCGTTTGCATCAATGGGGGGCTGGCAACTGAACTGGATATTTAAGATCCAGAAGGTCTCAGTAACCACTAGGAAGAGGAACAAGTGCAAAGAGAAATCACTAAGAGAAATAGCCAAACAATATGTCATAGATTGGGTAGAATTGTAGCTATTCAGAGTATACAGAAATCCTGTGCAGGCCCCTGTCATACACCATTTTGCAACCCAGATTAACTGGGAAAATGTGTGAGTCTTTAATCAGAGGTTTATTCCAGTTCTTCAGAGCTGGTGAACACCAGGCAATAACTCCTCACGGCACTATCTGGAGACCTACCTGGATGAAGCTCGGGGAACCTGTGACTCTTAAGAAAATTCAAAATACCGCAACATTTTAGTAGAATCAGAATTGGCACTAGAGGCCAATCTTCTAATGTAAAGTCCTGTGTCTAAATGTTAGTGATTGGGAACATTATGTGGAATTCTGAAGGCATCTTATGTTGCTTTCTAGAAGGTCTGGCTCATTGCCCTTTCCCAGAGAGGAAAGGTTCCTCCTCTCGCGAGGCTGCCCGAGCACTTGTTATCCCAGCAGCAGCGCCGATACGGTTGGCAAGGTCATATTCTCCCCTCAGCCATGTGCATCCAGAGCCCTGGGGCACCCGGTGCGTCCAAGGATAAAATCTGTGCCCTGCTGCTGAGTGTTCTGTGACAGATTTCTGGTTGGCTTGGTCGGAAAAAAAAAAAAAAAGGGGGGGGGGGGGGGCGGCGGCGGCTTGTTTTCCAGCTTCTCTTAGAGACCTTGTTGTGTTATGTATCATATGGACAACAGGAAGGCCGTGTCTGCTCAAAAGAATTCACAGG
This sequence comes from Crypturellus tataupa, assembly GCA_034781795.1. Lineage (NCBI taxonomy): Eukaryota > Metazoa > Chordata > Aves > Tinamiformes > Tinamidae > Crypturellus > Crypturellus tataupa. The sequence goes on from JAWLRI010000563.1 coordinate 5,212,752, forward strand.
ATGCCTTGGCAAAAGTACAGTAAATAGAGGATGTGATAAAGATACCGCGTGAGACATATTGGTAGCAGTAAAAGGAGCCCGTTTGTGTAGGCTGAGTAGGTCTGACATTTCCATCAGCCAGGGTGTGTGGCTTGCTAAGGCCCTGCAAGTCGATTAGCTATTCAGTCTGCTTTCCAGCACTGCCAAGGCCTTTGCTTGCTACCAAAGGGAATCCACTGCCTAAATCAGTATTGGCTTGAGTGTGCATGGAAATGGAAGTGCGTGGAGCCATTACAGAGGGTTTTCCAGGTAGAATTTCCTGTTGCTTGGGATATTACTAACAATGAGAGAAAGAGGCTGCTGATTATCTGGCAGGGAGCGGATAAATAAGATGGCTTTCTTTAAAGAACAAGTGAGCTTGAGAGAAAGGAGGGAGATGGTGCCCCTGAGAGCATCTAAGAAGACCTGTAAAGATCTAGGAAGAGACACTGCATTCAACCAGCAGCTCTTGTCCACCTGCTGCTAGCTACATGGCCCCTGCCCCACTGCCTGGAGCTGAGCCAGCAGCTCCTCTCGCAGCGCTGCGGGGGCCTCCGCACTGATTGCTCTGGCAGAGTGATTGGTGATCCCAGGACCCCTGGCCTGGCTCTCCGCAGAGGCACCGTCATGCCACATAGTTATGCAGGCTTTTAGAAAGCCACGTCCATTTGTGCCGTTTCCCCACTTTCAGAAATCAAGGCACGCATCCCAACAAAAGTTCTCCTGCCACATTAGCACTGCACAGACTGGGTAACGGGTTAGGAGGGATGCTGCTGCTCCAGGACTTCTGTAATCCCAGCTGTTGCTTGATTCTTTTCTTGCCAGGATTGCTTTGTCATATTTTTGCAATTATTTGTAGCTCTTTTTGTGTACGGAACTGGCAGTGAATCAGAAGTCAGAGTATCCAAAATATCTCACCCCACTAAAAGAACAGCTCCTCCTTTGCTGCCTATATACAGCATTGAGCACTGATACGAGGTAAGAGCTGTGTGCAAGATGGCATCAGAGCTGTCAGGTTTGAGTCTCGTGAGCAGCAGCTGAGAGGCAGCCTTACTCCCCAAACTGGCAGGTTGTGAATGTTGTGTCTGCTCTGTGGTGGGCAGGTGCCGTGGCGCTTTGGGTGGGTGTGCTGTGCTGGCTCTGATCCAGCTGGCACAGGTAGACCAACAGTGACATAATGCATTGACTTAAGCACAATCTAACACTATTAAGTATGTAGCAGAGGTCTCTGGAGGTCTTGCACAACCCAAAGTGAAGTCCATCTCACTGTCTTTATCATAGTTTACTATCTATATTAGTTAAATTGCAATTTCTGCAGATGTCTGTCTTGTGTTGTGCCTTGCCTTAGTCCCTCATTTGACGTTAGTGCAGACCTACCTTGAAAGATGCTTTTCTGAGAACCTGCAGGCCAGGCAAATGACAGCAGTTGCTGTTTTCAGTTCATGCCACCTGTACTGGTGCTAGTCTTTGTGATTTACTGGCATTAGTCAACACATGAGGGGCAATTACATTTCTTGTTAGTGGGATTTGCTTCAAATTGCAGCACTGAGACTTGAGACTTGAGGGATATAATTGAGCCACCTCCTTCTCTTTGTCATGTGGGGAGTTCTCTTCCCACTCTCTATCCTCCCAAGGCCTCTCCTGGTGCGCAATATACCTGGCATTGCCACAGTCCCTTTTTCAGGCACTAAAAGGTACTGGGGCGGAAAGATGCCACACATGTTGGAGCTTGTGCCGTGGTGGTGGGGAGCCCCTCGGGGCTGGTGCAGCTGCTGGAGTGGACACTCTGACTCTTTCTCCTTTCTTTCTTTCCCTGCAGATGCCAGCAAGGACCATCCACAGCAGCAGGCAGGGGTGATCTGGAGAGTGACAGGTGGCTTGTTCAGCATCACCCGGGGAGCTGTTGGGGCCACACTGGGAGGAGTTGCCTGGGTGGGCAGCAAGAGCCTGGAGCTCACCAAGACAGCTGTGACCAGCGTCCCCGCTGCTGGCGTCGGACTGGTGAAGGGCAGCGTCTCGGCGGTGACCGGCGGGGTTGGAGCTGTAGGCAGTGCTGTCGCCAGCAAAGTCCCTTTCACCACAAAGAAGAAGGACAAAGCTGACTAATTCCCATCGCAGCTCCCTTCCAAAAGATCAACCTGTCCATGCTCTCCCCCTACACAGCACCTCTTTGAATTGGAAACAGCCGCTTTGGGGAGGGTAAAGCACCCAAGCAGACTCCTGCTCTACACCGCCTGCCTGGCTCGGCTCACAGGGCCGCTGTCAATGCCTGTCAGTCCCATCACCTACTGGGAACCGTCTCTACTCTGAGGACTTTAAAGGCACACTTGTCTCTGTCTTGCAGTTTCCTTGCTCCCTTTTTGCTCCTCAGAACATAGAGAGGTGGAAGATGGTATAAGGCTCCATCTGCCTGGAGGTGGTGAGGGATTGAGGAGGAGGGGAGAAGAATTATGCCTGGCTTGAAGTGTGGTTTATGTACTTGAATTCAGCTTCAGCTGGGGAGACAGCTCCTGAAACACGCCTAGCTTTGGCTCTGGGTGGTGTGTATGAGGGTTTGTGTGGGGGATAACTGTAGAAGAAAGTTTCTTTGACATTAAGGAGAGATACTGTGAAGAGGGGGAAGCCTCCCTCCTGCCCCGCACCTCTTACCTTTTTTTTGCTGGTCCCATCCCACAAGCTGCTCCCAGTGATTTGCGCCCTGGCTGCCTTTCATCCTTCAGAGAAGGAGCACTCAAGCTCAACAGAGCACCTCCTGGGATGAGGCCACCCAAGTGTAATGTCCCAAGTCATCAACCCCTCAGGCAGATTTCCTCAGTTACGGGCCAGGGGATGGAATCTGTGGGATGTCCCTCCCCATTTGGGGAAATTGCTGACAGTGGCATCCAGCAGGTCACTCATACTACAGCAGGAGGTAGTAGTGCTCCACCAGGAAGAGGGGAGAGGTGCCCTCACCACACTGAGGCTAACTGGGCCCTTGGGCTTGACCCCTTGAAACCTCTGCAGCAGGAGCAATTTGACTCCAAGCCGCGCTCTCACTCCACAGACGTCACTGGTAACCATGAGCTAGTGTGTTACCACATGCCACCTCAGTTCTGCCCCAGGGCAGCAGGGACAGGAGGTGGGAGAGTCACCTTGTGGCCTAGCACCTCTGGAGGGGTGACCTGGCTGTGAGTGGGCTGAGCTGCTCTGGGGAACACGTCCCGGAGGGGGCGAGCACACTCCAGAGGCAGCAGCCCCCGCCTGGCTCCTGCAGCTCTTCCCTACACAGTGCTCGAGGGGCTCGAGCCCAGCTCCTCTAATGACTGTCTTGCACTAAACCACCCACCCAAACTCTTAGTGCCGCAGAAACCCGGACACCTGTGTTGATCTGGGAGTCATATCCATGCACAGCCTGTCCCGTGGTGCTCAAGTGTCGCGAGACATCACACATACACACACACACACACACCATCTCTCCAAGGTCCCCTGAAATCCCTGGGAGGAGGAAAGCCACAGGTTCCAACATTAACTCTGCCCTTCCTGATTTTGGCAGGTTATTAGCCTAGATTGTTAGATGTTGGATGCGTAGGCAAGTGAAGCAGTGTTCGTGCTGTATTTTATAAATCTGCATATGTGTTAGTGCGTGTGTGTATCAGTCCACAGGCATGTTTTCAACCAGGTAAGCAGAACTGTGCCACTGCACAGAGAAGTTTATATAATCGTCTTTGGCACTTCCAGCATATAGTTTTTATATAGGGACCTGGTCAAAATAACAATCATGTTTTAGAGGGCCTTTTTCCCCTGTGTTGCCCAGCAGTGTAGTTTATCAAAACCAAAGGAATGTGGAAAATGTCCTTTCTCCCATCCTTGCTCTTAGTTTACTTTCTGCCCTATATTTTGACCACTGAAGCCAACTTCCATGGATTTCATTTCCTGTTTGAGGTCATTCCACTTCCTGACCATTTCACTTCCTGTTATGCTTAGGACTTAAACATCAGGGAATATTTAAGTATGAAAAAAAAAAACAACCATTTTATGTTCTTGGACATGTGAAGCAGTTTTGATTCTGACCTCTATTAAATCCACGTTTTGGACCTGACTTAATTTGCCTGTGTCCCTTTGCTAGGCACACCAGTGTTAAGTGTCTCTCCATACCCCTTGCTGGGCAGTGATCCTGCCATTTGCAGTGGCAAGAAATTTCTGATGTCCACATTGTGTTACTCTTGATAGCATGACAGTGGCTTACCCTACATCTTTCTTTCTGAAGAGGAAATAGCATTTGGTATGTGTGTGCATTTCCTCCTTGTCTCCTTTGTTCTCTTGAAGGCCAAGTTGACCCAGATGTGCTGGGTTTTTCTCTGAAGGCAGAGAAAAGATCAGGCCTTGATGTGTGTCTGCGCTTTGCTGGGATGTTCGTGGCAGTTAGCAAGGACTGAAGAACTCTCATCTGTTCTTCCTTTATCCCAATCCCGCTGCAAAGCAGGAGGGCAGTTTGAACTGCATGGGTCTCTGCTCACTGCGTTTGCTGAGCACATCTCATTTCTTATTCCAGATCACAGCCTGCTTCTCCAGCCATCTCTAACCCCAAAGCTAAAAGCTGCCTGTGCATAAGTAAGCCGTCAGCAAGCCCCTAAGGGAAGATACAGTTTCCTTCCAATTCAGACAGCAGCCTCCCTGACTCTCTGAACAGGAGGAGATAGTGTTTAAGGGGCTTTCCTTCTCCGGGCACCCCGAGGCAGGCAGTGGGAAGCTCGTCATGCTTTTGACTGACCAGTATCGCACACAGGCTCTTGCTGCCGGTTCTTCAGGTGGAAGAAATGCTCTGGGCGATAAATCCTTCCCAAGCTGTTGTTTGCAGGCACTGTGTGTATGGAGCAGGCATGACAAACTTGGTAAAGGCACATTATGGAACACCCTGTGGGTTCTAAGGTTTTCCCATATTTTTGTTTCTACTCTTCTCTCTCTTACTGTGGATTGTTGTAGTAAATGGACTAAGGCTCGCCATTTGTTCTGGAACTGCCATGGCCTTCAGGGATGGCCCCGAGAAGGGGAAGAGTGAGGGGAACTCTCAGCCCAGATCGCTGTTCTGAGAGCCTGGCTAATGGAGAACTCACGGACCATAAATTTGCAAAGAGGGCAAGCTAGTAGGTGCAGATGGAGGATTAATCTAACCATGAAAACCATGGCCTCAGACTTCTTATCAGATATTTGGGAATACATAAATATGCAGGACTCAGAGATCTCTGGGAAGTATGTCTGTGTATGAGTAGTGGGTCTGTCTGTTTGGTTGATCCAGGTCACCCGGACCCAGGTTGCTTTTCTGTGCACTCCCCATGCCAGAGGAGAAGAAACGCAGTACTCCCCATCTAAGAACAAAGATGCTTTCTCACAGCTCCACTTGCAGTTTGGTAGAATGTAGATCAGATGAGGAAGCTGGCGGTACCTGGTGGATGCCCCATCTTTCTGCCTCCCCCACTACAGATACTTCAGCCAGGTCAAGATCCAGCCCAGTCACCGGTGCAGCCCTTCTCCCATAGCCCCTTTGTGGTGAGAGTGCCAAAACCGGCATTTGGCAGAAATCCCACTAGGTAGGAGGGGGCAGGAGAGGGCGGGAAGCGTGAGGGGTCTTAGGTGGTATGGAGGAAGGAAGGGGGGCAGTGCAAGGCAGACCAGTCTCCTGGGGAGAAGTCTGTGGAAAGAAGGAAAGGGAAAGTGAGGGAGAAAGAAAAAGAGGCGTATGGAAAGGAATTTATTTCCTAGGAGAGGCTTTGAATTGTGAGAATAATGTGATGAAATTTGTGCTAGAGAAGAATGTAGGAAAAAAAGAAAAAGAAGAATGTAGGTTTTGGTATATGTTGCTCCACTCCTGGCTGATGCTGTGCTTCCGTAGTAATGACAAACCCCAGGTGTTATTGAGTAGCTACATGAGGATACCCAGTGGATGGTCCCTGGGCCAGATCAGCCTCCTGCTCATGGCTGAGGCTTTCGCTGTGCGCTAAGCTCTGTCTGCCGGAGACAGGGAGCTGCCTCCAAGCAGGGCTGGGCCTTGCCCTGGCCAGGGATCCCCGTGTCCCAGGGCAGCTGAGGAGAACCTCCTCTTCACCCTCTGTCCTTCGCTCTTTTCCTTATCACTTACTTTTCTTAGCTTTTGGTCTTGCCCCCAGATGCAGCTCTCCAAAGCTCTTGCTGAGATCTTCACTATAGCTGGGTGACAGAGAGGGTGACTCTGCTCCCGCAGCTCCCTGGGCTGTGAGAAGTGCACGTCTTCCACCCCTTTCTCCTGCTGTGTTTTGTGTGTGGAAAAACTTAACCCATTTCTTCTCTTCTGGATTCCCTTGTTCCCTGGCTCTTGTTCCTGTGGGTGGGTTACTTCTGCGTCTCCATTGCAAAGTCAGCCTTGCTAAAAAAATCAGATTATGGGTAAAGACGGAGATGGATGGAGAGAGCCACAGAGCTGCTGGGACCTGTCTCTGCTTCTGTATGAGCCTAAGAGCCCTTTGGAAACCCTAAGCCGTCGCTGTGGCCACACAGTGCCGTGCACGGGACTGGGCTCCAGAGAACACTTTTGTTCTTTATCATTTCATTGTCTGTAATTGGTTTCTTACGGAATTTGTTTGCTTGGTTTGTTTTGCAGTGTGTTTCTGGGAATATTCTGCATCTCTGTATTTTAATTACAGTAAAATTTGAGGATAAAAACCTTTGTTATGCTCGTTCTTGTTTCCAGCGGGGCAAAGCAAGCAGAGGAAATGCAGCTCAATGAAGATGTTAGAGATTCCTTGGGAAATCAGATCTCTCCCCTAAGGGCTCTAAATGAGGCACCAAGCAGGGCTGAATCTCAGTCCTCGCTTAAACTAGGACATGGCTTTCCACCATTATTGTAAGCCATTTTGTTGCAAGTGCATTTACTGATGGAAATGGTAAGAACAACCTGGACAGGACTTCTAAGCTCAGTTCCTTGCTATGCGTGAGGTGTGTTGCGCTGGAGGAAGGCTGACCTAGACCCCTGAAGTGGGATGTCAGCATCTGAAGATGGGAGATTTTGCTTTTAGAGCTGCTGTCTGTGCACGCGCTGGGACGAGGGCTGCTGCAACCGTCAGCCCGCGGTGCCGCGCCGGTGGCGCACGAGGAGCCCGTCTCGCCCGGGCCTGCGCTCAGGCTGGAGGTGGCGCACGCGGAGCCACTCGGGACTGGCGACAGCCCCACGGCAGAGCGCTGCCGGCCCGGCAGGGACGCCTCTGCCCACGGCCCTTCCCTGAGGTAAGACAAATGCTGACAAAAGCATTAATTTAGTAACTAATAACAGGGCAATCAAGCCTTTTATTCGACTGGTATTTTCCTGCCAGCGGTTTCGTAATGCGCAATGCGCTGCTGAGGCTGGTGGCTCCAAAGCCCTCTCTTGCTCAGCCCATGGCACCCTGGCTGGCCGGCCTTGTGCCCACAGCCAGGGTACCCGAGGGCCACAGGGCCTCACTCATCCCCGTCTCTCCAGGAGCGGCGGCCGAGCAGAACAGGCCTGGGCAGCCACCTCTTAGGAGACGCGTTAGCGGGTTTGGCAGCAGAAGAGGCAGGGGGAAAGGCGCTTTCTGCCGTAGCTCCGGGTAACGCGAGAGCAACTGCTGCTGCCACTGCTGCGGGCAGTGACTTGTACCAGCTCCCGCCTGCTACTTCAGGGTCCAGGCTCTGCCCCTTTCCCAAACAGGATCTTGGAAGCCAGTGGGTAGTAGCTCTTGGTAGAAGCCTTCAGTGAGGAAACCTGCTCTAGGAAGGTGGCTCAGACTCTCCAGTGATGGGAGCAGGTCCTTACTGCAAGGACCACTGAAGACTGGGAGCGCAGAGCTGGGGGAGCCCGCTGTATCTGGCCTCCCCAGGGCTTACTCTAGGCCCCCATCCTGCCCGGCTCTGGGTCAGCAGAGCTGTGAAATCCCTGGCAGTCTCTCCTTGTCGGATGTGTCCTAGGGACTGAGCTATTTGGAGGGCTTTGCACGTGTCCTGTAGGGTTGGAGAGGATGGCCAGCTGTTTTCTCACGTAAGGAGCAAACAGAGATGGATGAAACTTGTGCCTGGCCCTGTTCTCCGCTGATACTGAATTGCTTTGCCTCTCTGTGCCTCCCATTCCTGCTGCTCATTGCGTTGTTCAGCTTGCAGCCCCCGCGAGGCAGAGGCCAGGTCGGGCTCTGCAAGCACGCAAAGTGCCTGGCACATGGGGCCCTGTCTCGGCTGGGAGCACGAGTCTAGCAAAGGGCAACAAATGCATTTGCTCTATTATCTTTTTTGTTGTTTTTATGCTGGCAGTTTGATGACCTGAACTTGAGCACTGGGGCAGAGCCACGCTAATGCTCATGACAACATTGTCAGGCTTAGGGCTAGCAGAGGCAATGACGCGGGCGGGCTGAGGGGGCCGGGCTGCCCATGGTGCAGCGCCCCGCGGCCAAGCACTGCAGCGAGCCCCCTGCCACCACGCAAGCCAGAAGCTTCTGGCCTCGGTAAATAACCACAGGGTGTCACTTTTGGCTTAACTAGTTGCATTTTTACACACTTCAGTCAAACATGCACATGCCAAAGGGGTTGTGCTAGCTCTCCCCGACAGTCTTGCCCTGTCCTGCTCCTGCACACTGTAGGAGACAGGTGTATCTGGAAAGACTGACTTCTGCCTGCAGGTGCATCCACCCCGGCTGTAATTACTGAGGTGGTTCAGTTGAATTTCACCCCCCCAGGTCAGTTTTATTGCACTCCTTTATTTACAGAAAACACAGAAATAAAGCATTAAATGTGTTGGGTTTTTACCAAACTGCCCGATCACTTTTTTTTTCTTCCTTTTGTGTTTTTTTTCTTTTATCTTTTCTATTTTTTTTTTCTTTTTGGCACAAAGAAGTATCACAGGTGTTACCAAACAACCAAGTATCAGCAACTGACCAACTGCCCAGCCCAATAACATGACTTAAACAGACAGACATATTGAGCTGAGACTGAAAGCAAGGAGGTTGTTCCACATTCAGCTACCAGTATAACTTGCTCACCAGAGGACAAGGGGAGTTATTCTGGAGGGGACAACATCATTCATAAATTATATTTATATTTACCTCTTACATTGTAAAAGTAAACAGTGCAAAAGTACAGTACCCCAGGTACCCTTTCAGTTTGGAAAGCTTGACGGTTGTCTTTTACATTTTGTGTGTTTTGTAAACATTGTTACCCATCCACAGTTCTAGCTCTTGCTTGGAGAGACCCGGTTCCTCTTGCATCCGAAGCGTGTCGTGAGAGGTGGCAACCACTTCCCCTGGACTCTGCTCGGAGAGTCCCGCTCGCAATTTAGTGCAAATTTTGGAGAGAGAAAAAGACAAAAGAGAGAAGGGGAGGGGAAGGGAACAAATCAAAAGAAAACAAAATAAGGCAACAGTTAGAAACAGTCCGTATCAAAAATAGGGCCTGCCACCCTGGGGCTGCATTACGAGAAGGGCAGGAAGTCTCTGTCTTCCACGAGGCTGACGGAGAGGTTTTTGAGCTCCTCCTCGGAGCTGGCCGTTCTGTAGCCGAGCTGCGCCAGCACCTGCTGGCAGGCGCGCTGGGTGAATGCCACGATCTCGTAGGACAGCCGGAAACGCCACTTCTCTGCTGTCGCCGCCGAGTTTCGCACTGTCCCGTACTTGTGTTTGGACGAGGACCGGTCTCCTCGGGTGTTGTTCTGTATCCAGCGCTCCACGTTGCTGTCCATGGGGATGCCCAGGAAATCGTAGATCTCCTCAGTCTTTTTCATGGGATTCCTGGCCAGGTCTTCATACCTCACCAACATGTATTTGCCTTTGAGCCACGGTGGCCGGTTCAGGCCGGTGGAAACAGAGTTCCAGAAGTCCTCACACACGGTGGTGAGCTGGGTCACGTCCAGGTTGTACGGCTTCCTGCCAGTGCCATCCCAGATCCTCCAGAGCCGGTAGGTGTCCCGGAAAGTCTCACTCCGGGATGCCAGGATCCCTCGGGGATCCCTCACCAGCTGGATGACCTTCAAGTTCAGGCGCGGGTCCTCCACCAGGGCCCGCAGGTCGCTGACCTCGGGCACCCGCACTGTTTTGATGGCAACGTGCCCATGCTCTCTGCAGGACTCAGTGGCCAGTGTCAGGTTCAAGGTACCGCATTTCTTCACGCAGTCGCCTTCCTCCAGGTGCAGATCGACAGCTCCCAGGGACTCGCAGACGGGCGGCGAGCACAGCGCCTTGCTGGCTCCTCTGCGGAAGAGCCGGTCAGTCGTGTGGTTGACAGGCTGGGGCTTGATGTAGTTCTCCAGGAAGTAAAGGTCGCAGTCGTACAGGCTCCTCAGCAAGTCTCGGCTGGCCCCCAGCATAACCCGCCTGTCTGTAGTGCTCTTGCTCTGGGTCAGCTTGGGGATCAGCGTGTACTGCACATGGTAGAGGGGCTCAAATAAATAGAAGACATCAAAGTGCTGGTTGAAGAGCTGTCCAACGAAAGAGGAGCCACTGCGGGTGGTGGCAAGGATGAGGATGTGTGTCTTCCTAGAGAGGTTATAGGCAAAAGTGGGGCTCTCATCGCATAGCCTGTCAGATGCATCAGCGTCCTGGCTCAGGCTGCAGTTCACGGGGTTGGGGATGGGGCAGCTGTGAAAGGACTTGGCGGTGAAGGTCCGGATTGCTGTGTACTGGATCGCGATGGATGCCAAGGCTAGTAGGAGGACAGCCTTCCAGGAACATTGCATGGCTGGTCACCTTCATAGGGCTTCTTCACAGGTTGTCTTGGTGTCTGCAACCCAACAGAGAAGGCATGGGTTGAGCCAGGAAATCCAGGTAGGACCCAAATCTTTCTAATCCTGAGTGCACCAGCAAATGCCCTCCCATGCTGCATACACATCATGCGGCATTGTGTGGATCCCCAACATGCGCTGCACAGCCTTATTTCAGCAGAAAGAGGGACCAGCAACAACATGGCCAACCTGGATGTCAGCCCCAGGGACTGCTTCCTTTCAGGCTAGGGACATACGGAAGTCATGCGCCCCATAATTCACCCCATGTCCTGTGGCCCTGGCAGAGGGGTTTAGAGCCCAATGGTCACCCTATGCATGTGCCTCCACTCAGCTGCTGGGCCAACTCCTCCTCAGCCACAAGGCTTTTGTCACCCCACCAGTCAGTGCCTCTTACACCCAGGCCGGGAGCCATGGGAAGATGAGGGCGGATCTTGCCAAGCGCTGCCTGGAGGCTCCTGCAGAACTTCTGGCCAGCTGGCAGCGTGAGGCATGGCCTGGCTGGGCCAGGGACTGCCTGCCTCGAGGGAGAGGGGCGACGTCTCTCCTGGAGCCGCAAGCATCCCTGTGCGCAAGGGCTCAGTAAATGAGCTTCCAGGGCCAGGGACCAGCCAAGGCTGTGCAGCTGGAGCCGGAGCTGAATCCCAGCTGTCCACTCCGGGTGCCCTAAGCACCGCGCTGGGTGTTGCAGGTGGGTGGGCATGGCTCAGCTGCAGGTGCTGGCCCTCCACAAAGCTGAGCATGGGAGGGATGGCAATAATAGAGAGGAGGACACTGGAAACCGCATCACGTCCATCCTCTGCCAGAAACAGCATTTCCTCCTCTGGTGCAAAGTGTTGGGCTTGTGTTCCAGAGAGGGGTAGCAGGAAAAGGGGGAGAACATGTTTTCCTAGGTCAAAGTCCCTCTTCTATGGGAACTAAAAGGCCATACACTTATGCTTTCCAGAAACTGGCACTTGGGCCAAGGAGAGACTTGTGACTTGTTTCAAAACTCCCATGTCCCTGATGAGCCTCTTCCTCTGCTAGGGATGGATTTGCACGAGGGTGGGGGGAGGAATTTGTCTCATCACAGGAGCAGGACTCCAGCCTCACATGGACCACAGCGTGGGTAGCAGGGAGCACCCAGATACCAGGATTCAGTCCAGGTGATCGCCATTCATTGTCCTGGACAACCAGAAAATGCAAGGAGAGCCCCCGTGCCCCTGCTGCAGGCAGACTGAAGAACAGGCTCCACACAGGACTGTGAGATGGTGGCAGCTCAAAGGCTGCACCACATCTCCCTCAGCAACCTCCTTGTCTGTAGCTACCAGGTGATGCCCAAAACTTCTAGCTAGGAGATGCTGCCCGGGAGGTAATTGCAGAGGAGCAGGCAGAGCACAGGAGAATGTGAGCTTGCCTACAGAAAGAGCATCTGTGTTTGGGGAGGAAAGCCTGGGGGAGCCAGGCCATGGAAAGCAGAGATGCACTGCCTACGTTCTCTCTTGTCCACTCCTCTTTCCTCCCATGTGATATTTTCCCCATGCACATTCTTCTCTGTGCCTGCATCCCTGCTCCTGGCTCAGCAGAGCCCTTCCTTCCCACAGGATCTTTGCCACTTCCTCCTCCTCACGCCCCTTGCCTGCTGCCTGCTGCAGACCCCCAGGACAAGCTCCAAGCCCTCCCGCAGCTCAGAGCGAGCTCCCAGGCCCCTGCTCGCCTTTCCAGCATATGGGGGCAACAGAGCAGGGCTGGGATTGTAGAGCCATCGCTGAGCACAAGGAGCATATAGGCCAGGGACGGCTTCAATGTGGGGGGCCTCAAGCCCAAAGCTTGAGGATATCAAAAAATAGTGACTTCAGGACATTGAAATTCCTGGCAGACCTGACAGAGTTCCTGGAGCTTTTTCCCCAGAGAGGCTGCAGCAGCTGGCACAGCATGACGTACTCATCTCCTCGACATGCCCAGCTCTTAGGAGAGGCCTTGTCAACCAGAGTGACACTGGGAGCGGAAGGGAGGAGGACTGCTCTGACCTGCACGTGAGTTAGAAAGCTTCTTTCTTTTTCTTCTCTCTTTTTTTTTTTTTTAATTAGTTATCGGTTGCCCCCAATTTCTCCTCCTCCACTTTCCTTGGTTGTATGGGAGTGCAGGAGGAGTAAATCACGCTGCATGGTAACAGCTGCTTGGTGAAAGGATTTAGGGGCTACAAGCAGGCTGAGAAGCACCCATCCATCCTCCCCTCACACCAGTTCTGTTCCCCTGGGCTGCCAGCAAAGGGGTATGTGTTGGGAGAACAGGAGTCAGACATTTGACTGTTGATGCTCCTAGCCCTATCTGGGGTTGTCCACGCTGCAGAGGGGAGACCTGGCCCCTGGGTTCACCTGGGATATTTTATCCCTTGGAAAAAGGGCTGGCTTGCAAGGCTTCTCTCAACCTCTCACACCGGCACTTTTTCCAGGATTTGTTTTCTTGTTTTCCCAAATCGTGTAAGTCTCCTCAGGCTCTCCCCCACACTCGCCATCTCAGCTCCCCGGGCTCACTGACCACAGGCACAGGATGGGACAGGAGGGTCCTTTCTGGCCCCTCTCTGCTCCTGTTGGAAGTTGCGAAGCAGGGACTCTTTCCTGCTCTCTAGCGCTGGCCAGCCAAACTGCAGTCTTCAGACCAGCTCTCAGCTTTCCTTCCTTGCTGTGCTGCTGATGGATGTGGGAGAATACACATGTCTGATTGTCCAGGGATGTGGTGGATGCCCACTGCTGGCTCCTCTACAGAAGGTGGCCAGAGACTGGGTGCCTCCTTGGTCCCAGCTCTTGCCAGGTCGATGGGCTGCAAGTGTTTTCAAGGTCTCAGAGTCTCTTCTTTGCCAGAGCAAGGGGACAAGAGGAGATCTGCTCTCCCCATGAGAGCACATGCAAAAATACCATCCCATTTCAGCCTCAGCTGCTCATCATTGCCACGTGCCCTGCCTGTCTTGCTGTGCTGCAGCCAGAGACGGGCCAGCTTTTGGGAGAAGGGTTCCCTCCCTGCTGTCTCATCAGTGACTCTTAAAGGCAATGGGAAACTCCTCTTGGCTGCAAGCTGTTTCTCCTGCCTCTCCCCATCAGTGCCTGTGTCACCAGGGAAGCAGTTACGCTCAGCCCATGACCCAGGGTGTCTTGCTGGAGCCAGAGCGTTCTCAGGACAGTTATCACCAGCTGCATCACTCGGGACCACGTCTAGTCAAGACGGCAAGCGTGAGATCCTCTCCTTGCCACGGATCCACTGCTGTCCCGGGAAGGATTGCCTCCCTCCCTACGCACCCAGCCTGACTACAGCAAACCCTGAGCACCAGGATGGCCCTGGGAAATAGCTGGTGCTGAGACGGCCTTGTGCTGGCCAGCGGAGGCGCTGGGGACAGGCTGCTCCCTGAGCAGGCTGGCAGGGCCCCAGCTGTGCGCTCTGCTTCCCCAGGCCCTGCTGCTTGAAACACAGCAAGATTGTGGGCACCTGGGAGACTTATTATCATTTCCACTCGTGCTCTCCGTGGCTCCTGTTTTGGACAAATGCAGTGCCTGCAGCCAAGCCACTATAAAGCACCTGGGAAGGAGGAGGTGTGCATGGATCCACGTGATTCAGATCAGGCTTACTCAAGTGTACGTTTGCAATGAACGTATTTCAGGAGAATGTCTCACACGTGCACGTACAGCAGGGACACAGCTTACTCTCCCATTCCTGCCCTGAGGGACCTTCTCTTAAACTGGCCTCTTCCTATTCAGGCACTGATACCAGGGCCAGCTTTCCAGATCAGCAGCTGGAACGCGGGCTGCATCCACGTGAGGCTGGAGCCTGTCTTTGAAAGTCCCACGTGAGATGTTTGCTCCTTCAGCCACACAGCCCTACACTGTGGGTGCTGCGACCTTGCGACTCATCTCAAATGTTGGTTTTGCAGATGTTTCTGTACGACAGGGTGTTTTAAGACAAAAATCTCTCTCTGCAGCTCAGCTCCACCAAAGATAGGGATCTAATACAGCCAAAGGACAGGAGCTGAGCCTGGTGGGTCCCTCTAAGCTGATGGGGCTACAAGGGGAGAGCAGTTGGTGGAGGAGGAGCAACTCCTACCCTCCAGCTCATGGTGCCGCTGGGGCTGGCTGGAGCCCGGACAGACCCTGTTGGACAAGAGATATTGAGGAGAGGAGAGTGTTTGTGACTTGTGCCTGTTGCCCATGCTGCCAGAGTGGAGTCCCCGGGGCCACAGCACACACAGACTTGCCTGACTGTGTGTTGGGATGGAGGGCTTGCCCAGCCACCCCTGCACTGCGCAGCCCTCAACACTCCAGCGTCCCCCTCTGGGACGTGTGATGCTGTGACAGCAGCACCAGCTAACGGGTGCAGGGCGTAATGCACAAATACTGCGCGCGCAGGCTCCGCCGGCAAGCACCACGCTCCCTGCGCACTGCCCGGGGCCCTCGCTGCCGCCCTCTGCTCTTGGGCCGCAGCCTGCCGGCTGCCCTCCCTGCAGCACTGCCCGCAGCCACCCGGGGACCCGGCTCCTCAAGGGACCTGCTCTGGAGGCCTGGCATGGGGACAGCAGCGCTGTCTGAAGGGGCAGGTGCTCAGCCTTTCCTCTGCCCTGCCTTGCTTCCCCGAGCCGCGAACAGAGGAGGGACCGGGCAGGATGGCAACACAGCCTCCCCGCTATGAAACAGCAGTGGGCACACAACCACCAGCCTTCCTTCTCCTCCTCCACGGAGTCTGTGCTGCTCCAGGGAGGACGAGCAGGCAAGAAGCCAGTAAGACAGCCCAGGAGCGCTGGGGAGATCGGAGGCAATGTATTAAGCTGAATGGCATCCGTGAGTCACCCGCGCGGAGAGCAGCAAGTGCGGCTGGCCAGCCACGGCGCAGCAGAGAGCCCCGGAGGAGATGCCGAGCCGAGGGCTCTCGTTTAGGGACCATCTTCCCAGACTAGATGGGAATGACCTGGTTTTTAGCTGCGTAACAGGAAAGCAGTGCTAGAGGCTGCGGCCGCTAAGACGCGAGGCAGGTTGGACCCGGCCGGGCTGCTGCAGGGTTGGCTGTGAGGCGCAGGCAGCCGCCCCTGCGCCAGCCAGGGGGCTCAGCTCGGCCAGCACCTGCAGGGCAGCGGCCCCGCTCCGTCAGCACCAGGGCCGTGTCCGGGAGGGCAGGATGCCCGCGCGGCGGCTCCCCGCGGCCCGGCCGCCCCGGCTCACAGGGACGCTCCCGCCG